>JAJOZX010002292.1:0-520000 GCA_023014485.1 Bathynomus jamesi
TTGCGAACGTTATAGAAGTAAAGCCATCAATTCCAGAACCGATAGATTCGACTATAGCAGAACTTAAATTGGAACGATTTCAAACTTCTTGTTGCGGTTATATGTAGGCCCCCAAATCAAACAGCTGATACGGACGAAGCGTTATATCGTGAACTAAAGAGAATAATCGGTAGTGAGCAGGCTTTAGTTATGGGTGACTTTAATTGCGCCAACGTGAATTACGATACAATGCAGGGAGACGCGGAAGGTAATCGTTTAGTTAATTTTCTCGAGGATAGCTTTCTTATTCAAAAGGTTGGGGAACCTACGAGGTTGGACAGTATTTTAGATTTAGTAATAACTACGGATGATAGGCTAATTACTGATCTTCAAGTAATAGAACCGTTGAGCAATAGCGATCACAATATGGTAGAGTTTGTCCTCTCAGTAAGTCACTCGAAACCAACTAACTCGACTAAAATTCCTAACTTCCAGCACGCAGACTTTAGTAAATTTCGAAATAAATTTTCACACGACAATTGGGAAAACGTAATGGGGAACTCCAACGCAAAACTAATGTGGGAATCGTTCGTAACGGTATTTACGACTGTAAATGAGGAATGTGTACCGTACAAAATTAAGCGTGCGAAAGTAAACAACAAGCCCTTGTGATTTACTTCTAGAGTACGAGACATTATAAAGAGTAGAGATAGGGCTTATAGGCAACATAAGTGCGATAAAGACAATTTGTTGTTACGAAACAACTACATATCTCTGAGGCGTGAAGCGAAAAGTGTAATAAAAAAGTCCAAGCGCGAATTTGAAATCTCCATAGCTCGTGACGGTAAAGAAAACCCCAAGCGATTCTTTCAATACGTCAATAATAGAAATCCAGTAAAAAGTGTCTTAGGTCCATTGAAAAATGGAAATGGAGATCTAGTCTCTGAAAACATGGAAATGGCTACCTTGCTAAACGAA
The DNA here is from genome assembly GCA_023014485.1 of Bathynomus jamesi. Taxonomy (NCBI): domain Eukaryota; kingdom Metazoa; phylum Arthropoda; class Malacostraca; order Isopoda; family Cirolanidae; genus Bathynomus; species Bathynomus jamesi. The sequence goes on from JAJOZX010002292.1 coordinate 958, forward strand.
TTTTTTACGTCAGTTTTTACTATAGAAGATGTAACGAATATCCCTACGGTCATAGACATAATAGCTTTTGATAATGGTAATATTTTGGATAATATTGTCGTTAGTGAAGGGGAAGTAATGCGCTATATTGATAAAATGAAAACGCGTAAATCACCGGGTCCGGATTCCATATATCCCATACAACTAAAAGAATTAAAAGATAGCATTGTTGTGCCGCTAACAAAGATTTTTAATGCGTCTATTTCTGAGGGGTGCGTACCAGATAATTTCAAGTTAGCAAACGTAACACCTATCTTTAAGAAAGGCGATAAAGGTGCGGCGGGAAATTATAGGCCAATCAGTTTAACGTCTGTTATAGGTAAGCTACTGGAATCAATAATTAGGGATCGTATAGTCGAACACTTAGAAATGCATAATCTGTTTAGAAATACGCAGCACGGTTTTAGGCGAAACAAATCTTGCTTAACTAATCTTTTAGAATTTTTCCAAAGCGTGGTTGACGTTTACGATAGACATCGGGCGGTTGATGTAGTGTATTTAGATTTTCAAAAAGCGTTTGACACCGTGCCGCACAAAAGACTCTGAAAAAACTAAGGCTCATGGAATCAGGGGTGTAGTAATAAATTGGCTAGAAGAGTGGTTGCGAGGCAGGAAACAGAGGGTGGTCGTTGATGGAGCGGAGTCGTGTTGGGCTAATGTAGCGAGTGGCGTTCCTCAGGGTTCTGTATTGGGCCCCTTGCTTTTTATATATATTAACGATTTAGATGTCGGCCTAGATGCTCGTGATATTTCTTGAAAGAAGTTGAAACATTCAACTCAAATACCCTTTTGAAACTTTGGCGGCTAAAACATCACCTTGGGTATCTTGGCTAGTTTACAAGGTGTGAATAATAAAGTAGCTTTAAACTGAACATTACCTCTTATTTACCTTTGTATAAGTTTGTTTCCTCTTTTCAATGGGTCGCCTGTAAATATCTCCGATGACTCTTGTTCAAGCAGTTCCTTATAAAAGAATTGTATGTCAAATTTTGCCCCGTTATGGGCAAGAATACACAGTCCTTTTTTTTAACTTCTCTGCTAACTTGACAATATAGGACACAAAGAGCTTCACAGGGATGTCGTGTGCGATCGTTTTAAAAACGTTTGTCCGTTTACCACATTTGTGACACTCATCACACTCAGCCTCCATGCACTCATCGCAGATAGTCTGGTTTACAAGTAGATGTGGGATAACCTCTTTGGTTTCAGCAACCGTATATGTTTCTATATCGTAGTACACAGTTATACAAGGTCTATTTTTATGCTTAACATGCTTTCATATAACATACATGCGTTATATATCTCATGGCATGTTGAACAGTGAATTTCATCACATTTATGCTGGAATTTCCTCCAATTATCCATCATATGAAACATACCACATTCACAGATTCTTATTTTCCTACACGTGCCAATTGATTTATGGAGCTTGAAACAATTATTATTGAAAATTGTGCGTCTACACACATTACAGTCCCTCTTCTCAGCTTCAACTACACGACTTTCACATTTGGGGTTTTTACACTGCTCACATACCATGTGGCATTCCTTACAATGTTTCACTATATCTTCCGCAAACTCGAGACCCCCCTTACACAAATCATGATGTCTTCCATATTTTCTACAATTATCATAACTCGCGTAGGGAGTTCTTATATTACCCATGGGAAGATACGTTGTTCCTGACAATCCTAAAATAAGTAGGGGTCTTGTACGATCTCTCACACAGCTTTTAAAAACATACACAGTCCTACGACGATCAGCCAATCCAAATACAGCTATACGAACATTCATTTCCTGCTCTACCCTTCTCAGCTCTTTAGGACCCATATTACACTCAAACTCAAGCTTGCAATCTGAAGCCAGTTGACGGGCACGCTGTACAACCGTAGGCAACCAAATTTTTTGTGTCCGTGTATTTAGCACAGTAAACATACGAGCCAAGACTAATGCTATAAAGCCGCAACCACTGTCGGAGTTTATATGCCGTCTGTAAATAGCCTGAGAATTGAAGTTAAGAGTATAAGGTGTGGCACTATGACTCGCAACACGGAATACACGGTCAATATCTATCGTGAAGTTGTCCATGGTGAAGTTTGTACTACTATGAGAGGCCTGCATTATACGACTCAAAATATAATCTATATCTACAGTTGCCAAGCGTCTGAATGGTATTACTACCTAAAAATCATCTACATCCCCATCATCTGACCCGAATCGAAAGGACAGCCTCGTCCTGACTTCAAATTCGTCGCTGTTCTGAAGGGCGAACTCCACAGTACGTTAAACTACGCGTCGCACATCGTATTCAACACCATTGCTATACATCGACCCAGGGTCAACCCTGACTATATACCTATTTCTAGTCAGGGTTTGGGTGGAGGCGGCGGTGCGCACCAATTCTGTTATACTATCCTCTACAGAATGAGAAGCTGCTGCTGTTGTGGAGAATGTGCCGGAATTGAAAAGGAATAAGGGGACGTATTTTTATTTGAGGAAGAAGCTAGTGTGGGGCTGTATCGTCAGACGTATATGGTTGGGGCTCTATTACTTGGAGTCTAACAGCCGGTGCACTCCTGGCACGCTTTATACCTGACATAGAAGGCTCTTCATCATGCCTCCGCTTTGAACTGTCGCGTGGTGGTGGTACAGTTGTCGCTGTTGTTAGTTCGTCAGCGGGGATGGAGTCTGTGACCACAACTACACTGTCATCGTGATCGTCTGTAATATCGATGATGGGGACATGATGCTGCACCTCGTCGTCATTCACGGTTCTGTGGAAGAAGAGGAAAAACAAGACTGTAGAATATAGAAACACCCCTTAAATTTTTATTATATTTTGTAAATGTTCCACTTAGGGATGTGACGTGTTAGAGATGGATTCTGTAGAAAAATTCAGGTTCACGAGCCCGTCCACATGTATTATAGTATATCTAGCCGTAAAGGATGTGGTAAAACTGTGTTTATGCTTAAAATCATTAAAGATAAGGTGGAGATGTTCTCAAAATTTGTGCATAAAGTCATGTGGTGCTATTCGACGTACCAATCAGTATTCCACAAAGGCGTATATGACGTTAATTCGTAAAGGGAAATGAACATACAGTCGTTGGAATTGATGATCTCATGTTAGAAATGGATAAAACGTTTGCCGAGACATTTACAGTGTTCTCCCATCATCTTCACTTAAGCGTGTTTTTCAACAATCAAAATCTATTTTTCAAAAATAGATAAATGCGCGATGTGTCGTTAAATACAGAATATCTAGTCTTATTTGCACAACGTAGAGATGTGTCACAAATTGGGATATTAGCCAATCAAATGTTCACAAATGTTTATAAATTCTAAAAAGAAGATATATGAATGTTTTAGACGCCTGCATACAGACTTCACATTCCAGGAGAAACTGGTTATGAATGGCATCGACATGAAAATAAAGCTCACCCGCACGAATCCTGAGATCTTCATAAATCTTGAAGCTGATCAAGAAGAGGGCACAAAACCTGTTGTGGTTCATGTTATGGAAACATACTTTCGCTTACGGCGAGTGAAACTAAGTTCCCCAAAAAATAGAAATTGAAAAAAATTTAATAGATGCCACAGTAAAATACCCAATTAAGAGGTTGGCTTCGAAACAGATAGAAAACATCGCTCTGGGAGTTCTACCTAAAAGGCTATTAATTGGAATTTAGGAACACGCTTCTGTGAATGGAGAATATAAAAAGAACGCCTTTAAATTCGAGAATTTCGGCCTTAAAAACATAACTCTATACGTCAATGGCGTTGCGCTGGGCGGGACAATGGAAACGGATTATTCATCAGATGCTATGTCCTCACTTTGCTCGAGGGCATATAGTAATCTGGCCCATATTGCAGGTGCTTGTGATGAGCTTGGGATTTGGGTAACGCAGAAAGAATTCATCGATCAATTTAACCTTTATCCGTTTGACATCACTCCTGACTTATCTGCTAGTGTAAATACACACTTAAGTCCAAAACAAAGTGGGAACATCTCAGTCAGAGTGGAATTCGCCAAGCCTATAGACGCGCCCATTAGTGTAGTAGTATACCTCGAATCACAAGCTCTAATAGAATTTGACGGCCTCAGGAGTGTAGTCACTGACTTTTAAAATGGACGCGAATACACTCCAGAGAGTAATGAATAGTGACCGAATCACACGCTCCAAATTTATCGGTGTGTTTGCGAAGAATGAAACATTGAAATTACGAACTACGAGAAAATGCGACGCAATTATTCTTAACACAGATGTTGTTGGTGGTAAAGGGTTTCATTGGAAGCCATCTATTTTTAAAATAGGGAAATAATGTACTATTTTAACTCGATGGGGTTTCATCCATGGAGCGACTCTATTATTGTAAAATTTCTCGAACAGCTGCACGAAATTGTCTGGAATCCTTACCGATTCCAAGAATACTTTAGTAATACTTGCGGCATGTACTGCCTTTCATTTCTTTTACACATATCACGTGGGAAGGAAATTATAAACTTTTAAAAATTATTCGACCCGTGCCACACTGAGTTGAATGATGAAATGGTATGCATGCAGATAAAAAAACCGTTTTCCGTTTGTACGCAGTCGATGTATTGTATGATGTTTTACGCGTATATATAAAATGAATAACTGCAAAAATATTGTGTAAAATATAAGATGTCTCCAAGAATGTTAGTCTTGTGTTCTCTAACATATTTAAAATTTAATGGATGCTAATTCTGTAACTGATTTAAGTTGAATATGAGAAGTGTACTATTTTATAAAACATTCCTTATGTTTCTATCATTTAATAAGTTGATGAAAATACACTACGTCTTGTTCTTAACCGAAACAAAAAGAAAAAGCTTACATTAGGTCCCCGACGACCTGGCATTCGTTGGACCGGATGTGATCCAATACTTCGACCTCTGTATTCAAGTCACTGGATCGAGTACCCTGTGAAACTTCAACCTCCAAATCGCTTTCGGCTATTTGCGTTACTTCAAAGCTATCACGAAAAGTTTCTAAAACAAGAGTCAGTTCCTCATCGGAAATATAAGAAAAAAGAACACTGTTGTTGACAGAAAATTATTTTTGGCTGTTAATATATTTTTCTGAATCTTTTTTAATTAAAATCCATTTGTTTTTCATAAAAAATACACAGACAAGTATATATATATATATATATATATATATATATATATATATATGTCACAACCATGCGACCTACCGTTTCTATGGTTGAGCCGTATCCATGTTTGTGCCATTAGAAGTTCGCTGTGAGAAGCGAATGTCCCTTAATTTCATTCTCTCAAAGTACAAACAAGACAATCGACGGCTTAGATCGTTTAACATTTCCATCAGAATATTACCCATATGTTGATTTTCCATTTGTTATAGAATTTATTATAATTAATTATTGTTGTCTTGCATCTAACCCTCATCCCTAAATTTTATTAGATTATGCATGCACACTGAATGTGACATGATTTGGACCCTTGTTTGTACTTCTTTATTCATTTATTTAATTCTTCCCCAGATGTACCCAATTCCCTAATATTTACTGTATACTCGTATAAGTATATATATATTTAATTAATAGTTTCACTGACTCTTGTACCATGGCTGTAAACTGTATCTCTCTAATTCGTTTCCTTTAATTTCTCCCAATAATGACTTATACTGTAAGTACGAATTGAATAACTATGGCGTATTAATTATGAATTAACGTATTGAATAATTTGATAAACTATGACATCATAAATTAACTTAATTCCCTTCACGTTTTCCATACCTTGAATGCTGAATCACGTGTTTAGTATGTGGATATCTTTCGTATTCAATGTATGGTAAATTCTTTAACATAATAAAATCTTTACACGCTGTACGTCATTATTTATATGTTGTTCATTCATACATCCATGTCCTTTCTTAACCTTTATCTTTTGTTAATTTTATTAATTACACCAGTACACATTTGAAAACTTGTCGATCGATTTTTACAAACTAGTTGGTGATTCTATATAATTTGAGTGCGCTGATCTCAAAAATATAGTTAGTTTTTCCCTATCACGTATGGTTTTCTTACTACAGGGTGTGTCATAAATCCCCCATTTATCCCCAAATGTGAACCATCTTATCGAGACCAACATTGGATTGCACATGCTAAACCATAAATTTTGTTGTTATAGACTACAGTAACGCTTACATAATAATGTAGGGTAAATATATATAACAACCAATCCCGTTCCCAGCAAAATACTCTCTCCCCTCCCATCAATGGGTGGTTAACATTTGGGGACAGATGAGGTATTACAACACCCCTTGTAGCACGAAATCTTTAGGTGATAGAGTAAAACCTAATTAAAGCAGAATTAAATAGCTCCTAGCTCTTGGACAAGCATATTGCTTGTTTATGAAAGAATAAAAAAATAACTGAAAGAAACAAAATATATTTACCTTCTTTACTTGCAAACATTTCAGGACTTCTGTACCAAGCGAAGTATGTGTCGGATGCCAATAAATTGTTCTCCTGCAATCTAGACCCCAAAAGTTCTGCAGAGTCCTTAGGCAGATTCAAATCCCTGACTAAGTCATTTGGTTCGGCTTGGGTTAATGGTTTAGGATCTCGGTCAGCTGTTGGCTGTTCATAAACATCATCATTGTCTGGATTTGGAGCTGAATCAGAATCTGAATTGTATTGATCCAGACTCTCGGGTAGGCGGGGAATAGGAACTTCTGGACCATGGGGTACCAGCCTTATTGCAGATGGAAGACTTGGGTATTGAAGGCTCTCTTTATTCTTTGCATTATAACCTTTAACATTGCAAGAACAGAAGTAACAGTCGTCGGTATGGTTTCTAGGCTCGCGCCATACCATAGGGATCCCAAATGGCAAACTTTTCTTTTTACCTTTGCTCCAATTCCTTAGTGCCGCAACACACGTAAGACAAACCTTGTGTGGAGCCCAACTTTAACTTTTGTCTTGATCTCCTAATTTAATTCCAAAATAAGCATGATAAGCTCTCTTAATGAAGGTCGTTACATTTGTCCTTTGTTTTACAACATACCAACCACAAGTATAACAAAATATGTCTGGACTATGGGTACATCCTCTAGAAGCCATTATTAAAATTTTAAAGACGTAATGTTAGAATTATCTATCTGAAAAATATGAAAAAACGAAATTAATTAAAGATAAAAAAGGTAAAAAATTACATGTAAGTACGTTCACATGTATACTTTGTATGTTTTTATTTATTTAATTCCTCGCAAGATATTCCTTGATGCTGACACAAGTGTTCGAATTCTGACGACGACGCCAAAAGTGTGCATCTGAAAACGAAAATCTCCTCTCTCGCTTCCTTCGAATTTATAAAACATTATTAGGTGTGTTGTTATATATATATATATATATATATACACCGTATGTGCTCATGTACTTTGTGTTATACTCCTAACATCCTAATTGTCTATAAATATAAAACACTGTAAAAAACTATAGTTAACTGTTTAATTGTAATTAACTGTAATATAATTAATGTACTTTAATGAAACTGTAATTAACGATAATAATCGAATGTGAATTAATTGGTAATTATAATCATAGTTGTAATAAACCAAAATTACAATGTACTCAGTGATGTACATGGGATTGTACTCAATGTACGACCCTACATTGTCGCCATTTAGGAATGTACACTCGGCGATATTATTATTATTATTTTTTTATTATTATTTTTTCTTTTGGATAAATTTTTGATTTGCTTCCTATTTTGCCAAATAATTGGTGACTTGTTCTTTTCAAAATTTCTTAATTTTTTTTAGATTTAGCTTGATAATGAATCCTGATTGTATTTTTCAATGTTCGTGTTTTGTACGCATTCTCTCTTCGTTGTGGAGGGTGAAGTCGTGTCTTGCCTAAGCATTTAATTGTAGCTCTTAAACCTTTAATTTTTGCTCATATGCATATTTTAATGGAAAGGTAAATAGCGCAGATGTATTTAGTTTGAGATTGGCATGTGAGCCGTAGCCAGAGGGTATGGAATTCGGAAGATTCGAGTTCAGAAATAAGAGAACAAGTTAGGTCATTGCGTACATATATGCAACATCCACCTTGAGAAAGTAAGAGGGTACGGAAAAGTAAGAGGGTACAGAAAAGTGGTTGTTGTTAGTCGTTCCAGACACCTGAGTTTCAGTGAACTCAGTGAACTGAACTCATTAATCTCCTTGATTGATTAAACAGGTTTATATCCTTATCAGTGGGATAGTGAGATGGCCTATGTACTAGAAATAGATGCACTATTTTATTGTTCAAATTTAGTTAAATTCACAACATTTCATGAGGAGAAACAATATTACTATTTACCGGTTCTTTTCCTGCACGTACTGTAAAACTACTCCGCCACCTTGTCTTCCGTTTCTATCTTTGTGAAGCATTTTGTAACGTACCGTTTCAAATTATCCTAAGAAGTCCCTTGATTCAGAATGAATCCAGGATTCAGTTAATCCTATGATGTCAAAATTCTCAGTTTTGACTAACGCTATGAATTCCATTAGTTTGTTTTTGATTGACCTTACTTTGAATAGCACAATTTTAAGAGATTTTAAGTTATTGTTTCTCTTATTTGACCTCAGTCGTTTCCCGAAGCACGTAAATCAGTTAATGCTCAGGGGAAAGCTTGGTCAGACAATGCACTAGTAAGATTAACGACTGCTGGAGTAGAGTTAACTACGGGGGGAGTAAGACTAACTACTGAGGAGGAGTAGGACTAACTACTGGGGGGCGTAGGGCTAATTACTGGGAGAATAGGTTTAGCGGTCGATAAAGTAGAATCATTTATAAATGATCCTACTCCATTATTATCCTAACTTATGACCTCCCTAACCAGAAATAGTTATCTTAACAAACACGTTTTCTGTCATTGAAAATAAATATATATTTCTGTCGCTGTATGAAAGTGTATATAATTACTATATAAAGGTAATTTTTTATAAACTAAATGAATTTTGTTAAACCTATAAGGAACATTGGTAAACCAATCCGAAAAAAAATGAATAAAAAAGAAAAAGCAAAATGAAAGGTAACAAAGAACACAGACCGAAAACAATTTTTAAGTCACAACAATTATTTCGAGTCTTTGCCTCTCTATCTTGTAGTTTCCTTAATCTAATCAAGGAGTATCCAGCTCGTTCTTTCAAGTGCTTGGAAACCTCAGCGAAAGGTCATTTCATTCCTTTCGAAATGAAACAACGCACGACAAACGCGTTTAGATTCGCATCCTGAATTGCGTCATTGCAATTCCTTTTTGTGTCTTCAAATTGGTAATTTTGTCTTCTCCTGACCACCCTCCTTTTCCACTCTTCTCACAAAGAACTCTCTTTCTCTTCTTATTCTTATTTTTCTCCTTTTTCATTTATATAAAAGTTTTTCCAAATTTTATTCTGGGTTTTGTTTTTTGGGAGGTTATTCTACCGTACGACGCAGCCTTCTTTAAACTCTATTCCGTTTGAGTTTACAAATAGTGTTTTTGCCGTGTTGCGTCTATATATATTATATATATATATATATATATAATATATATATATATATATAGTAAACAATAAGAAGACGAGGAGATGGTACATGGTTATTTACAGAGGTTTCGGAAAAAAAATTCAATTTCCATCATTGGTGCTAAAAAAAAATAAAATCAAATATAAAGATTGAATAAATCTGATGAATAGAAACATACAATACATTTAAATAAGTATGCAATAATTAATAGTATAATTACAGTATATATTTAATTAATTAAAATTAAAAATAAAATAATATGAAATATAGGAGTGTGGTCAATAGTCAGAATATATAACAGTTAAAAGGTGAATCAAAATTGAGGTGTGTCTTACCAGGTTATTATCGCGGTGAGGGACTATTTGAACAGAAGATTGGGAATGATTGGTTGTTGGAAGAATCCATATTAGAAAAGTTGGAGCCAGACGGAGTGATGGTGGGTTTCTTTTCGGTGGTAGGGTATGAGAGTTTATCTGGCGATGTTTAAGTTAAAGGCGGAACTATAGTCGTTGAGGGTTGGTTTAATACTGAAGATGTAAAGGGACTCTAGAATGCGGAGGTCGGTTAGTTGGTTGGTTGAGTTAATAATTTTGAAGTTGGAGGGAAGTAGTGGGTGGTTGTAAAGTTGCAGTGATCCCTTATTGCTGATTTGGAAGGTTTATTTAAGGGCTACGACGTTCTAGTAGAAATACCGCGATACCGCGATGCTCGTCTACTCTTGTTTGATATTGGCGAATGGCGCTGCCAATATAGTTCGCTTTGCAGCGAACACAGTTGAAAGCGTAGATAGTGGACGAAGTAAGGGGCTGGGGTGTTTTTGCTTTGTGGTTGACGTATGATTTGATGCTGTTATTGTCGGTGAAAACGAATTGAAAGTTAATTTGGGGGTAAAGAGGGGTGAGTAGGAGGCGGAGTTCTGAGAGTATTTTGTGGCTGATATGGTCGTAATAGGGAAAGGAAAAGTATTGTACGTCTTTTTTAACAGTGCAGACTTTAAGGGGGGGGGGTGATAAATATTATGAAGAAAATTTCTGGTTGAAGATTGTAGTAGGTGTTTTGGGGAGGAGTTCTTAATGCCGAAATTATAAATGCGTTTTATTTCGTTGTGGAAGAATAAGTACGAAGAGCAAAGTTGATAGGCGCGGTGGATTAAGATTTTAATGCTCTTAATTTTACATGACGAAGGGATGTGGCTTAGGTAATTGGTACCTAGGCTTGTGTATGCGGGTTTTCGATATATGGAGGTCCTGAATTTGTTGTTTTGTTATTGTTATATCTAAGAAGGGTAGGGTGTTAGTGGATTCGTCTTCTTTGGTGAACTTAATGTTTTTGTGTTGGGAATTAAGATAGTTAAGAAAAAGGGGGGGCGTGGTTGGCATTATGAAAAAGGAGAAAGGTGTCGTCAATGTATCTTTTATGTAGGTGTGGTTTGTAGTGGGTGGGGCAATGGAGTAGCCAGTTATTTTCATGGTGACAGAAAAATGTTGGCGAATGTGCCCTTAAGTGCCACATTAGCCAACATTATATTATATTATACGTATGTATATATATATATATATACATATATATGATGAATAAAACCACGAAGGAAAAAGAAACACAAAGGGGTGCTCAAGCGCTTTCGTGGTTTTATTCATCATAAATACTTTTCACGTGTCACTTTCGTGAAATAATTTTTCATACATATATATATATATATATATAGAGAGAGAGAGAGAGAGAGAGAGAGAGAGAGAGAGAGAGTGTTACAAGGAATTACAAGGAAAAGAAGTACCTCAAAAGGCGTTGCAGCCCATACCGAGGAGGTACCAATGGCAACGGGTGCCATGGAAAATTTTGTAAAAGTTTATTTTTCTTTCAACTATCCTAGCAGTAGTAGAAAACTGGATAGAAAAGTAGAAGGCTCTCCCCCCACCCTCCGCTCCCTCCCTGCCAGAGGCAGGTACGGAAAAAGGTTGAAGAAAATACCTTGACCCTGGAAAAGTAGCCAAGGAAATTTTACAGGAAAGTGGAGAATATATAAATAGCTCTATATTTAGTTTGCTCACATGAGAGTATTCAGTACTTTGTCTAGCCTATTTTTAAACACATTTACACTTTGACTGGAAACAACCTCTGAGGGAAGTTGGTTCCAGATATTAACTATTTTATAGGAAAAGAAATTTCCGCAGACTGAGGTCCTAAATGTCTTTACACACTCAAATAGTGTGCAAGATTTCGTCTACCCTTTTCTTGAACTGATCCACAGAGGAACTGTTCACAACTTCCGAAGGTAACCTGTTCCATGTGTCACAGATCTTATACGTAAAGTAATTCCCACACACACTAGTCCTAAACCGTTTCAAATCCAACTTCCAACCATTGTTGCGAGTTGGGTTATCATTTAAACTAAACATACTTCTAAAATCGACATCGTTCAACCCGCGTAAGAGCTTGAAAACCTCTATCAGTTGACCGCGCAGCCTCCGAGATTCAAGCGAAAACAAGTTCAGGGCGCGTAACCGTCGATTGTAGCCCATATGCCTAACGGAAGGGATTAACTTTGTGGCCCTCGCCTGCACTCGCTCCAGCCTCTCAATATCTTTCCTGAGGGTGGGCGACCAGAACTGCACAGCATACTCCAGGTGCGGCCGAACAAGGGAATTGTACAGTGAGAGCACAATCTCCTTGTTCCGAAACTGAAATTGCCTCCTGATATAACCTAATAGTTTCAGGGCTTTCTTTTCCACCTCTACAAACTGTTTCGTAAACTTAAGATCGCTGCTAATTAGCACACCCAAGTCCTTTTCTAAATCAGTCACCTCGATATTACTACCCAACATCGAGTAGGCCGACTTGGGATTGGCGTAGCCAATGTGCATCAATTTGCATTTACCCAAGTTAAACGGCATTTGCCATTTTTCGGACCACTCTCCTATCCTACCTACGTCCGCATGCAGTTCCTCGATCGCTTCGGGCGTTCCAACATTGGCCCCAAGCTTGGTGTCATCAGCGAATTTGGCGATCCGACTGACGATGCCACCGTCGATATCATTTATGTAAATGATAAACAACAGTGGCCCCAAAACGGAACCCTGAGGAACCCCACTAGTGACCGAGGCCCAACCCGAACTAGCCCCTTTAATTACCACCCTCTGCCGCCTGTTCCTCAGCCAGTTTTCAATCCACCTACCTATTTCCCCACCGATACCCAGCGCGCGCACTTTCGCCATTAGCCGGCGGTGAGGTACCTTATCAAAGGCTTTCTGAAAGTCGAGATAAAGTATATCAATCGCCCTACTCTTATCGTACTCACTCAACATGACATGGAAAAACTCGAGCAAGTTGGTGAGACACGACCTATGCCGTCTAAACCCATGTTGGGAGTCCCCAAGCAGCTTGTAGGAATCCAAATGGTCAACGATCCTATCTGCTATTATCCCTTCTAATAATTTACCTATAACTGAAGTGAGACTAATGGGACGATAGTTCCATGGACTTTCGTGATCCCCTTTCTTAAAGATAGGGGTCACGTTGGCTTCCCTCCAGTCACCAGTCACCTGGCCCATCTCTAACGATTTGTTGAAGACTGTAGCCAGGTGGGGAGCCAGCTGGTCGCGCACTTCTCGCAACACTCTGGGGAGAAACTGGTCTGGCCCAGGAGCCTTAAACGCGCTCAGTTTGTCTATTCTATCGGCAACGACTGTCGCGGTACATCTAACATTATCCAGGCCAGCACCTTCGTGCCTCACGCCTGGCTCGGGGATGACGCGGGTATCCTCCCTGGTGAACACTCCCGCAAAGTACTCATTAAGCACATTAGCGATGTCAGCGTCGGAGGTCCGCAGAACGCCGCTTCCGTCCTTTAACGGACCTATCATGCTTGTAATGGGCTTTCTACTATTAACATAACTGAAGAATTCCTTAGGGTTCCCCTTGCAGAGGCTTGCCACCCGTAGTTCTTCGTTACGTTTCGCTAGCCTAACCTTCGCCTTCACTTCCCTACACAGGCGGACATACGCTTCATTGTTCTCGTGGGAACGATTGGCCTTCGCCCTCCTATACGCTACTTTCCTATTTAGGATAGCCGAAGCGATGTCACGATTGAACAACTTAGGCTGCGTTGAAGCAGGGGTGACCGGTTTTGAGGGTATGGCAGCAGACTGCAGCACCATAAACTCGTCCCGGAATGCACTCCACACTCCCTCAACATCGCCGCCAACCTCTAACCCCATCTCTCCTACGCTATCCCTGAGGCTAACAAAGTTCGCCCGCCGGAGATCGAGCTTACTGCCTCTCGAGTTACTACGCTTCACCCGAGGGACGCACACACGGAACCTAATAAGACCGTGATCACTCCCGCCCAATGATTCGTCAACGGTGAGGCCAGTGACGAGGTTGTCTTCGGTCGTGAATATTAAGTCTAGGACGCTTTCGCCTCGTGTAGGCTCGTTGACCAACTGAGTGAGGAAGTTCTCATCAGCAAAGTCAACTAGCCTCTTCCCTTCAGCATCGGCAGTCCTGTTTTCCCACTTTATGCCGCGACAGTTGAAGTCTCCTAAAACTACACACACCCTATCCCTAGCAGGGGAGAGAGAGAGAGAGAGAGAGAGAGAGAGAGAGAGAGAGAGAGAGAGAGAGAGTTACAAGGAGTTACAAGGAAAAGAAGTACCTCAAAAGGCCTTGCGGCCTATACCGAGGAGGTACCAATGGCAACGGGAGCCACGGAAAATTTTCTACACACTCAAATAGTGTGCAAAATTTGGTCTAACCTTTTCTTGAACTGATCCACAGAGGAACTGTTCACAACTTCCGAAGGTAACCTGTTCCATGTGTCACAGATCTTATACGTAAAGTAATTCCCACACACACTAGTCCTAAACCGTTTCAAATCCAACTTCCAACCATTGTTGCGAGTTGGGTTATCATTTAAACTAAACATACTTCTAAAATCGACATCGTTGAACCCGCGTAAGAGCTTGAAAACCTCGATCAGTTGACCAGGCAGCCTCCGAGTTTCAAGCGAAAACAAGTTCAGGGCGCGTAACCGTCGATTGTAGCCCATACGCCTAACGGAAGGGATTAAATTTGTGGCCCTAGCCTGCACTCGCTCCAGCCTCTCAATATCTTTCCTGAGGGTAGGCGACCAGAACTGCGCAGCATACTCCACGTGCGGCCGAACAAGGGAATTGTACAGTGAGAGCACAATCTCCTTGTTCCGAAACTGAAATTGCCTCCTGATATAACCCAATAGTTTCTGGGCTTTCTTTTCCACCTCTACACACTGTTTCGTAAACTTAAGGTCGCTGCAAATTAGCACACCCAAGTTCTTTTCTAAATCAGTCACCTCGATATTACTACCCAACATCGAGTAGTCCGACTTGCGATTGGTGTAGCCAATGTGCATCACTTTGCATTTACCCAAGTTAAACGGCATTTGCCATTTTTCGGACCACTCTCCTATCCTACCTACGTCCGCACGCAGTTCCTCGATCGCTTCGGGCGTCCCAACATTGGCCCCAAGCTTGGTGTCATCAGCGAATTTGGCGATCCGACTGACGATGCCACCGTCGATATCATTTATGTAAATGATAAACAACAGAGAGAGAGAGAGAGTGAGAGAGAGAGAGTTACAAGGAGTTACAAGGAGAAGAAGTACCTCAAAAGGCTTTGCGGCCCATACCGAGGAGGTACCAATGGCAACGGTTGCCAGGGAAAATTTTGTAAAAGTTTATTTTTCTTTCAACTATCCTAGCAGAAGTAGAAAACTGGATAGAAAAGTAGAAGGCTCTCTCCCCACCCTCCGCTCCCTCCCTGTCAGAGGCAGGTACGGAAAAAGGTTGAAGAAAATACCTTGACCCTGGAAAAGTAGCCAAGGAAATTTTACAGGAAAGTGGAGAATATATAAATAGCTCTATATTTAGTTTGCTCACATGAGAGAATTCAGTACTTTGTCTAGCCTATTTTTAAACACATTTACACTTTGACTGGAAACAACCTCTGAGGGAAGTTGGTTCCAGATATTAACTATTTTATAGGAAAAGAAATTTCCGCAGACTGAGGTCCTAAATATCTTTACACACTCAAATAGTGTGCAAGATTTCGTCTACCCTTTTCTTGAACTGATCCACAGAGGAACTGTTCACAACTTCCGAAGGTAACCTGTTCCATGTGTCACAGATCTTATACGTAAAGTAATTCCCACACACACTAGTCCTAAACCGTTTCAAATCCAACTTCCAACCATTGTTGCGAGTTGGGTTATCATTTAAACTAAACATACTTCTAAAATCGACATCGTTCAACCCGCGTAAGAGCTTGAAAACCTCGATCAGTTGACCGCGCAGCCTCCGAGATTCAAGCGAAAACAAGTTCAGGGCGCGTAACCGTCGATTGTAGCCCATATGCCTAACGGAAGGGATTAACTTTGTGGCCCTCGCCTGCACTCGCTCCAGCCTCTCAATATCTTTCCTGAGGGTGGGCGACCAGAACTGCACAGCATACTCCAGGTGCGGCCGAACAAGGGAATTGTACAGTGAGAGCACAATCTCCTTGTTCCGAAACTGAAATTGCCTCCTGATATAACCTAATAGTTTCAGGGCTTTCTTTTCCACCTCTACAAACTGTTTCGTAAACTTAAGATCGCTGCTAATTAGCACACCCAAGTCCTTTTCTAAATCAGTCACCTCGATATTACTACCCAACATCGAGTAGGCCGACTTGGGATTGGCGTAGCCAATGTGCATCACTTTGCATTTACCCAAGTTAAACGGCATTTGCCATTTTTCGGACCACTCTCCTATCCTACCTACGTCCGCACGCAGTTCCTCGATCGCTTCGGGCGTTCCAACATTGGCCCCAAGCTTGGTGTCATCAGCGAATTTGGCGATCCGACTGACGATGCCACCGTCGATATCATTTATGTAAATGATAAACAACAGTGGCCCCAAAACGGAACCCTGAGGAACCCCACTAGTGACCGAGGCCCAACTCGAACTAGCCCCTTTAATTACCACCCTCTGCCGCCTGTTCCTCAGCCAGTTTTCAATCCACCTACCTATTTCCCCACCGATACCCAGCGCGCGCACTTTCGCCATTAGCCGGCGGTGAGGTACCTTATCAAAGGCTTTCTGAAAGTCGAAATAAAGTATATCAATCGCCCTACTCTTATCGTACTCACTCAACATGACATGGAAAAACTCGAGCAAGTTGGTGAGACACGACCTATGCCGTCTAAACCCATGTTGGGAGTCCCCAAGCAGCTTGTAGGAATCCAAATGGTCAACGATCCTATCTGCTATTATCCCTTCTAATAATTTACCTACAACTGAAGTGAGACTAATCGGACGATAGTTCCCTGGACTTTCGTGATCCCCTTTCTTAAAGATAGGGGTCACGTTGGCTTCCCTCCAGTCACCAGGCACCTGGCCCATCTCCAACGATTTGTTGAAGACTGTAGCCAGGTGGGGAGCCACCTGGTCGCGCACTTCTCGCAACACTCTGGGGAGAAACTGGTCTGGCCCAGGAGCCTTAAACGCGCTCAGTTTGTCTATTCTAGAGGCAACGAATGTCGCGGTACATCTAACATTATCCAGGCCAGCACCTTCGTGCTTCACGCCTGGCTCGGGGATGACGCGGGTATCCTCCCTGGTGAACACTCCTGCAAAGTACTCATTAAGCACATTAGCGATGTCCGCGTTGGAGGTCCTCAGAACGTCGCTTCTAATTGGCTTTCTACTATTAACATAACTGAAGAATTCCTTAGGGTTCCCCTTGCAGAGGCTTGCCACCCGTTGTTCTTCGTTACGTTTCGCTAGCCTAACCTTCGCCTTCACTTCCCTACACAGGCGGACATACGCTTCATTGTTCTCGTGGGAACGATTGGCCTTCGCCCTCCTATACGCTACTTTCCTATTTCGGATAGCCGAAGCGATGTCACGATTGAACAACTTAGGCTGCGTTGAAGCAGGGGTGACCGGTTTTGAGGGTATGGCAGCAGACTGCAGCACCATAAACTCGTCCCGGAATGCACTCCACACTCCCTCAACATCGCCGCCAACCTCTAACCCCATCTCTCCTACGCTATCCCTGAGGCTAACAAAGTTCGCCCGCCGGAGATCGAGCTTACTGCCTCTCGAGTTACTACGCTTCACCCGAGGGACGCACACACGGAACCTAATAAGACCGTGATCACTCCCGCCCAATGATTCGTCAACGGTGAGGCCAGTGACGAGGTTGTCTTCGGTCGTGAATATTAAGTCTAGGACGCTTTCGCCTCGTGTAGGCTCGTTGACCAACTGAGTGAGGAAGTTCTCATCAGCAAAGTCAACTAGCCTCTTCCCTTCAGCATCGGCAGTCCTGTTTTCCCACTTTATGCCGCGACAGTTGAAGTCTCCTAAAACTACACACACCCTATCCCTAGCAGGGGAGAGAGAGAGAGAGAGAGAGAGAGAGAGAGAGAGAGTTACAAGGAGTTACAAGGAAAAGAAGTACCTCAAAAGGCCTTGCGGCCTATACCGAGGAGGTACCAATGGCAACGGGAGCCACGGAAAATTTTCTACACACTCAAATAGTGTGCAAAATTTGGTCTAACCTTTTCTTGAACTGATCCACAGAGGAACTGTTCACAACTTCCGAAGGTAACCTGTTCCATGTGTCACAGATCTTATACGTAAAGTAATTCCCACACACACTAGTCCTAAACCGTTTCAAATCCAACTTCCAACCATTGTTGCGAGTTGGGTTATCATTTAAACTACTGTAAACATACTTCTAAAATCGACATCGTTGAACCCGCGTAAGAGCTTGAAAACCTCGATCAGTTGACCAGGCAGCCTCCGAGTTTCAAGCGAAAACAAGTTCAGGGCGCGTAACCGTCGATTGTAGCCCATACGCCTAACGGAAGGGATTAAATTTGTGGCCCTCGCCTGCACTCGCTCCAGCCTCTCAATATCTTTCCTGAGGGTAGGCGACCAGAACTGCGCAGCATACTCCACGTGCGGCCGAACAAGGGAATTGTACAGTGAGAGCACAATCTCCTTGTTCCGAAACTGAAATTGCCTCCTGATATAACCCAATAGTTTCTGGGCTTTCTTTTCCACCTCTACACACTGTTTCGTAAACTTAAGGTCGCTGCTAATTAGCACACCCAAGTCCTTTTCTAAATAAGTCACCTCGATATTACTACCCAACATCGAGTAGTCCGACTTGCGATTGGCGTAGCCAATGTGCATCACTTTGCATTTACCCAAGTTAAACGGCATTTGCCATTTTTCGGACCACTCTCCTATCCTACCTAGGTCCGCACGCAGTTCCTCGATCGCTTCGGGCGTCCCAACATTGGCCCCAAGCTTGGTGTCATCAGCGAATTTGGCGATCCGACTGACGATGCCATCGTCGATATCATTTATGTAAATGATAAACAACAGAGAGAGAGAGAGAGAGAGAGAGAGAGAGAGAGAGAGAGTTACAAGGAGTTACAAGGAAAAGAAGTACCTCAAAAGGCCTTGCGGCCCATACCGAGGAGGTACCAATGGCAACGGTTGCCAGGGAAAATTTTGTAAAAGTTTATTTTTCTTTCAACTATCCTAGCAGTAGTAGAAAACTGGATAGAAAAGTAGAAGGCTCTCTCCCCACCCTCCGCTCCCTCCCTGCCAGAGGCAGGTACGGAAAAAGGTTGAAGAAAATACCCTGACCCTGGAAAAGTAGCCAAGGAAATTTTACAGGAAAGTGGAGAATATATAAATAGCTCTATATTTAGTTTGCTCACAGAGACACCGTGCAAGCGATCTCCTGCTGAGTTTTCTTATGGTTTAGTCTTAAACTATGAGTATTCAGTACTTTGTCTAGCCTATTTTTAAACACATTTACAATTTGACTGGAAACACCCTCTGAGGGAAGTTGGTTCCAGATATTAACTATTTTATAGGAAAAGAAATTTCCGCAGACTGAGGTCCTAAATGTCTTTACACACTCAAATAGTGTGCAAGATTTCGTCTACCCTTTTCTTGAACTGATCCACAGAGGAACTGTTCACAACTTCCGAAGGTAACCTGTTCCATGTGTCACAGATCTTATACGTAAAGTAATTCCCACACACACTCGTTCTAAACCATTTCAAATCCAACTTCCAACCATTGTTGCGAGTTGGGTTATCATTTAAACTAAACATACTTCTAAAATCGACATCGTTGAACCCGCGTAAGAGCTTGAAAACCTCGATCAGTTGACCGCGCAGCCTCCGAGTTTCAAGCGAAAAGAAGTTCAGGGCGCGTAACCTTCGATTGTAGCCCATATGCCTAACGGAAGGGATTAACTTTGTGGCCCTCGCCTGCACTCGCTCCAGCCTCTCAATATCTTTCCTGAGGGTGGGCGACCAGAACTGCACAGCATATTCCAGGTGCGGCCGTACAAGGGAATTGTACAGAGAGAGCACAATCTCCTTGTTCCGAAACTGAAATTGCCTCCTGATATAACCCAACAGTTTCTGGGCTTTCTTTTTCACCTCTACGCACTGTTTCGTAAACTTAAGGTCGCTGCTAATTACCACACCCAAGTCCTTTTCTAAATCAGTCACCTCGATATGACTCCCCAACATGAAGTAGTCCGACTTGGGATTGGCGTAGCCAATGTGCATCACTTTGCATTTACCCAAGTTAAACGGCATTTGCCATTTTTCGGACCACTCTCCTATCCTACCTAGGTCCGCACGCAGTTCCTCGATCGCTTCGGGCGTCCCAACATTGGCCCCAAGCTTGGTGTCATCTGCGAATTTGGCGATCCGACTGACGATGCCACCGTCGATATCATTTATGTAAATGATAAACAACAGAGAGAGAGAGAGAGAGTTACAAGGAGTTACAAGGAAAAGAAGTACCTCAAAAGGCCTTGCGACCCATACCGAGGAGGTACCAATGGCAACGGTTGCCAGGGAAAATTTTGTAAAAGTTTATTTTTCTTTCAACTATCCTAGCAGTAGTAGAAAACTGGATAGAAAAGTAGAAGGCTCTCTCCCCACCCTCCGCTCCCTCCCTGCCAGAGGCAGGTACGGAAAAGGTTGAAGAAAATACCTTGACCCTGGAAAAGTAGCCAAGGAAATTTTACAGGAAAGTGGAGAATATATAAATAGCTCTATATTTAGTTTGCTCACATGAGAGTATTCAGTACTTTGTCTAGCCTATTTTTAAACACATTTACACTTTGACTGGAAACAACCTCTGAGGGAAGTTGGTTCCAGATATTAACTATTTTATAGGAAAAGAAATTTCCGCAGACTGAGGTCCTAAATGTCTTTACACACTCAAATAGTGTGCAAGATTTCGTCTACCCTTTTCTTGAACTGATCCACAGAGGAACTGTTCACAACTTCCGAAGGTAACCTGTTCCATGTGTCACAGATCTTATACGTAAAGTAATTCCCACACACACTAGTCCTAAACCGTTTCAAATCCAACTTCCAACCATTGTTGCGAGTTGGGTTATCATTTAAACTAAACATACTTCTAAAATCGACATCGTTGAACCCGCGTAAGAGCTTGAAAACCTCGATCAGTTGACCGCGCAGCCTCCGAGTTTCAAGCGAAAACAAGTTCAGGGCGCGTAACCGTCGATTGTAGCCCATATGCCTAACGGAAGGGATTAACTTTGTGGCCCTCGCCTGCACTCGCTCCAGCCTCTCAATATCTTTCCTGAGGGTGGGCGACCAGAACTGCACAGCATACTCCAGGTGCGGCCGAACAAGGGAATTGTACAGTGAGAGCACAATCTCCTTGTTCCGAAACTGAAATTGCCTCCTGATATAACCCAATAGTTTCTGGGCTTTCTTTTCCACCTCTACACACTGTTTCGTAAACTTAAGGTCGCTGCTAATTAGCACACCCAAGTCCTTTTCTAAATCAGTCACCTCGATATTACTACCCAACATCGAGTAGTCCGACTTGGGATTGGCGTAGCCAATGTGCATCACTTTGCATTTACCCAAGTTAAACGGCATTTGCCATTTTTCGGACCACTCTCCTATCCTACTAGTCCGCACGCAGTTCCTCGATCGCTTCGGCGTCCCAACATTGGCCCCAAGCTTGGTGTCATCAGCGAATTTGGCGATCCGACTGACGATGCCACCGTCGATATCATTTATGTAAATGATAAACAACAGTGGCCCCAAAACGGAACCCTGAGGAACCCCACTAGTGACCGAGGCCCAACCCGAACTAGCCCCTTTAATTACCACCCTCTGCCGCCTATTCCTCAGCCAGTTTTCAATCCACCTACCTATTTCCCCACCGATACCCAGCGCGCGCACTTTCGCCATTAGCCGGCGGTGAGGTACCTTATCAAAGGCTTTCTGAAAGTCGAGATAAAGTATATCAATCGCCCTACTCTTATCGTACTCACTCAACATGACGTGGAAAAACTCGAGCAAGTTGGTGAGACACGACCTATGCCGTCTAAACCCATGTTGGGAGTCCCCAAGCAGCTTGTAGGAATCCAAATGGTCAACGATCCTATGCTATTATCCCTTCTAATAATTTACCTACAACTGAAGTGAGACTAATGGGACGATAGTTCCCTGGACTTTCGTGATCCCCTTTCTTAAAGATAGGGGTCACGTTGGCTTCCCTCCAGTCACCAGGCACCTGGCCCATCTCCAACGATTTGTTGAAGACTGTAGCCAGGTGGGGAGCCACCTGGTCGCGCACTTCTCGCAACACTCTGGGGAGAAACTGGTCTGGCCCAGGAGCCTTAAACGCGCTCAGTTTGTCTATTCTATCGGCAACGACTGTCGCGGTACATCTAACACTATCCAGGCCAGCACCTTCGTGCCTCACGCCTGGCTCGGGGATGACGCGGGTATCCTCCCTGGTGAACACTCCCGCAAAGTACTCATTAAGCACATTAGCGATGTCCGCGTCGGAGGTCCTCAGAACGTCGCTTCTAATGGGCTTTCTACTATTAACATAACTGAAGAATTCCTTAGGGTTCCCCTTGCAGAGGCTTGCCACCCGTAGTTCTTCGTTACGTTTCGCTAGCCTAACCTTCGCCTTCACTTCCCTACACAGGCGGACATACGCTTCAGTGTTCTCGTGGGAACGATTGGCCTTCGCCCTCCTATACGCTACTTTCCTATTTCGGATAGCCGAAGCGATGTCACGATTGAACCACTTAGGCTGCGTTGAAGCAGGGGTGACCGGTTTTGAGGGTATGGCAGCAGACTGCAGCACCATAAACTCGTCCCGGAATGCACTCCACACTCCCTCAACATCGCCGCCAACCTCTAACCCCATCTCTCCTACGCTATCCCTGAGGCTAACAAAGTTCGCCCGCCGGAGATCGAGCTTACTGCCTCTCGAGTTACTACGCTTCACCCGAGGGACGCACACACGGAACCTAATAAGACCGTGATCACTCCCGCCCAATGATTCGTCAACGGTGAGGCCAGTGACGAGGTTGTCTTCGGTCGTGAATACTAAGTCTAGAACGCTTTCGCCTCGTGTAGGCTCGTTGACCCACTGAGTGAGGAAGTTCTCATCAGCAAAGTCAACTAGCCTCCTCCCTTCAGCATCGGCAGTCCTGTTTTCCCACTTTATGCCGCGACAGTTGAAGTCTCCTAAAACTACACACACCCTATCCCCTAGCAGGCTACTGAGTTCGGTGTACAGGGCTGTATCCTCCTCGAGGAGGAGATGCGGAGGTCTGTACACCAAGATTAACCTATAGTTCGTCCCTCCCACGTTCAGATCGACGCCAAGCAGCTCCCGTTCCGACCGGAACTGGCAGTCAACCGGACTCAACGTGTCTCTGACGTATATTAGTACCCCACCCCCCTCCCCACGGGTGCGGTCTTTGCGAAACATTCTATACCCGGGAATTTCGAACTCCCCAACGTAGTCCCTACGATCAGTATGAATCCAGGACTCGGTGATAGCAACGATATCCTGGTATTCTGATGCTAAGAGCGCCCGTAGCTCGCAAAACTTGTTCCTGATCGACCTAGCATTAAAAAGCATTGCACGGAGGGAGCTTCCCCTATTCTGACCGCCCCCTAGCACGACCCGTTTCCCGAACAGCCAGGGCTGTCGGGAGTTGAAGAGCCCCTCACTAACGAGGGGGCAACTTCCGCAGGAGCCTGAGCCCCCTCCAACGTAGGAGGAGGGTCACCCACCTGTACCTGGACGCACCCTTCAGTTGAAGGTACGTCCGCCACCGGCT
Organism: Bathynomus jamesi; assembly: GCA_023014485.1. Taxonomy (NCBI): domain Eukaryota; kingdom Metazoa; phylum Arthropoda; class Malacostraca; order Isopoda; family Cirolanidae; genus Bathynomus; species Bathynomus jamesi. The sequence goes on from JAJOZX010002292.1 coordinate 24,730, forward strand.
CATCATCATCCCTCCCCGGTGGGGGCCCATCATCTCTCCCCGGACTCGACCTCACCATTCTGTATAGGTGCCGGTCGAGCAGCGCGCCTAGCACACCTTTACCCTTGTTATTGAGGTGGACACCATCTCTCTGGTAAAGGTCCCACCTACCTGAAAATGCGTCGAAGGGGTCAATAAACCTCACGCCCAGCGGGACGCACAAGTCTTGCACCCTCTCGTTGATGCCAATGACCTTACTGAGTGCGTGGTCACTGGCATTCATTCGCGGTAAAATTCCCATTAACATTCCCCTGTCTGTCTTCAGTTTTAGATCATCCGCAAGAGACATGATCTCGGTGATGATCCCCTCTGAAAGACCTACCCTACCGCCTTTGAGGAACAGGTCGTTGCCACCAGCGTGGACAACGATCGCAGTCCTCCGACTAGCCACGCGCACCTTCTCTACCTCCTTCCTTAAGTGAGTCGTTCCCCGCCCAGGTAAGCACCTTACCTTCCTCCCATCCCGGTTTGCAGAAGCAAAGTACTTCTCCTGGCCCCTGATCTGTGAGTCCCCAATCAAAACGGTGTCTTCCTCCTTCGAGCACAGGAGACTAAAGCGGTTAGAGGTCCTGACAGGGGCAACTGGGGTCTCAGGCTTCGGCTTCGCAGCCTTCTTGCCTGAGACCTTTCGAAACCCGTCGCCACCCATACACGCAGTTACACCACCCGACCCACCCCGACCGGTAGCTACATCCTTCGGTTTCTTTGGGCCATCAGTAGGCCCCTTCCCACCCTTTTTCTTCATCGGCCCCTTCCCACCCTTCTCTATCGACCCCTTCCCACCCTTCTCTATCAGCCCCTTCTTTGCGCCCTCCACCTTACGCCGCGTTTCCAAGCATTCCACGTGGGTCGCTGGCGATTCCTGACACTGATTTAGGACCCTGGCCCCCGGTTGCACCTCTACCCTTTCTCCGCGGTCCCGAGATCTGTCCATTCCATCGCTGGACCGCCTTTCCACGGCAGCTATCCTATCCTGAATGAGCTCCGGGTTAGGCGGCAGTGCAGCCTCGTCAGTGACTGCCGCACCTCCAACAGCCGGTCTGGACGACTCGAGCCGCCGGACCCTCTCCTCTAGCTTCTCGTAAAACCGCATGAGTTCGCAAAAGCGGCACATGCTGGAGTGGTTGATCTTCTCGAAGCAAGCTTCTTTGAAGTTCGTCACCCACTGGTTCACTTCACACTTCGCACATTCAGCCTTCAATTTCTGCGGTCCAGTCATTGTAACTTTTTTTTCTTTTTCAAATTCTGAATACTCTGAATAAGATAAAGCGTTCTAGCAATGAAAACTCTCAAAAACGTTCTGACCAGTATATAAAAAGGGGGGGGGGGTGAATTCTTCCCGCGCGTAGACGCATCCACCTATTTGCAAGTGACGTTCATCCCTTCCAGAAGACTACACCTCTCCTGCTGCCGCACCGACCAAAGGTCTCCCCAGGGCCGGACAGTCCCAAACGTGTCGCAGCTACCAACTGACAAACACTCGCGACGCAGGCGTCACGGATTTTCCGCCAGGAGCGACAGCGAGATGCAGCCCCTTACTAAGTCTTACTAGTCACTCACAAGCGGCCAGACTCTTAGAATCCAGTGTTCAAGGGATATCCCACCAGACCCAGAGGCTACGCCCGAGACTTTACGCTGGCCTGGCAGCCAGCTGGGCAGTAAAGCTCTCTCACCTCAGAGCAGTACAGCCAAGCACCATCAATTGGTCACCAAAGAACGGTCGCAGGGGGCTGGTCAGGCCATTACGCGTTAGGAATGGGCTTAACGGGGCACTAGCCACACTCCATTCATCGCGCCCCTACGCCTGGGACCCCTCCATCCCAGTCTCTCACAACCTACGAGCGTTAAATGGTGTTATTTATAGAGGTTCCAAAGCCTCTCTTCCCACGCATGAGGTAGCAGTCGGGTCCTAATAGTAAAAGAAGAGAAAAAGACTTAATACTAAAAGTTTTTTTTTTTTTTTTTTTTCAGTCAGAGGAGAACAACCTTAACGTAAGCTAAAAGGACAGAGTAGGGATGGGATGGGGTCCTAGTAACCCACGGGACGGATTGTGCAAAATACTTCACCCGCCCTCCCGAAAGAGAGAGAGAGAACCTAAAGGAACTGGCAGCCAGTTCCTCTAGAATCCCAAGACTCGGGACCGGAGGGCTGTCACACCCCAAGTATAAAGTTTACTACATCCAGAAGAAATGTGCATAACCTTTATACCCCATGCGAGAGAGAGAGAGAGAGAGAGAGTTACAAGGAGTTACAAGGAAAAGAAGTACCTCAAAAAGCCTTGCGGCCCATACCGAGGAGGTACGAATGGCAACGGGTGCCAGGGAAAATTTTGTAAAAGTTTTTTTTCTTTCAACTATCCTAGCAGTAGTAGAAAACTGGATAGAAAAGTAGAAGACTCTCTCCCCACCCTCCGCTCCCTCCCTGCCAGAGGCAGGTACGGAAAAAGGTTGAAGAAAATACCTTGACCCTGGAAAAGTAGCCAAGGAAATTTTACAGGAAAGTGGAGAATATATAAATAGCTCTATATTTAGCTTGCTCACAGAGACACCGAGCAAGCGAACTCCTGCAGAGTTTTCTGAGGTTTTAATCTTAAACTATGAGTGTGTTCAGTACTTTGTCTAGCCTATTTTTAAACAGATTTACACTTTGACTGGAAACAACCTCTGAGGGAAGTTGGTTCCAGATATTAACTATTTTATAGGAAAAGAAATTTCCGCAGACTGAGGTCCTAAATGTCTTTACACACTCAAATAGTGTGCAAGATTTCGTCTACCCTTTTCTTGAACTGATCCACAGAGGAACTGTTCACAACTTCCGAAGGTAACCTGTTCCATGTGTCACAGATCTTATACGTAAAGTAATTCCCACACACACTAGTCCTAAACCGTTTCAAATCCAACTTCCAACCATTGTTGCGAGTTGGGTTATCATTTAAACTAAACATACTTCTAAAATCGAGATCGTTCAACCCGCGTAAGAGCTTGAAAACCTCGATCGAGTTTCAAGCGAAAACAAGGTCAGGGCGCGTAACCGTCGATTGTAGCCCATATGCCTAACGGAAGGGATTAACTTTGTGGCCCTCGCCTGCACTCGCTCCAGCCTCTCAATATCTTTCCTGAGGGTAGGCGACCAGAACTGCACAGCATACTCCACGTGCGGCCGAACAAGGGAATTGTACAGTGAGAGCACAATCTCCTTGTTCCGAAACTGAAATTGCCTCCTGATATAACCCAATAGTTTCTGGGCTTTCTTTTCCACCTCTACACACTGTTTCGTAAACTTAAGGTCGCTGCTAATTAGCACACCCAAGTCCTTTTCTAAATCAGTCACTTCGATATTACTACCCAACATCGAGTAGTCCGATTGGGATTGGCGTAGCCAATGTGCATCACTTTGCATTTACCCAAGTTAAACGGCATTTGCCATTTTTCGGACCACTCTCCTATCCTACCTACGTCCGCACGCAGTTCCTCGATCGCTTCGGGCGTCCCAACATTGGCCCCAAGCTTGGTGTCATCAGCGAATTTGGCGATCCGACTGACGATGCCACCGTCGATATCATTTATGTAAATGATAAACAACAGCGGCCCCAAAACGGAACCCTGAGGAACCCCACTAGTGACCGAGGCCCAACCCGAACTAGCACCTTTAATTACAACCCTCTGCCGCCTATTCTTCAGCCAGTTTTCAATCTACCTACCTATTTCCCCACCGATACCCAGCGCGCGCACTTTCGCCATTAGCCGGCGGTGAGGTACCTTACAAAGGCTTTCTGAAAGTCGAGATAAAGTATATCAATCGCCCTACTCTTATCGTACTCACCCAACATGACGTGGAAAAACTCGAGCAAGTTGGTGAGACACGACCTATGCCGTCTAAACCCATGTTGGGAGTCCCCAAGCAGCTTGTAGGAATCCAAATGGTCAACGATCCTATCCGCTATTATCCCCTCTAATAATTTACCTACAACTGAAGTGAGACTAATGGGACGATAGTTCCCTGGACTTTCGTGATCCCCTTTCTTAAAGATAGGGGTCACGTTGGCTTCCCTCCAGTCACCAGGCACCTGGCCCGTCTCCAACGATTTGTTGAAGACTGTAGCCAGGTGGGGAGCCACCTGGTCGCGCACCTCCCGCAACACTCTGGGGAGAAACTGGTCTGGCCCAGGAGCCTTAAACGCGCTCAGTTTGTCTATTCTATCGGCAACGACTGTCGCGGTACATCGAACATTATCCAGGCCAGCACCTTCGTGCCTCACACCTGGCTCGGGGATGATGCGGGTGTCCTCCCTGGTGAACACTCCCGCAAAGTACTCATTAAGCACATTGGCGATGTCCGCGTCCGAGGTCCGCAGAACGCCGCTTCCGTCCTTTAACGGACCTATCATGCTTCTAATGGGCTTTCTACTGTTAACATAACTGAAGAACTCCTTAGGGTTCCCCTTGCAGAGGCTTGCCACCCGTAGTTCTTCGTTACGTTTCGCTAGCCTAACCTTCGCCTTCACTTCCCTACACAGGCGGATATACGCTAAAGTGTTCTCATGGGAACGATTGGCCTTCGCCCTCCTATACGCTACTTTCCTATTTCGGATAGCCGAAGCGATGTCACGATTGAACCACTTAGGCTGCGTTGAAGCAGGGGTGACCGGTTTTGAGGGTATGGCAACAGACTGAAGCACCATAAACTCGTCCCGGAATGCACTCCACACTCCCTCAACATCGCCGCCGACCTCTAACCCCATATCTCCTACGCTATCCCTGAGGCTAACAAAGTTCGCCCGCCGGAGATCGAGCTTACTGCCTCTCGAGTTACTACGCTTCACCCGAGGGACGCACACACGGAACCTAATAAGACTGTGATCACTCCCGCCCAACGATTCGTCAACGGTGAGGCCAGTGACGAGGTTGTCTTCGGTCGTGAACACTAAGTCTAGAACGCTTTCGCCTCGTGTAGGCTCGTTGACCCACTGAGTGAGGAAGTTCTCATCAGCAAAGTCAACTAGCCTCTCCCTTCAGCATCGGCAGTCCTGTTTTCCCACTTTATGCCGCGACAGTTGAAGTCTCCTAAAACTACACACACCCTATCCCTAGCAGGCTACTGAGTTCGGTGTACAGGGCTGTATCCTCCTCGAGGAGGAGATGCGGAGGTCTGTACACCAAGATTAACCTATAGTTCGTCCCTCCCACGTTCAGATCGACGCCAAGCAGCTCCCGTTCCGACCGGAACTGGCAGTCAACCGGACTCAACGTGTCTCTGACGTATATTAGTACCCCACCCCCCTCCCCACGGGTGCGGTCTTTGCGAAACATTCTATACCCGGGAATTTCGAACTCCCCAACGTAGTCCCTACGATCAGTATGAATCCAGGACTCGGTGATAGCAACGATATCCTGGTATTCTGATGCTAAGAGCGCCCGTAGCTCGCAAACTTGTTCCTAATCGACCTAGCATTAAAAAGCATTGCACGGAGGGAGCTTCCTATTTGACCGCCCCCTAGCACGACCCGTTTCCCGAACCCAGGGCTGTCGGGAGTTGAAGAGCCCCTCACTAACGAGGGGGCAACTTCCGCAGGAGACTGAGCCCCCTCCAACGTAGGAGGAGGGTCACCCACCTGTACTTCGACGCACCCTTCAGTTGAAGGTACGTCCGCCACCGGCTCATCCTCATCTCTCCCCGGTGGGGGGAGAGAGAGAGAGAGAGAGAGGAGAGAGAGAGAGAGAGAGAGAGAGCAGTTATCACCCATCTGGAGTGTGCCATTTTGCCTGGTTTCCTTTGAGCTAGAGAGGGAGTACATTCACCTTTTGACACAGCATCATAGATTTCTGCCAAATATTTCTGATCTGTGCTCATATCATCTGTCAACTGCAATTTCTTCCGCTTCACCTGCTTCAAACTCAACAACAGGTCTCTTTTCACAATCAATTAACTATTTTCCTATAGGCCCCGTAAAACTCTGAGGACCTGTTGTTTTACCATCAATGTCAGTCACTCTGTGCCGCAAGGGAAGTTCATTAGTGTGAAGCAAGCAAATCAGCCACTGGAGTGATCTCTGAAAGTGCTCTTCAATACTTCTTATCACGCCTCCTTTTGGTCCTCTATTAAGTGCTGTCCCGTCACATCCAATGGCTTTAACTTCTGAAGTATCAATTTCATTTGAGCGAAAAAAATCCAAAATTGCAGAAGATATACTGTGTGCTGAGCCAGAAGCGGGAGTTACATGCCCAATATAATGCGAGTTTGGTTCTTGAAGCAAAGTGACATGTTCCTCTGTTGTATTTTTTGATAACCTTTACTACCAACTTTTTCTTGCACTGCAGTTCTGTCCTTTCTTCCATCGAAATAGATACTCTCATAGTTTCTTCGTAATCTCTCTTTTGAATGACAGATCTCACTCTTTTTCTAGCTCTCCTTACTTTGCATCTGTCTATTACTGAACTTAAATCTTTTTCGTTTATAATTCCCACGTCTTCAAGAACAGCCGAAGCAATTATAGCAGCAGACCTGTCTGACACACCAGTTCTGTCACAAGCTATAGCCAATGATGAGATTGTTCCATGATGAGATTGTTCCATCGATTTGATTATCAGTGTCGGTTCATAATCAGAATTCGCTCCTTCTGTTTCACTTGATGTTGATGACAGTGTTTCAGTTGCTTGTCCTTTACTGGTAGATGGTTTTGATTCATACTGTATCATTCTCTGTTGTCTTCTAGCAATAGTTGCTAGATCTTTACGAGTTTGTGAGACATCAAGAGAGCCTATTGCCAATTTTCTTGTTGTTCTCTGATCTTTAAGGAAGTCTTGTTCAATTGCTGGAACCTTGAGATGGTTTTCACATGAACACTCATCAAAATTTTCACATTTGCAAGCACTGATGTCAAATAATTTGTTTTCTGCCTCATTTTGAAATGTTTGTAATTTAATTTTGGATGAGTCACTATCTTGTTTCCTTTTTATTGACTTTAAAACGTTTTGACATTTTTCATGATAATTTTTAATCATTTGAACGACACGCTTATGAGAAACAGTAGGAATAGAGGCTGTTTTGCACAAATCTTCGAGAGTTTTTGAGAGAACACCCGAAATTTCTGCAACTGTAGGCTCTTTCTTCGATGCTTTCAGATTCAACCTTATTTGATGAAAATATTTCATGACGTCCTTATAGGTTGGAAGGCACCTCTTGTCTAGATCAGCTGGAGCCCCAAATATAGGGCAACTTGAAGAAGTTCTTGTTGCTTGAACTGGTACTGACATTGTGAAAAACACAGTAATTAATATGAAAATTAAGAAATTACTCCTGAAACGTAAAATATTCTTGCATTCTGCAGAAGTTTGGTATATTACACCAACGTATTATTATGCACTAAAATATGCAGTATATGTCCACATATGCGTGTTGTCGTGTTCCAAAGATGTATTAGCAGCAAGAGCAACACAATCCACATCTTACCCGAAACGTAGCTATTGTACCACAACACTGCGGGGAGGTGAGAGCAAGAAGGCCTGGTAGAGTGTTGTGAGCAGGGTTGCCGAAGTTGGTACAATTGTACCAAATCTGGTTCATTCGACCCTATCTGGTACATTTGGTACAACCTTCCTAAAATTTGGTACAATTTGAACATTTTATTGAATGAAGTACTAATCACTTCGATTTTATACAGAAACGAATATACCAGGCAATTAGGTGCATATCTTTCCTAATTTGCTTTTTAGATACAATTCAAATCTAGCGCCAATCTTCATTTGGTACAATGTGAAAAACTTCAGTGGCAACCCTGGTTGTGAGTCATGACTCATCAATCATTAATCACTGACTCATTGCCGTATATGGCAATGACGAGCAACACACCATACCAGGCTGTCGGGAAGCTTCTATAACAATGTGGGAGTACTACATGACGTACAAAGTGAATTTATTAGCGTATAGGCTGAATATGCAAAATACGTGATTTATGCGAATTTTTTCGTATTTTGGAACGTTTGCGGTGGCAGAAGATATCGCAGGACAAAAATATTTAAAACTAGTCTAAAATAAACCTTTAGGATGCTTTTCCTCGCTATTACAATAAGGTAGGATGAAAATTAAAACTATAAGAAAATATTGAAAAAATGCATATTTTGGCGCATTTTTTTGATTTTCAACGCGCGTGCGGAGGCAGAAGATATTATTGCAAATCTCTGAGATTTTACACACTCACTTTTGACGTGGAAGAGCCACTTTTCGGCGCTATTACAAAACGAAAATCGAAAAAAGTGTAAAAACGCTCCGCCCTAATATACAGGCCATTTACACCTTCTAAGTCTTGTAAGCCAACTGGCGGATTGAGCCACCTGCCAAATGACGGATTAAGGCAACTGGCGGATTTCGAGTTCTAAGCCAAGTGATGCTACCCAGAGCTCTCATTAAGCTTCTGCATCTCGCAGACGCTGGATGGTCTCCTCCTCTCTCTCTCTTAGGTTAGGTATACCCCTTTCAGGGGGTGAGGCCGTCCCAACTTCTCCCCGAAAGAGGTTAGGTAGACACCCCCCTTTTTTTGCCACCCTGGTTGGATGGCACTGGGGGAGCGGGGTTGGCACCTTGCAACAAATGGGGGGAAGGGGGTTGGCATTGGCATTCATTTGATCAACACTGCAATTGCTCTGCACTCTCTCCTTTTGTGGCCACACTACTACTCTTACTTTCTCTCTACTAAATTTCGTTCAAAAGGTTTATGTCGAGAATATGTAGGCAACAACCTAACCTGCTCTCGTATTTCCGAACTTGAATCCTCCAAATTCTACATCCACTGGCAGTAGTTTACATTTCAAACTATATATATATATATATATATATATATATATATATATATATGGTTATTTTCCGTTTCATGTACTGTTTCCGATTTTGTTGAAAATAACGTATTTAATGCAGAATTTTATGCTGATTCCAAAAATGACCTTCATTTTATGGAGAAATGAAACATAAAAATGTCACACAGAATTCTTTGTTTGGTGAAATTCAGAAATATTCTTCAGTATTTGTTTGAAAAGATCTTTGTTTTCATGCCTGCGACGCCAAGCAAACTCGCAGAGATACGAGTCAATCATACCACGATTTGTTCCACAATGCTGCTTGTTTCGTCTCTTAAGAACATTCCAAGTGCTCTCACTTTGCTGTGTATGGGCACCATTGGTTTGATTCACAAAGGTTTCATTATGGTTTACAGCAGTGGTAGCCAACCATTTTCTGATGCGTGCCATTTTTAGGTTAGGTTTAATTCGGATGCGCCAAAAAAAAATTTGTGAAAAAATTACTAATAAAATATATAATATTTACCTTAAATAGAAATATAATGTGAAAAATATTTACCTTAATGAGATTACATCTTAACTGCTTAACTGCTTAACTGCATCTTAACTGCTTAAATCTTTGATTTTTAATATTTAGTGTTAGAAGTGAAAATTTAGCACAATTCATACTAGACCTCGATGCGCCACTTCAAAGTACTTGATGCGCCACCTTTGGCGCAATGCGCCGCGGTTGGCCACCACTGGTTTACAGTATAGTAAAGTTATAGTCTAGAATTGAATCAATGTTGTCATATGCTTTCCACATATCACTTATGATAGTAGACCCTGGAAGCATGCTGGTTTTTATATAAGATTCCAATGTCTCTCTATCTCTCCGACCAACAGCATAAAGAAAGCCATGTCGAGTTTCTCTGCAAACGCCTCTGAAAACCCATTGCTCTTGGAGCATTCTTCCTCTGTTATATTTTCTTTTTGCATAAAGGGTTTCGTCTGTCTTAACAGTGCAGTTTGGCCCACCAACTGCCATCGGGTTCTTCAAAATTTCTTCTGCACAAACAAACCTGAAAAAAGGAGATTAGGTTAGGTTAGGTTAGGTTAGGTTAGGTTAAGTTAGGTTCAGTTAGATTAGGTTATGTTAGGTTAAGCTAGGTTAGTTACGTTAGGTTAAGTTTTATCCTTACATTTTGATGTTACTTACCTCTCTTAAATAATTAATTGTTGTAATCTACGACGGTGTTGTGGTTCATGTCAAGTTCTTCCTCGCAAAATTTGATACTTGTGTACTCTTTCGACCATGAATAGATGAATATAATTATCGTCTTCAGAGGAAGTTTAGATCCTTCTAACCAGGTGTTCTGACGCATAGAAACAGATTCACTGCACGGCTTTTTCTGGCATCTCCAAGCAGTTCGTTCGGATAGAAATTTTAATATAATTTCATGCTTTCGGCAACACAATTTAGTTTTTAGGATGATATTGTATTCCTGCAGAAACCTAACTGCAGACTCTTGTCTGTAAGTTTTGCGAAATCCAGTTTAAATTAATGTTATCACTCATTTTTATCAGCAAAAAACACACATTGATGATACATATACATAGACCATTACCAAATTTAAAGTGCTCTACATTTTTTGTGTTTCATTTCTCCAAAAAGTGAAGGTCATTTATGGAATCAGCATAAAATTCTGCATTAAATACGTTATTTTCAACAAAATCGGAAACAGTAAATACATGAAACGGAAAAGATCCATACACACATATATATATATATATAAAATAGGAGTTGACAATTAACAACAACCCATTTTCTATATCCTCTTACTTTCTCTATACTAAATTTCGTTCAAAAGGTTTACAGTATATCGAGAATATGTAGGCAACAACCTAACTTACTCTCGTATTTCCGAACTTGAATCCTCCAAATTCTACATTCACTGGCAATAGTTTACATTTCAAACTAAATAGTCAGTAGAATATAATTCTACTGACTATCCACAATTCTTTTACCACCTCACTTCCGAAGTGGAACACATTTTACGTCACTCACCTTTCGCTGAAATCTCCATTTTAGGCGATTTCAATGTTCACCACCACCTTTGACTTTCCTCCCATTTCATTGACACCCCTGGTGAATTAACTTACAACTTTTCTATCCTGAATGACCTAGAGCACATTGTACCCTACTCCTCTCCCTGATCGTCTTGGATATAGGCTCAACATTCTGTATTTATTTATAACAACACATCATTCTTCTAAGTTTGTCAAACTTTTATCTCCGTCGAGCTGCTCCAATCACAACCTCATGTATTTCCTGTGCAACTGCTCCAGTTCGGCATTGGGTCCTCCCAAGAGGAGACACCTTTGGATTGAATTGAATTGAATAGCCTTTATTAATAATAAAATAAGTACATTGGTTTTACACTTTACAAGTTTACAATGACATAAATAATTGTGAGGCTGGACTATTTATTTTATATAATTTGGCCCTTAAGCTTTAGGCTTTACAGGGCTCTTATTAAAAATAAACAGCTAATTATTATTAATTAATAATAAATAAATAAATAAATTAATTATTATTAATAGTTAAAGTATGTATTAATCTTAAATTATCATCATTGATATGACAAATGCAAGGTTACTGTTGAAGGTGTGTACAGGGTGTACATAAAGTCAGGATCTATTTTTGTGAAGCACTTGGAAATTATATGGAATTCAATCATAAAATGATAAAGTGGGAGCATTTATTAAATAATTAAGAGTAAGATTCGACGTGACGCCCATCAGTATCCCTGCACAGCTCAAATCGTTCCGCAGCATTTCTAAACACATTCTGGAGCATTTGCGGGGTTATGTTATCTGCAGCAGTTCGTATACGTGTACGTAAGTTTTCAAGACTCGTAATCTTCGTCTGATGGACGTGCGATTTGATAAAGCCCCATGCAAAGAAATCTAAAGGGGTTAAATCTGGTGATCTCGCTGGACAAGGCCTGTTGCTTCCGCGTCCGATCCAGCGATTTGGAAAACGTCCATTTAGATAATCCTGAACAATTTTGGCATAGTGACAAGGAGCACCATCATGTTGATAGACGACGGGGATAGGATCGTTAGTACCGTCGTCTATCAACATGATGGTGCTCCTTGTCACTATGCCAAAATTGTTCAGGATTATCTACATGGACGTTTTCCAAATCGCTGGATCGGACGCGGAAGCAACAGACCTTGGCCAGCGAGATCACCAGATTTAACCCCCTTTAGATTTCTTTGCATGGGGCTTTGTCAAATCGCACGTCTATCAGACGAAGATTACGAGTCTTGCAAACTTACGTACACGTATACGAACTGCTGCAGATAACATAACCCCGCAAATGCTCCAGAATGTGTTTAGAAATGCTGCAGAACGATTTGAGCTGTGCAAGGATACTGATGGGCGTCACGTCGAATCCTACTCTTAATTATTTAATAAATGTTACCACTTTATCATTTTATGATTGAATTCCATATAATTTCCAAGTGCTTCACAAAAATAGATCCTGACTTTATGTACACCCTGTATACCAATATCATACAAAGAAACCAATATTATATACGAGAGAAGAACTGCACAATCACAAGAAATGTGGGATCACCTGAAGATCAGGGCCCCCAGCCTTCTTTAGTTAGCTTTATAAGGCTAACTAACGAAAATATCACAACCTAACCTAACCAATCGTCAAGGACGTACAGTTGACCTAACGATTGGTTAGGTTAGGTCGTGATATTTTCGTTAGTTAGCCTTAAAAGGCTAACTGAAGAAGGCTGGGGGCTCTGATCTTCAGGTGAACCGAAATGTGTTTTTAATACTAAGTTACACACGAGAATTTAGTAAACAATAGTAATGGACGTTAATCCTGGATTTTTGTTAGTATGCCATTATTAATCGGGATTTCAACTTGGTTTTAAACAAATTTACATTCACAATATTTTTTATATCAGCATTTAAGTCATTCCATAGTTTCAATCCAATGAAAATGGGTAGTTTTTGAGATAAAAACAATCTAAATTGAGGTATAACATGCTTTGATCTATTTCTGGTCTGATATGAGTGGATTTTTTGATGAGTTACAAAATATCTGTTTACTCATTGTAAATTAATGATTTTGTTCTTACACTTTTAAATAAAAATAAAATGTGTCAGTTTGATTACATCATTGAGCTTTAGTCGGTTTAGCTCTTTAAATAATGCACTAGAATGATCGAGGAAATCAGCATCAGATAATAATCTTATTGCTATTTTTTGGGTAACAAAGATACCGTTTAATGCGTTGTTAGTGGATTTTTCCCAAACAAGGGTGCAGTATATAAGGAAGAACAAGAGTTTGATAAGGAGTTAATAAAACCTGTTTAGAGACTACATTTCTAAGTTTAAACATTATAGCAACGCTCCTTGAAATCTTTTTCGCGATATAATTTGCATGATCACTCCACTGCAAATTCTTATCTAGCATTACACCAAGAAATTTTCTTAGAGCACACTCCTTTATAGCGATTTCATTAACATTAAGTTCAAAATGATATACATTTCTTTTATTAGTAAAAATCATGAAATTTGTTTTACTGGTATTCAGGAAGAGTTTATTGGTCGTCAACCATGTCATTACACTGATGAATTCTGAATTAAATATATTCTTAGCTGAATTAACATCTTTGCAAGAAAAAGACACACTTGTATCATCTGCAAACATGATCAAGTTCAGTATATCAGATGAACGTGGAAGGTCATTTATATATATAATAAAAATAACAGTGGACCCACAACTGAGCCCTATGGCTCACCATGTTTGACAAGCGCTTTAGTTGAGCAAACGTTATTAACTGATACAAATTGATATCTATTGGCGAAATAACTTTTAAACCAATCATCTGATTGCTCCTCTAAAGCGTAACAATATAATTTATTAAGTAAAATATTATGGTCTATTACATCATACGCCTTACTCAAATCCATAAATATTGATATAATTATATCTTTGTTCTCTTTAGCTATATTTACATTTTCCATAAGATTTAAAATAGCTATTTCCGTTGTTTGTCACTTGGGCACAGCCGATTGGGAGGCCCCTTTGCAGTACTTCTTTGATTTCGCATTGAATGATTATTGCTTCTGTGGCCTGGGCCCTACGAGGCGTACATTCCATATTCTTTTCCTACTACTTGGTCTAAATATGCTTGTTTCACTGCTATCCACAACAGAGAGAAAGCTTTCAGAAGGTACCGTCATCATACAACTTTTCACTCTCACTGATCTTATATTTCTGACTGAATCGTGCAAAATCTGTTCTTCGATTCACCAAAAATTCTTTCAGCAGAAAAAATGTGTAAACCTATCTAATTTTAATTCTTGTTGCTCCTTCTGCCACCCAGTAAAACATCTCCAACAATTTTACTTTCTGTTCTTTCCCACCTCTTTTCCATTTCGTAGCTCATTTGCCGTCTCGTCTGACAAAGCTGAACTCTTCACTCAAACTTCTCCACCCGCTTCACAAAGCGTCCCTCTCAACAGCCAATTCATGGTTCGCGTAGAACGGCTGTGGACTTAGGGTTGCCAAGTGTCCTTTATTTCAAAGGACAGTTCTTTATTTCAGCTCATGTGTCCTTGTCCTTTGATAAATTCGGAAAGGACGCCATATGTCCTTTAATTCAGTAATTGACTCTCAAAATTTTATTCATCACTAAAAATTTGAGACAGAGATGTTTTCAAACTTAATTGATTCGTTAATCGGGAGAAGTGAGATTCAACGTTCCGATGTGATTTCTAATAAATCAGAGTTGGCAATCCTGCCCCCATTGCCCGTTGCCATTGTCATCCTTGCTGGAGAGGAATGAGGAAGGCATCGCCCACTAACATATTTTTTGTGCTTTGCCATATGAGTTTTTGACATGATTCTATTTTTTATGAGTTGAAGAATATCTTCAGATGAATACTTAGGTAAGAATACTTAATTATATACTAGGTTTCCCTCTCTTAGAAAGTTAGAAAACATTATTTTACGTGTCGCACTACTGAAAGTTAAGGCTTGTTCGTGTCTAATTTTTTTTTCTAGCATGCAAGTGTCCTTTATTCAAGATCTGTTGACTTGGCAACCCTAGCTGTGGTGCACCTGACCTCTGATCATTCTACTATTTCTGACTGGGGCAGAGAAAACCTTGTGGCTTTCAATAACTCAAAAACTCAGTTCCTTCATCTGTTTGCTCGTCACAATCTTCCACACGACTATTCTTGGTATTTCTTTTTCTTGTGATATTTTCTGGAAAGATTACATAGTGTAGTGTATTGGGTTTTTTAAAGAAGATAATGCTTAATAAGAAATTAATGGTTTCTTTATAAAAATTTAATAATGTTTTGTTTAATAAAGAAGAAAATAATGTTTAATAAGAAATTTAATTATGGTTTGTATGTAAAAAAGAAATTGATAATGTTTTGTTTGAAATTAAAAATATAAAAATACAAATTGGCAACATCCGAGATGTGCCGAAACGGGAGGTTGAGTAAAATGCCCAATTTTGGCAATTCAGTGTTTGGACGGGGTTTGCCCCAATAAGGTGTTTTTAGTATTAGAATGTTGTAGTTTATTTAAAATATTAATTATCTCTCCGCGATTTCCGTTCGTCTAAAGTATTTCGGCATAAATAAAAAGTCAATAAATAGTAAATAAAAGTGTGTAATTTATCCCCGGTCTCTTTTCTTTGTTCGAAATCATAATGCCGGTCATGGGCCATGGCAAGCCGTTTGCCCGTGTTTATAAAGTACAGTGAAGCGAGTGTAAAGAGAAGAAAGAGTAATGATAAAAGAAATTGAATAAAGTAAAGTAAATAATGAGTTGTGACTGAGGGGAATTACTACATTTTTGGTGGCGAGGGGTGTCCCTTTAAATTAACTAAAAGAAGGGCATTCTTCTGTACGAGTCTTATATTTTGGCCAAATACATTGCTAACCTTTTTTTTTCGTATTTATAAAATTAGTAGATATTCGGTTTCCGTAAATTAAACAGTAAAATGCATTGTGTACCTCATTGCAAGCAAATTCCGATTCCCATTCCTTAAAAATTCGTTGTATCTATAACACTGTGTAACACTGATTCTGTTTATATAGAATTTTTTTTTTATATGCATTTGTGGGCGCTGAGTCCAAATCTGGCCTTGGTTTGTGTGTATCATCAATGGTTTCAGAGATAATCCATTTTTCATGTTTTACCAGTATAATGTTATTATGGGCGCAGCAATATCAGAATAATCAGGAATTGTTGAGAACAATCCGGATGTTCGTTGACAGTTTCTTGCTCTAGAAATTGCCAGAAACTTCCACTGTGCTATATAAAGAAGAGCGCACAGTCTGAGAAGTCAGTAAGTGTGAGCACACAAAGAAAGCAGGTTGTTTGTCTGATAGTTACCAGCACTGAGGTACTGTGTTTCTGTGCTTCTCTGTGCTGACGATGAGTGTTATCGATCCTTTTTTATTGTGAACATTATTTCAGTGTTGTGAATACATCTTTTTTCTGGAATCTGTAATATGTTGCAGATTTAATAACTCTTCTCTCTATATCTGCAGGTTATGATTAATGTAGTCCAGTTTGGTAAAGAGAATGGCAACTAGAGCTTGTAAACACTCGCCGGATATATTCTGCTACGTTTGTGGGTATTACATAGGCCCCAAGCAAGTATCGCACAAGATTGTGAAAGGCATCAAGTTCTGGATCGCGTATCTGCTCTATTTTGGTATGCCTATGGGTGACCAAGATAAGCTCTGGGCACCCCATGTGAGCTGTGGAAGCTGCCGCTCCACACTTGAAGGGTGGCTGCGGGGAGTACGCAAGGCAATGCCCTTTGCGGTACCCAGAATATGGAGAGAACCAAAGAGCCACCACGACGATTGCTACTACTGCATGGTAGATGTTTCTAAGTACAGGAAAGTTAAAGGAAGGCAGACTCTTCAGTATCCAAGCATAGCGTCATCCACAGCTCCTGTACCACATGGCGAAGGTCTTCCAATACCACGTCCACCAGAACAGGTATCTATCCATTACTTTACCTTCTGTATTTACTGACTGTGGGTCATTATGTGTCGATTTTTCTTAGTGCTGATGCTCTTCTACATATATAGCTATGCCTATATTTTGTTTCTTTGCTTTGCAGGTTGAAAATGAGGATGCAGCTCGCTCATCTGAGATGTCGGCTGGTGAGGACAGTCATGATGAAGAATATACAGTAACTTTCAGTACAAACCCTCACTTTCCAAATCAGAGGGAATTGGACGACTTAATTAGAGATTTGGGTCTGATGAAATCAGGGTCTGAGCTTCTGACCTCCAGACTCAAAGAGTGGAATTTGCTTGGAGAAGACTGCAAGAGCACTGTATACCGAAAGCGGCATGAAGAGTTTGCAAGGTTCTACGATGTTAATGGTTAATGGTCTATTCACAGCTATTGGGTTAACACATATACCCTCAGAGTGGCGCCTGTTTATTGACAGTTCATCTCGGAGTTTAAAAGCTGTTCTACTCCACAATGGGAACAAATATCCATCTATACCAGTTGCACATTCTGTTCAAATGAAAGAGGACTATGAAAATGTGAAACAACTGCTCACTCAAATCAGGTATGAACAATATAACTGGGACGTGTGTGGTGATTTCAAAATGATTGATTTCCTGTTAGGTTTACAAGAAGGGTTTACTAAATATTCATGTTTTCTTTGCCTGTGGGATAGCAGGGCTTCAACTGAGCACTATAAAACAGTTCAATGGCCTCCACGTGAAGGACTGCAACCAGGAAAGTACAATGTACTCAGGGAACCTCTTGTGAAGCCTGACATAGTTCTGCTCCCACCTCTCCATATTAAGTTGGGTCTAATTAAGCAGTTTGTAAATGCGTTAGATTTTGGAGGGGAAGCTTTCCAACAGATTCGGGTCATGTTCCCTAAACTCTCTGAGGCCAAAGTCAAGGCTGGCATCTTTGTAGGGCCATAAGTCAAGGAGCTGTTGAATTCAAAGAACCTTGAAGCCAAGATGACTCCGATCGAAAAAGAGGCTTGGTGTGCTTTCCGTGATGTGGTTCGTGGGTTTTTAGGCAACTATAAAGCACCAAACTATAAGGAGTTAGTGTCAAACTTGATTAAGTGCTATGGCAAAATGGGGTGCCGTATGTCTTTAAAATTACACTATCTGCATTCACATCTTAGACTTTTTTCGTGATAACCTGGGCGATGTGAGTGAAGAACATGGCGAAAGATTCCATCAAGATATTCAAACGATGGAGAAAAGGTACCAGGGCCATTGGGATGCTTCCATGATGGGAGACTACGTATGGTCGCTGATCAGAAAGGATAAGAATGTTCATACGCGGAAGTCGCGTTCTTCAGTGCATTTTTAAGGAACGCATACTACATAACGAGACTTGTTATTCTCTTATCGGTTCTCCTCATGATATATATTATATCCTTTGTACTATTTTGGGTTTGTCAAACAATTTTGGCTCAATAAACATTAATTTCCAATAGTGTTTTTATTTTCAGAAAATATTTATGTTAGCCTTCTTTATATACTTTGCCATATGAAAAGTGTGATAACCTACATTTTTGAAACGTTTGATGATAGAGCAAAACCAATATCATTTTTGGAATCAACGGCCCGAAATCATTAAGAAACGACAGAAAAATCACAATAAACAGAAAATTTTTCAAATTTTGTTACCCAGTGTAATTCAAGATGCGCGTCATTTTCGAAATTTTTTATGGAGTCAGATTGTTTCAACCGTTCGACTCAGTTTGAGTCAAAATTCGTGAGTCGTTGTTTTTTTTCTCATGGAGTCCGTTAATTCGTTTTCTTATGGCGCATTTCTTTTTTTTTCTCTTCAACTTTTATTGCTTTTTATACAGCCTGCTTATTTTGTGTTTAAAAATTGTTTGGTGGTTATGTTTTCGGCATTAATAATAATAATTGTGATAATAATAATTAGTAAATAAAGCATATATGGAGTTAAATTATTTGAGGTGTAATTAAATTCACATGCATTTTCATACAGTAGGTCTAAAATTCGGAGCGCAAATGTGACGCTTGCATATATATATATATATATATATATATATATATATATATATATATATTAGGGTTGTCACGGGTACCCAACCCATCGGGTAATTGTTAAAAAATCGGGTACGGGTAGTAAAAACAAAATTCTAATTTAATTTTAATTTTGTTTTGCAGGTTTTCTTGATATATTTTTGGTATAATAGTTTTTAACAAAACATTCAAAATGGCAAGTCGTAGTATGGTTTGGGACTATTTTGTCATTGATAAATTAGATAATAGTAAAGCCAAGTGCTTGAACTGCACAGTTAATAAGTCGCGGTACTAAACCAACAAATTTTGGAACGTCTTCAATACCCGATCGGGTACAGGTACCCGATCGGACATTACACTTCGAGTACCCGTACCCGATCGGGTATTACACTTCCGGTACCCGTACCCGATTACCCGGTAAAAGCGCTACCCGTTGCATCCCTAATATATATATATATATACACACACACAGGGTGTTTCAGGAGGAAAGGTCAATACTTCGGGAGGTGATAGTATCGGTCATTGTAAGAAAAAAAGTTCATATGAACATGTGTCTAATTCTGAATGGTTACGGAGATAGAGCTGTTTGAATCTGATGCGCGCGCAGCTCTTCCTCCCCCTGCGGTGGTCCCATTCAATGGCCACCAAGGTCTCCAGACCTCTCTCTGTTAAATTATTGTTTGTGGGGGTGGATGAAGAGTCAAGTTTACAAAAGAAAGGAGGATACACGAGACGAATTGCTCGCGCGCATTTTGGATGCTGCTTCCCGCATAAAGGAACGTCAAGATCAACTCAGACGAACAACACGCGATCTTCGCACACGAGTTGCAAAGTGCATTGAGGTTGACGGTGGGATTTTCGGAAACGTATTGTAAACTGTAATAAATTTGTCATTTCTGTATCTGATACCATTCAAAATGCCAATGTTTAAACATTAAATGTTAGAAACAGTAATTGGTTTCTCTTTCTTGATTACCATTAACAATGCTTTTGTATTTGTAGATTCAAACAGCTCTATCTCCGTAACCATTCAGAATTAGACACATGTTTATATGAACTTTTTTTCTCACAATGACTGATACTATCACCTCCCGAAGTATTGATCTTTCCTCCTGAAACACCCTGTGTATATATATATAAAGAACGACGCTTGTGTTGAAGAGTGTTCCGCACAAGATGAGGAGGGAGAACGAGCAAATGAAAAATGAGGTACCTCCCAAGAATCGAACCCGGGATCATCCAATTGCCGGTCGGATATGTTAACCACTACACCAGTGGTTAACATATCCGACCGGCAATTGGATGATCCCGGGTTCGATTCCTGGGAGGTACCTCATTTTTCATTTGCTCGTTCTCCCTCCTCATCTCTGATTAAATTTCTTTTTTATTCTGAAATTAGATTTTATTGTGTCAAGGAGTGTTTTTGCTTAACATTTTAATTTGGGTATAAAAAATGAAAAATGTTTTTTTACGTTCGTGCGTTTGCATAGAAAATATTACAAAATTATTTCATGATGTAATCCAGTTTGATTTGGTTAAGAATATTTTTATAGAGGTTCGCCTACAACAAAAAGTGAACATTCGCTTCATAATACAGTGAATTATTTTAATTTTTGTTTACGTTGCGCTGTATTTTTTTGGTTCATCATATCTTTTCTTAATTATAACAACGATGAAAATTTGTAATTAGTTTCACTTGGAAACGATAAATTACTGGAATTCCTGTGATTTACAAACCATGCTGGGTTTCATGTTGAAGGAGAGAGTTGTCTCTCAGATGTAAATTGTGAATTACGATTTTTCTGCCTGTGAAATTTAGCGTTTCAGGTTAGAATAAATGTATTAAATTAATTTTCGGTATTAATATTTAAATTTTTATTTAATGATTTTCTTTTGGAAACTTATTTTCTTAAATTTCACTTGGGTTTACTCGTGCAATTGGAACTTTAGATTGAATGCTGACCAGAAATCAAGCATTTTAGATTGCCAATAATGTTTTTGTGGTATCTATGTGGACTCCCCACAAAGTGTAAGATGGTTCATTGTTATCGGGAATTGATGACTTGAAGTTTCTGGTTTTCAGTTTTGTCTTTTGTATTTAAATGTATCGATGGGATTTCTGAAGGTAGTTGGAATAATAATATTTTTTTAAATTATAGTAACGGTTACTATGTATGGGCGCGTTTATATTTATACTATGCAGTATTGTTTCGTTGCGTTTGATGAATTTTTTATTATCTTCGATGTAAGTGCCATAAGTGACCTTATTGGTAGTTAAGGCGTGATTCAATTTTTACGAAATTCTGTAAAATTTGTCATATTTTTCCGTAAATTTGACCAGAGCAAATTATAGTTATTGTTTCGAAGTGAAGTGTTGAGAAAATTCTGTAAATTAAATGTGAAAAGTGATAATAAGTAGCAGTACAAACTTTTCGATATTTTTTTTCAAAATTTCGAGAGGCTCGATTTGGAAGCAACAAGTTGAATCCGAATTCTACCCATTGAGTTTAATTGACCCGAATTAGGGGATCGATCACCTATGAGAGAGATGAGAGAGAGAAGAGAAGAGAAGAGAAGAGAGAGAGCGAGAGAAACGAAACCGAATGCGCAGCGACTTAGTGCAGGACAGTTTCGATCGAAGTTGGTCTACTGGTATTTCGGGCAGTCCTGGTCCCGCTGCTCGAAGCTTTGCTAAATACGTGTTTTAGCACTCGGTAGGTAAACCACGAGAATTTGAACGAGTGTTTAAGGCCTTACTGTCCATACAGGCATACCGTAGGTTCGTTGAAACCACCTACGGCGAAGTGATCGTTTGATTAATGCCATGTAGGGAGTCTTTCAACTGGACGTAGGAGGAGCATCGTTCACCGAAAAAATTTGAGATGAGAGAAGCGAGTTTCTTCGTCGACTTCTAGAATTGCAAATTCCATCCAATTTCGGTGCCTGGTTCCACTTTCAGTATATCTCCGTTCCCTGATCCTCTTTGAATTGGACGATTTTTGTTTTGTTTTGCCATTTTTTGAAGAGAGAGCGGAACCTGAAACGTGCTGATCTGTTGAATGGTGATGCAACCCCTTGCATTCTAGCGAAGTGAGCAGGAGAGCTGCGATTGAAAATGTAAGCAATCCAGAAATTGATGTGCACTGATTATTATTAAATTAAATTATAAGTGAAAGGGTGCGATTATTGGCCAAATTTGTTTGTGTGTTTTGTTTGTTTAATAGTATGTGCGCTCTGGTTAGTATTTTTTGTAAACGTGTTCTTGCTCTTTCTATGTTGCCCTGATCGTAACTATGTAACTATATGCATATTTGTTTCGAATGTAAAGCGATCTTTGATGAGAAATCGCTGGAATAGATTGTGAACTTGAAATTTGTTGTAACCAGTTGAGAAAATTATCCTACATTTTACACGTAACAACTTTGTTACAGGTCGTTCATTTGATTATTAGTGTGAAATGTTATTTTATTGCAGATATTGTGAAAATTATAAATTTTTCTTTCGATTTTTAGAAAATAATACAAAATATCTAATGTGTGGAATTTGTCACTAAAATGAGTTTTTGTCTGTTCTAACTTTGAACTTGTTAAAGAAAAAAAACAAAAAAAAATGAAAAATAAATAAATTTGTTGAGAAAATAAATAAATTTGTTAAAAGAAGATAAATGAAATAAAGTTTTCCAAGTGAAAACTCATTTTCCAGGATATGATGCGAATGTAGTGTATTGAGTGTTTTAAAGAAGATAATGCTTAATAAGAAATTAATGGTTTGTTTACAAGAATTGAATAATGTTTTGTTTAATAACGAAAATAATATTTAATAAGAAATTTAATTACGGTTTTTATGTAAATAAGAAAATGATAATGTTTTGTTTGAAATTAAAAATATAAAAATACAAATTGGCAACATCCGAGATGTGCCGAAACGGGAGGTTGAGTAAAATGCCCAATTTTGCAATTCAGTGTTTGGACTGGGTTTGCCCCAATAAGGTGTTTTTCGTATTAGAATGTTATACAGTAGTTTATTTAAAATATTAATTATGCCTCTCTCCGCGATTAAATGTTAACGCTAATTCCGCCCTCGCATTAACCCGTTCGTCTAAAGTATTTCGGGATAAATAAAAAGTCAGTAAATAGTAAATAAAAGCGTGTAATTTATCCCCGGTCTCGTTTCTTTGTTCAAAATCATAATGCCGGCCATGGCTAGCCGTTTGCCCGTGTTTATAAAGTACAGTGAAGCGAATGTAAAGAGAAGAAAGAGTAATGATAAAAGAAATTGAGTAAAGTAAAGTAAATAATGAATTGTAAATGAGGGGAATCACTACAATATACCCTCTTTCTAAAACATCTTCTAAGAGTTTAGGTGTGCTGTAGTGGCTTCACAGTTTTTTCACCCCTACTCAGTTACTGTCTATGTACAGGGATCTTGTCCGCCTCTGTATGGAGTACGCTCCTAATGTGTAGGGTAGTGCAACCCACACAGCTGTACTTGACCGGGTGGAATCAAAGGCTTTTCGTCTCATCAATTCCCGGCCTCTTACTCACTGTTTTCAATCCATCTCTCTTCGCTGAAATGTTGCGTCACTCTCTCTATACTATCGCTATTATAACGGACATTGCTCTTCTGAATCTCTAACTGCATGCCTCCTCCTTTAAGGAGAGCACACAACACCAGACTTTCTACACATTCTCATTCATTTTCGGTCCAACTCTCTAACGCAAGAGTTAATCGGTATTTTCAATCTTTCATCTACTCAACCAGTCAACTCTGGAACAATCTTCCTTAATCCATTTTTCTTCCTGTCTATGATCTCCACTCTTTCAAAGGCAGAGAGTACTGGCGCCTCGAAAACCCTGGACCTTAATTTTGTCTCTTAATTTTCTTTTACTAAGTAAGCCTTATGTTTACACAATCAAAGCTTTGTTTATACTTATCAGTCCTATTGTTTACACACCTGTGCTTAAAATTTTGCTCCTTTGCCCTTTTCCCTTCTTTTACCCTCTTTTACTCTTTCTCCCGTCTTCTCCCTCCCCCTTTCCCCTCGTTACCATAAACTGAAATTCAGAAAACAATGTGCAGTGCAGTATGTGTAGTATGTGCAGTGTGTTCACATATTACTAACCACGCCCACTCCCAAATGCAGCGGCCCCACCAATAACACCAAACAAGAATCCAACATCGACCAGGAAACGACCATTATCAAGGAAGACCGAGCACGAAGATTAGAAACCATATAAATGTATTGTACACATATATACACGGTATATTGACCATGCAAAACTCAAATTTCAATGCTTTCAAAATTTAGCTCTGGAAACCAGTATAGATATCATATGCCTAACGGAAACACACTTACATAAATACGAAAAGGATGTGAAAACTGCATTGAGAGTAGTGAAATAGCAATACTGGAATCCAACATGTACAGAGCAGATAGAGTTGCCAGACGAGGAGGAGGGTGTTGCATCTATGCGAAAAGCACATACACATGTAAAAATGAAATGAATAATCAATATTCATTTTTACATAAGAACCAAAATCGCTTAACGCGAGTTTGGATAATAATTTTACTTGTGGCTTCCTATTTTTGATCGTGTCAAAACCCTACGATCTACCATACCTATGGTTTAGTCGTATCCATTTTCATTTGTTATAGAAGTTATTAATTAATTATGATTGTCTTGCATCTTACCCTCGTCCCTAGATTATGCATACACATTGCATATAACAGGATTGGAACCCGCAGTTGTACTTCTTAGTCATTAATACCCACTCTTGTCTCTAATTCGTTCTTGTAAATCTTCCTAATAATGATTTGTATTATACGTGCAAATTCAATAACTATGACGTCATAAAGTAACTTAATTCTCTTCACGTTTTCCATACCTTGAACACTGAATCACGTGTTTAGTATTTGGACATCTTCCGTATTGAATGTATGGTAAATTCCTTAATAATAATAATAATAATAATAATAAAAAGAAAAAAAACCATTCTCTATACATCATTAGTTATGTTGTTTCCTACCTATTGTCTACTGATACCTATCAACCTATCAGTCCATATTTTACGCGTCTCTATATTACGCACACAACCTATTGGATTATGTACATGTAAAATACGTCCACATATATTTTTTTTATTATTATTTTTTTTAAGTGCGTTCAACCCTCACAAGGCATTCATTAGGCTTACAGTAGTTAAATGCTCAAATTCGCGAATCAGCAGAACCGAACGTTTCTAAGATAAACAACATCTTTCGCTCTGATCAAATTTATAACATATAATGTAATATAACATATTATGTTGTATATAAATTATCTTGTCATGTCTCATGTACTTGTGTTGTACTAATAACCATATATATAATAACCATATATAATCTGACCATATAATCTAACCATATAATCTAACCATATATATATATATAAAAACACTGTAAGAATGGTAACGACGTAATGTACTTCAATGAAACTATAATTGAATGTAATGACTTTATATATAATGTAAGAATGTACTTTAATAGACCTGTAAGGGACAATCATAAGCGAATGGGAAGTAATCCATAATCGAAATCATAATTGTAATAAACCCAAACAAAAATGTACTCAGTCATGTACTTCAATTGTACTGTGTACAACTATGAAATGAAATCGCCTTCAGAATGAAGACGTGGCAAAAAAAAATAAGATTAGTTTTTTATTTTATTTTTTTTTTAAATCTTTATTGGAATCTTTCAATCACCTGATCGTGTTTAAAAGGGGGAAACTTAACCTCCAACTGCCATCCCCCAACATTCAGGCATATTTTATACATGTATTTGTAAAATGAAGGAGACTTCATTACGAGACTCTGCCTTGGTCACTGCTAAGAGACTCCCCTGGTTAGCAGCTTCGCTGCGGGGAGGGGGGGCAGAGGCCCCTTGCCTCCTTGATATTTTTAGATTCCGGCCTGAGCTATGGTCGAAAGAGGTCGAACCTCTGCCCCTGTAAATTCAGAGCAATAACAGTAAATTTTTAAGAAGTAAATTTACAATAAGAGAAACTTTTTATTTTCCCCCTCGAGTTGGGCTATCGTCAGAGGAACTTGGTAGGGTCGATGAGTTATAAAGTATCAGAAAAAGAATTAGAAAGTTATAGAAGAAAAGTATATAGAAGAAATATCCGTTGCTTGCCTCCCTAACCAGAACCCCCCCGTCGAATCCGAACCGAATCAGGGCCATAGAAGGAGGGGTTAACACACATGTGAGGTGAAGGTAAGCAAATCAAACAGCACAGTCTAAATTATTACTTTAGAAGTAAAAGAAATGAACCTAACCATTATGAACGTCTACAGACCGCAAAACACCACAAAAAGTGAATAAAATATTAAAATTACTCGAAACTCCAGCAACAAATATTTTAAGTTGTGGGATTTTAATTTTTCATTCATAATATGGAAGAAAAATGATGAAGTTATATATGTTGAGAAGTTTCATGGTAACATTACAAAAGATGGTAGAGCCCAAGCAATAATGCTATTAAATATTATGGAACATTATGCACTTACCCAGGAAATCTGTGAAGCCACTAGAAAAGAGACCGTTTGGATTTAATTTTGACAAATAACAATCAGATAATAATAAATAAAAAAGTAACGCACACAAATTTCTCCGACCATAACCTAATCGATATGCAGTTAAAGTAAGCAACCAGAGGTCCAGAAACGCATCCCAGAGAGTCAAAAGGAATACTTGAAGGTTTAAGTATAAATTCAAAGAAGGTAGATTAGGAAAGTGTAAATGAAGATTTAAAGAAAGTAAATTGGGAATTGCTACGTCACGAGAAGACTTCAGAAGAAATACTATGTATAATTGAAAATGAAACAAAACCTATATTCCTGAAACATGTTCCGAAGAGACAAAAAAGAAAACGTAGCAAGCTCGATAGTAAAATCAGGAGACTATTCAGACAACGGAAACAAACAGTAAAAATTCTCCACTGGTGCAGAACTGAAGCAAGGAGACGCAAACTAGAAAAAATCAGGCAAAATAGAAGTGAACCTTAAACAAACATTCATCTATAAGACAAACGAGGAGGGAAAAGGTAGCAGAAAACCAAAAATAACCTCAAACACTTCTACATGTTTGCAAAAAAAAAAATTCAGTGTAAAGAGAGTATTGGTCCCTTGATAGATGGGGCAACCGAATACACAAATACTCCAAAAAAAAATGAGCGAACTGCTGAAGGAGCATTTTAACTGTGTGTTTAGCACCCCTAAGTCCGAGAAGAAAGTAGAAAATCCGATGAATTTTTTTGACTTTGATATAAATCAGCCAAGAACAAGTTCGCGAACAAACCTATTAATAGACTTAGAGTTCTCCGTATATGTAATTAAGGCTCTACCACAAATGCGAGAAAATTCAGCACCAGGACCAGACATATGTGACACGTTTCTGAAGAAATGTAAAGAGAGTATTGTCAAGCCTCTATACTTACTATGTAGAAAAATCACTCGGCACAGGACAAATTCCACTTCTATTAAAATGAACGCGAACATTGCCCCCTTATTTAAAGGTGGTAACAGAGCAATGCCCAAGAATTATCGGCCAGTAGCTCTCAACTTACACCTTATAAAGTGCTTTCAATGTATAATTAGAGGCACAAACTACTTACTACCACAAGAAAAAACTTATATAACCCAAATCAACATGGTTCAAGGGCCTATCACAGCTATTAGACCACCAGGAGAAAATGCTGGAAACGTTGTGTCGATGACATAACATACTGTAGATGTAATATATACTGACTTTGCTAAAACTTTCGATAAATGTGACCATGGAATTATAGCAAACAAACTTAAGAATACAGGAATTACTGGAAAGCTAGGAAGATGGATATTTAATTTTCTTACTCAAAGAACAAAAAGTTAAACCTGAAGTTTCAGAACTCATGAGCTCTGTCCACACAAGGCACACGATTAGTTCCCTTCCTGTTTATAATAATGATTGCAGACATTGATGCAGATATTATTGACAGTTTTGTATCATGTTTCGCAGATAAGACAAAGATATGTAAGGAAATTTCGAAGGAAGGTGACAAAGAAAAATTACAAAATGACATTGAAACATTATTCAAGTGGGCAGAAGACAACAATATGAAGTGCGACGAAGAAAAATTCGAACTTTTAAGATAAGGTAATAACAAGGTGGTACATAATAAAAAGTACAAAATTCTGCAAGCCAAACATATAACACCAAACCCACAAGTCAAGGATCTTGGAGTAATAATGTCATCGGATGCAGAATTCAGAGCGCACTATAACATTAAAATTACAACAGTTAGAAAAGTAATGGGAATCATCTGGAGGAGCTTCTACAGTAGAAAAACAAACATCATGCTCAAATTATGGAAGTGTCTTGTCTTCCCAATAATTGAGTATTCCTTAATACTTACAAGCCCATACAGAAAACGAGACAGTAAAAACATAGAAGCCATAAAAAGATAGAGAAAACGAAAGGTGAAGACTTTCGGTCTTGACTACAAGCCCTGAAACTATACTCTTTGGATAAAAGATGCGGACGGTACACAATAATATACATGAGGAAAATACGCGAGGGTTTTGTCCTTAACCTTAGAAACGAAATAGAAACACTGGAATGAGAGAAGGGACAGATTTTGTACTGTCGCATCTGCGATGGGACAGGGGTCATGAAAGCGAAGATGGAAAATAACCTCGGAATACGAGGCCCAAAACTTTTTAGTGTCTTGTCCAAAGAACTGAGGAACCTGAGGAAGAAAGCAATTCCCTCCTCCACCATATCTCGCAAATGAGGAGGTATGCTGCACAGGAGTCGACCGCCGGTCGATCGTGAACCGTCGTTCAAACCCTCATATAGTATCATTAAGTAAGAATATATATACACCCAGTGGTGTCACAAATTACTTGGACCACCCACATATTTGACGTGGAATGAGATTCAGTAAAGGTTTTCAAAGGATTAAAATAAGCCGTTTACTGGTACTTGCCTTTTTACGATATGTCTAGACACATGTAGTCTCAGAGGAATGGTTGTTATCAAGACTTGCTACCTTCTCTGGAATTTAACAAAAAAATGGGGGTGGTCCAAGTAATTTTAGAGGCCACTGTATATATATATGTATATATACACACACACACGTTGGTTTTGCTTCCACCCGACTTGTTCATTCTGACGAAGGTCAAGCTTGTCACTTTACCTTAGATCTGCAGTTTAACGTGGAATCCAAACCACACCCCACCATGGGCGGTCAGAAATTACAAAGTCCTTGCCCGGACTCGATCTCGCAACCTCCCGATCAGCAGCCCAGCGTCTTAACCACTAGGCTACCCAGGATACCCATTTATCAACAAATCAATTTTTATTGTGTGGAAGGATGAATCGTTGGGTTTGCTGCGTGCCGCCTGCTATCACCGAGTTTCGAACCCGGGCCGGTGGATTCCTAATCAACGATGCTAACCACTGCACCACCGAGGCGCATATACAAATGAAATTACATTACTTCGAGTTCATTTAATGTTTATTTTAGCCTATCACACAACACACACACACACACACACACATACATACACACAGTGTGTATATATATATATACTCTGTATGTGTGTGTGTGTGTGTGTGATAGGCTAAAATGAACATTAAATGAACTCGAAGTAATGTAATTTCATTTAAATTTCTTGGTTTTATTTTTTATTTTATTCCTACTTTTCGATCCACTTCATGAAAATATCGTATCGAATATTATTTTCGCAATTTCCCTTTTATTCATAATGACTTGTTAAACTTTTATATATGATTATAATTTTAATTTTCCAATCAACTTCATCTTCTATCTTCATTCTTATTTTCTTTCATGTTCTCTCTTTATTTATCCATTTTATTCTTTCTCCCTATTTCTTCTTATTCTCTTTGTCTTCTTCATTCTCTCTGAAGCTCTCAAATTCAAATTTACATTTTTCGTAGCTGTCCAGCGAAGGCAGAGGAGAATTTACATACCTCTTTTAACCTTCTTGTATTCTTTTACCTGGTATTAAGAAAAGAATCAAAATTTTGAAAAGAATTTTGATGGGAGGGCCGAATAAGGAAGGAAAGGAAGGAAAAAGAAGGGGGTTAATGGGGGCTTCAGCGTCAAAATAAATATATAACAAGAAGTTTTGCTCTGAAAGAGAGAGTGCTGCTACTACTTCAAAAAACAAAAGATGAAGAAAAAAGTGAAGCTTTCAATGGAATTTAGTTGCTTTTCCGAAAGTCGAGAAAATAATGGGTGAAACTTTTTATTTGTATATATATTATTTTCAAGGTCTAAATGTGAAAAAGTCTGAAAGGATTTATAATAGACGATGTTTTAATGGATCTCTGGATTGAATGGACTTCTTGTTAAAAGCGTCATTTCTTAAAGGTGCCTGGTTGTATTTTACGAATTTGTAATATATACCATTTTCTGTTAACGAGTACAGCATAATCAATTTGTAAAGGGTATGTTCAAATGGTTTATTTACTAAAAGTTTATAAACGTTTAGTAAAAGAACCATCCTTAAGTGGATAGAGAAGGATCTCCAATGAAAATAACCCCCATGGTTGCTGCGTATCATTATTACACATCAATATCTTTTTCAGCTAAAAAATATACTGTATATACACTAAACGCGATATGCCAAACAAACAAAGTTTAAGTATAAATAATTTTCACAAAATTTGATTAATTAAAGAATCCCAAATAATATTAAATTTAAAAAAAAGCAGAGCTATAAGTGCACGTCTGCTTAGTACGGCATTAGCAGAAAAGACACTACCACTATCACTATCACTACTACTACTAATACTAATACTACTAATACTACTAATACTAATACTAATACTACTATACTACTAATACTACTAATACCAATAATACTAATAATAATTATTAATTAGTAGTAGTAGTAGTAGTAGTAGTAGTAGTTGTTGTTGTTGTTGTTGTTGCTGTTGTAAAATGTCTTAAATCGGAAAGATAGTATTTTAATTATTTCATATAGCGTTAAATGCAAATAACGTTAGATCAAAAAATAAGAAGGGACAGAAATGTACGTTTCTTTAGTGCGTTATTAGGAGCAAAGCTTATACGTAGTAGTAGTTGTGTGCATCAGTATGGATGTTGATATTTTAAAATACTGAAATACAAAAGCTATAAAGAGAATTAATATAAGCAGTTAAAAACTGTTATAACGAGAGTAAATGCTGAAACGTAATCGTTCAGAACGGACTTCCTTTTCCGAAAATGTAAAGATTCTAAAATGTGGAGGTCGGCAAGTTGGTTACTGTTAACAGTGTTTAGAATATGAAAGGATGAAGGGTCTATGGGATGGTCTGCGGCAAGACAGTGCTTTCTTATTGAAGATTTTGAAGGTCTATTTAGAGGACGTGATATGCGACTGCAAATTCCCTGATGCTCGTCTATCCTAAGTTTGCATTGGCGGCAAGTACTGCCAATATAATTCGTCTGACAGCGAGTACATTTGAAGGAATAGCCAACGGATGAGATCAAAGCAGCGTGTAATTTTTCTTTATATAAAAAAGTAAGATTTAACATTATAGGAATTTGTAAATATGAACCGAAAATCAATTTGAAGTGGCATTCCTTGTGGTCTCCCAAAAGTTCACAAGAATAATATCCCAATACACCCTATCCCTTCCGCATGCACTACACATAATTATAAACTTGCCAAATTTTTACTCCCATTTTGAACTAACCAAACTACTGTACTAACGAATACACTGTCCCTAATTCCTATGAGTTTGTTAACGGTGCAGTATACTTTCTGTTAATAACGCCAACAACTTTATGATGAGCATTGAGCAGGCTTCGATAGAGAATCTCTTAATACTAATATCCCTATAGATGAGGCTCTTAATATTTGCATAAATAATATATAAACAATAAAAATATCTCTAATTTTTTAAACATTAATAAACAAGAATTTTCCAAACTTTTGATTCTGGCAGTTACCGATACGTTTTTCTTATTTAATAGACAACTGTATAAAGAAATTCATTCTTTAGCTATGCGCTCCCTTCTTAACGCCACTTTGGCAAATATTTTTCTGTCACCATGAGCACTTATGGCTACAACACTGTTCGACTTCTTTTAAACCTTATCTATACAGCAGATATATGGATAGCACTTTTCTTCTTTTTAAACAGAGCCAATATAAAACATTTTCTTACTTTATTTTCATCCAGGAAGGAGGGGCCAAGGGCGAATCGCCGCCTAAATTTCCCTCCTGTAGAGGAAGAAGAGTGCCAAAATCAAATCTTAAGACTTTCGAGAATCTTGGACACTGCGTTTGAAAGATTAAAGGTTATAAAAAGAGGTAAAGATGGACTGAGGAAAATTGCTTCAGAGTTTACCGGTTGAGTAGATGAAAGATTGAAAATACCGATTAAACCTTGCGATAGAGAATTGGACAGAAAACGAATGAGAATATGTAGAAAATCTGGTACTGCGTGCTCTACTCAAAACAGAAGCCATGCAGTTAGAGAGTTCAGAAGAGACGTGTGCGTATAATAGTAATACTAAAGAGGAAGTGAGGCAACAGTGCTGCGAAAAAAGAGAGGTTGAAGACAGTGAGTAAGAGGCGGGTTATTGATGGGAAGAAAAGCCTTTGATTCCACCCGGTCAAGTACAGCTGTGTGGGTTGCGCTACCCTACACATGAGGAGCGTACTCCATACAGGGGCGGACAAGATCCCTGTATAGAGACAGCAACTGAGTGGAGGTGAAGAAACTGCGGAGCCTGAACAGTACACCTAACCTCTTAGAAGCTGTTTTAGAAAGAGAGTATATGTGACCTCTCCAGGAAAGCTCACGAGAAAAGGAAACACCAAGAATGTTAAGAAAAGAGGCAGGCTTGAGTTGTGTATTGTTGAAAGTAAGGGGATAGTCGTGTGGAAGGTTGTGACGAGTAGACAGATGAACGAACTGTGTTTTTGAGTTATCGAAAGTCACAAGGTTTCCTTTGCATAATGTTGCAAGAGTGCCACCCCCACCCCCTTTATTGCAAGGCACCCCATCCCCCTTTCTGGAAAGGGGGGAACCTCTTTGGGGGAGAAGTTGGGACGGCCTCACCCCCCAAAGGGGCATACCTAACCTGGGGAACCTCTTTGGGGAGAAGTTGGGACGGCCTCATCCTCCAAAGGGGCAGAGAAAGGAAGAGGAAGAGCCTCTTTGGGGGAGAAGTTGGGACGGCCTCACCCCCCAAAGGTGCAGAGAGAGAGAGAGGGAGAGGAGGAAGGGTCTTCGCTTGGCCAGAGCCAAGCGCATATGAGTCCTTCAGCCACCCCGCCGCTCTCTTATAGGCCCCTAATCAGCCAGTTGGCTTAATCAGCCAGTTGGGTGAGTTGCCAGATTGCGCTATGTCTTAAATTATTCCATATATTAATCAGCCAGTTGGTTTAGAAGGTTGAGTTGCCAGATAGCATTAATTATTTATTTATTCCATATATTAAGCATCCAGTAGGCTTAGAAGGCTGAGTTGCCAGATAACAATATTTATTTAATTAATCCTTATATTCTTCCGTCATTTGGCTTAGAAGGCTGAGTTGCCAGATAGCAATATCTGTTTAATTATTCCATATGTTAATCAGTCAGTTGACTTAGAAGGCTGAGTTGCTAGATTTCTTTATTTATTAAATTAAAGCATACATTAAGCAGCCAGTAGGCTTAGAAGGCTGAGTTGCCAGATAGCAATATTTATTTAATTAATCCTTATATTCTTGCGTCATCTGGCTTAGAAGGCTGAGTTGCCAGATAGCAATATTTATTTAATTAATCCTTATATTCTTCCGTCATCTGGCTAGAAAGTTGAGTTGTCAGCTTCGTTACTTATTTATTAAATTATACCATATATTCATCCATCAGTTGGCTTAGAAGATTGATTTGACAAATAGCGATTAATTAATTATTCTGAAATCCGAAACCAAACAGATTATATAATTGTGTACAAGGAATAAATAAAACACCAATACATCATTCTGTTTATTTTATCTGAATTAATGGATATACAACGGGACATATATATGGTCAAATAATAGAATGGAAAATATATAATCATACAAAACGGGGCATTATCAAAATATTAGTACACGAAAAATATATATACAGTTATATTAAATATATTGAAAATATACAAAACATAGTATGATCAATATATTAGCACAGGAAAAATATACATATATATTGTTATATTCGAAATATACAAAACGTATAATCATATTATTACAGGAAAAATATATATTGTCTTTACGTTCTACGGTACAAAACGCTAAACTCGCATTTGATAGAGTCTATATCAACATCGCCATTACTTTCTACGATGTGGTAAAGCCGTCCAAGCATTACTTCACCGTTTAACTGATACGGTGGCCTATATTCAATATAAAAGGCTTTCATTTCGTTCAATACTATTTTTGTCCCCACTTTACACTCGGCGGGCAAGTTATCTTTAAGCACGGCTAGAACACAATCAAAAGCACGCACAAAAATGTCATCGTTAACCACAACATTAAATACAAGTTCATAATCATGCCCTTCCAATCGGGGATTTTTTCTTACTGACCCGAACTTTTCAATCGTGAACTCTTCTTCACTCGGCATAGCGGCATTGGAAATATTCTACCAAATCGTAACGACACCTATCCACTATATAGAGGTACAGCTCTTCAGGGTGAACAGTGTAGGCGAGCTCAGCTCTGTACCTCTCAAGCGCTTTGTACCAAAGTTCAAGGTATTTCGAAGAATCTAAACCTTTTAAATATGCATCCAGATCTAGACCGTTCTACCCCTGTTCATTCCTATATTCAACAAATCCGACGAGCAGAGCGGTGTATGCGTATTCAAGAACCGTATCAAAATAAATCATGTCTGTAACACGCACATCTAATACAGGCTTCAGCTTACGAAATCCGACTATCTCAAACATTCTGTCGAGGATGAAACGGTTTCGTGTAGGAACAAGAACGTCATTATCAGATGTGTTCTTCCACATCAGTCGTATATCAATGCATGGTTGTTCGTTATTTACACTCAATGTACAAACAGTAGTATATGAGGAGGCGTCACTAATCATCTCTCTTATTGTACCTACGTCAGCTGGTATTTTATAACGGGTCTCAGCCCACCTCTCAACTACCACGAAGATTTTATGCATCTCCTCAAGATTTAAATAAATAACGTTGCGTTTGCTTGCATGCCTGCAGATCGTTTCAAGCACACAGTTAATGGTTTCTCGCCTGAACACGCGCAATGACTTCGTCACGGAGACGTCGTACGAGGCGTTGAGAATGCTTCTCAAAGGGAGTTCCATCGTACTCGCACGTCCACTCGGTTCGAGATGATTATGGCACGTCCACTCGGCGCAAGCTCTGAGATGACTATGAGCCACAGAAGGTAGGCAGGCAGGATCGGCTCGACGGGCGGGGTGAATCACTCTGATGAAATGTGAATGGGTTTCTTCGAACTCGTATGCTCCGGGAGGAGTGAGTCACACCATAATCTAATGAAACGTGTACGGCGCTGACCCAACATGAATCGCTGTATCCCATTATATTGGGCAGGTGTCTTGAGAAATTTTCCGATACAAGAATTAATTTCGGTTTTAATGTTTTATCACTACCACTTCCCCGAATACGCACCAGACATTTTCCTTCAGGGTAATTTTCACGAACAAAACACATTTTATAACGTTTTTAAATGTTTTATCACTTCTAAACATCTTCACAAACCGGTGCGCTATAAGAGAGAAACATATGTTCATATTTATCCTTTTTGTTTAACAGTCGATACTCATCTCTAAAATCTGATAAAAATTCACACAGCCCATTAGCCACAACCTCACTACAAACCTCATCATGATATATATTAGTGTAGTGGCAAAAATACTTAAGATTGTCCATGATGACAAGATTTACATTTTCAGCCGTAGGGTACGAGTAATCGGTATGGTGTAACATGATATAATATCGCTTATTACACCACTCATCCACAAGACTCACTACCCATTACTGTTGTTTATTTTCTCAGCGTGTTGCTTCTTCTACCACGCGGTATATGTGAGCCTTTATAAAGCTTAGTAATAACATACTTCAGTACATCGTCTGTACTGCGAAATCCTACAACCCCCTCGCCAGAATATCCTAGAGTATTTGAATAGCCTGACCCTTCGCACGATTCAATGCAGCCTTAAAAGAGGCAAAGGAGACGGGAATAGGGAGTTTTTCAGTATCCACTACATCTACGCACTTAGCAGAATACCACTTCATAAATGTTGAACACGCGATATTAAAGGTAGCCATTACTATTTTCTTCTATGCGAGAGAATACACGTCTGAGCTCAAGGGTATACAGAGGTTAACTGAGTATGGAAAGGTAGAGGCCTGTTCAGGTTGCGGCATGATTCACGTCGCCGGTCTTACAGTGGGCGGAGTTTAACTTTTTACTGTACACACGCAAAGTGAAACGCTAGTTGAAACATGATTTATTTAATAAACGAAATAATCAGGATGTATATATTTACAAATATGTGTAATAAATAAGTTAGCAATAGACATATCAAAGATTATGGTATCCAAAGTGCACGGTGTCATAGGTACAAGGCACCTGGTAGCGTTTCCTATAGGTGTTACGGCACACCTTCTTTCATTCTCCCCAGCTTCTGCGCCCGAAAATTGTGGGTGCCTACAGTCAGTTGGGGCGGACGGCCACCCTCATCATCTTCCAAGCACACTAACTCCTTTAGCCGATTCGCTTGGTTAAGCGTTATACCCTTAGCCTTCACGATAGACTTCGTTTCATCCCCTATCCTCACCCGTACCCCATAGGTTTTTGGCCCTGTTGACACAAACGAGTCGGCGTATGCGCTATCCTCATACTCATCCTTGATCTCGTCAGTAAGCTCCCCGAGGAACTCCCCAATAGCGGGCATGTATTCACCCCTCCTCGCGGTGAATATCACGCTATCTGTATCGGCGTACAATACCCGTCGCCCAAGAGAATGCAATAGGCCCCAAAGTTTGATGCGGGCGTAGGCTGTTGTGAAGCTGGCTACAGGAATGTTTGTAACCCGTGAGGTGTTTGTCGACAATTCGGTGTTGTTGTACTTTATTATGTAAGTATTACCTACATTCACAATCTCCATGACCTCTTTATCGGGTGCGTTGGCGTAATCCCAGACCTCACTATAACTTTGCGCCAAATGAACGTTCCCTTTTCCGGTATTCTGCGCAAACTTTCCCCAAAGACTGTCTGGCACAACTTTGCACTAAAGCGCTTGCCAGGATTCTTTACAATTTGGGTACGATCAAGTTGTATACCTTCGTGGTCACGGTAACGCTGAAATAAGACGTTTTTTGTTTCGTTTCAACCCCTCGCGGATATCCTGACGCCTCACCTTATCCTTCAAAATGCGTTTTATATGGTGTGAAAAGGTTGGGTAGCTTCTGAAACCTCCACACCTCATGTATCTTCATTATTCTATACCCATGATGAACGGCTAGGGCCAGCTCAGGACTTGTGTATACACCTCTGATCTTACGCTGATGGGGTATATGGTTACAATCACCGTTGTTCTCTTCCGCGCACTTCACGCACAAGGGAAACATGAGTTTGATCTATAACGACGGGTAAGATCTGCATCCATAAATCGCGAGGGGGGAGCACGTCTACGAAAGAAAGGCCAGGCCCCACCAGTTTCTCAGGTGCTTCTACAGGATACGGATTGTTCTACATCACGTAGGGATAAAAAGAACAGAAATCATAGTAATAGAGTTTCACGCCCTCCATAGGCAGAAAGTATAGCTTGAAGGGATTGTACGCCCTCCGAACAAGCTATCATCGCATTTGAGAGGATCCAGCACCATTGAGCGCTTGATCGTGTTTATTTCTTCACGGTATTGTTCGTCTGTCTCCATCCGTGCATCATATTCATGCTCCCACAAGACTTTGTGAGTGAACTGGGACCGTATAAGCTGGTCGCGGGGCGTGCGCGTCCACGCAAAACAGTCGGCAGGGATCTACGTTGATATCTCCTCGATTCCACACTCAGGACGGGGGCATCCATGCCACCAGCAACCGTTAAAGGAGTACACAGTCTTCTCGCCAGTGACACGGTTTTCACTTAGACCATCAACCCAAAAACACGGCCATTAACCTTAATGGGTACTTCACCCGTGTTGCGGGCATGCTTTATGTATACACCTGTCTGCTGCTGTAGGTGTATGAGCCAGTAAATAGCCTTGTGCCCATAACTGCGGGGTTGTTTCTGTGGATAATGGCTAAG
Organism: Bathynomus jamesi; assembly: GCA_023014485.1. NCBI lineage: Eukaryota > Metazoa > Arthropoda > Malacostraca > Isopoda > Cirolanidae > Bathynomus > Bathynomus jamesi. The sequence continues at coordinate 62,980 of JAJOZX010002292.1, forward strand.
GTGTCTTTAGGCATGAAGTTATTCTTGAACACCGTAAAACATAATGAGGCGATGGTGGTTGCGACTTGCAGCGGATCGCATTTGAAACGACATATGTACATCCTTCTAAAGGCCTGGAAACATACTCTAAGCACGCGCACATCATTCACGCAATAACGCTCACATTCATCAGCTATATTATAAGGATTACATTCATTAAACTGTTGTAGTATCGGTCAAAATCTTCACGTTCATTGCTCATACAATCATAGTTAAAGTAATGTTTGGGTGGAGGTAGTCCTACGTAATTTAAAGTTTCGCTAGTGAGGAATGTGTAAGGGAAATATCCTTTTGAAACTTCAGCTGCTACGCCCATCACCTTGGGTAGCTTTGCTAATTTACAAGGTGTGAATAATAAAGTGTCTTTAAATTGTACATTACCTCTTATTTGCATCTGTATTAATTTGTTGCCTCTTTTCAATGGATCACCTGTAAATATCTCAGAGGACTCGTGCTCAAGCAACTCCTTATAAAGGAACTGTGTCAAATTTTGCCCCGTTATGGGCAAGAATATACACAGTCATTTTTTTAACTTGTCCGCTAACTTGACAATATAGGACACAAATAGTTTCACAGGGCTATCGTGGACATTCTTTTTAAAAACGTTTGTCCGTTTACCACATTTGTGACACTCATCACACTCGATCTCCATACACTCATCACAGATAGTCTGGCTACAAGTAAATGTGGAATAACCTCTTTGGTTTCAGCGTTCGTGTATGTTTCTATATCGTAGTACACAGTTATACAAGGGTTGTTTTTAGGCTTGGCGTCTTTCATATAACATACATGCTTTACACCATCCGCCTTATTTCTCATGGCATGTAGAGCAGTGAATTTCGTCACATTTGTGCTTGAAATTTCCCCAATTATCCATCATGTGAAACATACCACATTCACAGATTCTCATTTTCCTGCACGTACCAATTGATTTATGGAGCTCAAAACAGATATTATTGAAAAATGTGCGTCTACACACATTACAATCCCTCTTCTCAGCTTCAACTACACGGCTTTCACATTTGGGCTTTTACACTGCTCACATACCATGTGCACTTTACAATGTTTCACTATATCATCCGCAAACTCGAGACCCTTACACAAATCATGATGTCGCCCATATTTTCGACTTTTGTCATAACTCGCGTAAAGGCACCTTATATTACGGATGGGGAGATATGTTGTACCTGACAGTCCTAAAATAAGTAGGGGTCTTGTACGATCTCTCACACAGCTTTTAAAAACATACACAGTTCTACGACGATCATCCAGTCCAAATACAACTATACGAACATTCATTTCCTGTTCTACCTTCTCAGCTCTTCAGGACCCATATTACAGTCAAACTCAAGTTCACAGTCTACAGCTAGTTTACGGGCACGCTCCACTACCGTAGGCACCAAATTTTTGTGGCCGTGTATTTAGTACAGTAAACATACGAGCTAAGACTACTGCTATAAAGCCGCAACCACGATCGACGTTTATATGCCGTCTAAAATAGCCTGAGAATTGAAGTTAAGAGTATAAGGTGTGGCACTATGACCCGCAACACGGAATACACGGTCAATATTTACCGTGAAGTTGTCCATATTGAAGCTATACTACTTTGGAGGCCTGCATTATACGACCTAATATATACTCTCATCTTCAGCCGCCAAACGCCTGAATGGTACTACTACCCAAAAATCATCTACATCACCATCATCTGACCCGAATCCGAAGGACAGCCTCGTCCTGACTTCACGCTCGTCGCGGTTCTGAAGGGCAAACTCTACAATACGCTCTACTACGCGACGTAGTCCGTGTTCAATACCGTTGCTATACATGGATCTAGGATCAACCCTGACTATATACCGATTTCTAGTCAAGGCTGGGGTTGGGGTTGCGGTGCGCACCAACTCGAATGTTATGCCATCCTCAACAGAACGGGAGCTGCTGTGGAGGATGAATAAGGGGTATATTTGAGGAAGGACGCTGTTGTGGGGTTGGTTGCGTAAGACGTTGAGGGTTGGGGCTCTATTACTGCAGACTCAACAGAACGGGGAGCTGCTGTGGAGGATGAATAAGGGGGTATATTGGCGGAAGGCTACTGGGGCTTGTTGTAAGAGTTGAGGGTTGGGGTTCTATTACTGGTGTTCTAACAACCCTGGAACGCTTTATACCTGACGTGGAGGGTTCGTCATCACACCTCCGCTTTGAACGTGCTACAGGTGTCGCTGGTGAGGGCTCATCGGGGGATGGGTACTGTAGATGCACGGTCAACGGGTTCATCCGTGATATCGATGATGGGGTCTGTACATCGTCGTCATTCACGGTTCTGTGGAAGAAGAAAACAAAATATAAGGAGCAGCACTCGTTATTGTAATATTTTGTAAATGACCCACTTAGGGGTGTGACGTGTTAGAAATGGAATCTGTAGAAAAATTCAGGTTCACGAGCCCATCCACATGTATTATATCTGGACCTACAGGTTGTGGTAAAACGGTGTTTATGCTTAAAATCATTAAAGAAAAGGGGGAAATGTTCTCAAAATTTGTGCATAAAGTTATATGGTGCTATTCGACAGTATCAATCAGTGTTCAACGAGTACCAAGATGATGTTTTGTTCCACAAGGGGTCTATGACGTTAATTCTAAAGGGAAATGAACATACAGTCATCGTAATTGACGACCTCATGTTGGAGATGGATAAAACGTTTGCCGAGACATTTACAGTATTCTCCCACCACCTTAACATAAGCGTGTTCTTCATCAATCAGAATCTATTTTTCAAAAATAGATACATGCGCGATGTGTCGCTAAATACGCGTAGGCTGTTGTGAAGCTGGCTACAGGAATGTTTGTAACCCGTGAGGTGTTTGTCGACAATTCGGTGTTGTTGTACTTTATTATGTAAGTATTACCTACATTCACAATCTCCATGACCTCTTTATCGGGTGCGTTGGCGTAATCCCAGACCTCACTATAACTTTGCGCCAAATGAACGTTCCCTTTTCCGGTATTCTGCGCAAACTTTCCCCAAAGACTGTCTAGCACAACTTTGCACTAAAGCGCTTGCCAGGATTCTTTACAATTTGGGTACGATCAAGTTGTATACCTTCGTGGTCACGGTAACGCTGAACATAAGACTTTTTTGGTTTCCGTTTCAACCCCTCGCGGATATCCTGACGCCTCGACCTTATCCTTCACAAATGCTTTTATATATGGTGTGAAAAGGTTGGGTAACTTCTGAAACCTCCACACCTCGTGTATCTTCATTATTCTATACCCATGATGAACGGCTAGGGCCAGCTCAGGACTTGTGTATACACCTCTGATCTTACGCTGATGGGGTATATGGTTACAATCACCGTTGTTCTCTTCCGCGCACTTCACGCACAAGGGAAACATGAGTTTATGATCTATAACGACGGGTAAGATCTGCATCCATAAATCGCGAGGGGGGAGCACGTCTACGAAAGAAAGGCCAGGCCCCACCAGTTTCTCAGGTGCTTCTACAGGATACGGATTGTTCTACATCACGTAGGGATAAAAAGAACAGAAATCATAGTAATAGAGTTTCACGCCCTCCATAGGCAGAAAGTATAGCTTGAAGGGATTGGTACGCCCTCCGAACAAGCTATCATCGCATTTGAGAGGATCCAGCACCATTGAGCGCTTGATCGTGTTTATTTCTTCACGGTATTGTTCGTCTGTCTCCATCCGTGCATCATATTCATGCTCCCACAAGACTTTGTGAGTGAACTGGGACCGTATAAGCTGGTCGCGGGTGCGCGTCCACGCAAAACAGTCGGCAGGGGATCTACCGTGGATATCTCCTGCGATTCCGCACTCAAGACGGGGGCATCCATGCCACCAGCAACCGTTAAAGGAGTACACAGTCTTCTCGCCAGTGACACGGTTTTCACTTAGACCATCAACCCAAAAAACACGGCCATTAACCTTAATGGGTACTTCACCCGTGTTTCGGGCATGCTTTACGTATACACCTGTCTGCTGCTGTTGGTGTATGAGCCAGTAAAAAGCCTTGTGCCCATAACTGCGGTGGTTGTTTCTGTGGATAATGGCTAAGGTGTCTTTAGGCATGAAGTTATTCTTGAACACCGTAAAACATAATGAGGCGATGGTGGTTGCGACTTGCAGCGGATCACATTTGAAACGGCATATGTACATCCTTTTAAAGGCCTGGAAACATACTCTAAGCACGCGCACATTAGTCACGCAATAACGCTCACATTCGTCAGCTATATTATAAGGAATACGTTCATTAAAGCTGTTGTAGTATCGGTCAAAATCTTCACGTTCATCTGCGCTCATACAATCATAGTTAAAGTAATGTTTGGGTGGAGGCAGTCCTACATAATTTAAAGTCTCACTAATGAGGAATGTGTAAGGGAAGTATCCTTTTGAAACTTCAGCTGCTACGCCCATCACCTTGGGTAGCTTTGCTAATTTACAAGGTGTGAATAATAAAGTGGCTATAAATTGTACAGTACCTCTTATTTGCATCTGTATTAATTTGTTGCCTCGTTTCAATGGATCACCTGTAAATATCTCAGAGGACTCGTGCTCAAGCAACTCCTTATAAAGGAACTGTGTCAAATTTTGCCCCGTTATGGGCAAGAATATACACAGTCAATTTTTTTAACTTGTCCGCTAACTTGAAAATTTAGGACACAAATAGTTTCACAGGGCTATCATGGACATTCTTTTTAAAAACGTTTGTCCGTTTACCACATTTGTGACACTCATCACACTCGATCTCCATACACTCATCACAGATAGTCTGGCTCACAAGTAAATGTGGAATAACCTCTTTGGTTTCAGCGTTCGTGTATGTTTCTATATCGTAGTACGCAGTTATACAAGGATTGTTTTTTTAGCTTGGCGTCTTTCATATAACATACATGCTTTACACCATCCGCCTTTTATTTCTCATGGCATGTAGAACAGTGAATTTCATCACATTTGTGCTTGAAATTTCCCCAATTATCCATCATGTGAAACATACCACATTCACAGATTCTCATTTTCCTGCACGTGCCAATTGATTTATGGAGCTCAAAACAGATATTATTGAAAAATGTGCGTCTACACACATTACAATCCCTCTTCTCAGCTTCAACTACACGGCTTTCACATTTGGTGCTTTTACACTGCACACATACCATGTGGCAGTCTTTACAATATTTCACTATATCATCCGCAAACTCGAGACACCCTTTACACAAATCATGATGTCGTCCATATTTTCGACTTTTGTCATAACTCGCGTAAAGGCCCCTTATATTACGGATGGGGAGATATGTTGTACCTAACAGTCCTAAAATAAGTAGGGGTCTTGTACGATCTCTCACACAGCTTTTAAAAACATACACAGTTCTACGACGTTCATCCAATCTAAATACAACTATACGAGCATTCATTTCCTGTTCTACCCTTCTCAGTTCTTCAGCACCCATGTTACAGTAAAACTCAAGTTCACAGTCTACAGCTAGTTTACGGGCACGCTCCACCACCGTAGGCAACCAATTTTTTTGGGCCCGTGTATTTAGTACAGTAAACATATGTGCTAAGACTACTGCTATAAAGCCGCAACCACGATCGACGTTTATATGCCGCCTATAAATAGCTGAGAATTGAAGTTAAGAGTATAAGGTGTGGCACAATAACCCGGAGCACGGAATACACGGTCAATATTTACCATGAAGTTGTCCATATTGAAGGCTATACTACTTTGTGAGGCCTGCATTATACGAGCTAATATATACTCTAGGTCTTCAGCCGCCAAACACCTGAATGGTACTACTACCCAAAAATCATCTACATCACCATCATCTGACCCGAATCCAAAGGACAGCCTCGTCCTGACTTCACGGTCGTCGCGGTTCTGAAGGGCAAACTCTACAATACGTTCTACTACGCGACGTAGTCCGTGTTCAATACCGTTGCTATACACGGATCTAGGATAAACCCTGACTATATACCGATTTCTAGTCAAGGTCGGGGTGGGGGTTGCGGTGCGCACCAACCCGAATGTTATACCATCCTCAACAGAACGGTGAGTTGCAGTGGAGGATGAATAAGGGGTTATATTTGAGGAAGACGCTGTTGTAGGGTTGGTTGCGTAAGACGTTGAGGGTTGGGGTTCTATTACTGCAGACTCAACAGAACGGGGAGCAGCTGTGGAGGATGAATAAGGGGGTATATTGGCGGAAGGCGCTACTGTGGGGCTTGTTGCTTAAGACGTTCAGGGCTGGGGTTCTATTACTGGTGTTCTAACAACCCTGGAACGCTTTATACCTGACGTGGAGGGTTCGTCATCACACCTCCGCTTTGAATGTGCTACAGGTGTCGCTGGTGAGGGCTCATCGGCGGGTATGGGTACTGTAGATGCACGGTCAACGGGTTCATCCGTCATATCGATGATAGGGGTCTGTACATCGTCGTCATTCACGGTTCTGTGGAAGAAGAAAACAAAATATAAGGAGCAGCACTCGTTATTTGTAATATTTTGTAAATGACCCACTTAGGGGTATGACGTGTTAGAAATGGAATCTGTAGAAAAATTCAGGTTCACGAGCCCATCCACATGTATTATATCTGGACCTACAGGTTGTGGTAAAACGGTGTTTATGCTTAAAATCATTAAAGAAAAGGGGGATATGTTCTCAAAATTTGTGCATAAAGTTATATGGTGCTATTCGACAGAGCAATCAGTGTTCAACGAGTACCAAGATGATGTTTTGTTCCACAAGGGGGTCTATGACGTTAATTCGCTAAAGGGAAATGAACATACGGTCGTCGTAATTGACGACCTCATGTTGGAGATGGATAAAACGTTTGCCGACACATTTGCAGTATTCTCCCACCACCTTAACATAAGCGTGTTCTTCATCAATCAGAATCTATTTTTCAAAAATAGATACATGCGCGATGTGTCGCTAAATACGCAATATCTAGTCTTATTCGCGCAACGTAGAGATGTGTCACAAATTGGAATATTAGCCAGTCAAATGTTCCCGAATCAGCGTAAGGAGTTTTTGGAGGTTTATAAAGAGGTCACAAATCAACGTTATGGATATTTGCTATGTGACCTTCACCCGCGAAACACGTTTAGGGTGCTTCTAAGGAGATATTGAAGAATAGGGACCCCAGTCTTCTTTAGTTAGCTTTATAAGGCTAAATAACGAAAATATCATGACCTAACCTAACCAATCGTCAAGGGCGTACAGTTAACCTAACGATTGGTTAGGTTAGGTCGTGATATTTTCGTTAGTTAGCCTTATAAGCCTAACTAAAGAAGGCTGGGGTCCCTATTCTTCAATAGCTCCGCTTCTAAGAACGAATATATTTCCAAGCGAACCTGAAACCGTGTATATTCCAGAATGACGAATAGGCTAAAGAAATACCACAAATTAATAAAAATCTATCAAGGACTGCCTCGGGCATTGCAGCAGATGTTTGTTAAAATATCGACTCTGACTTTTTAAAATGCATCTGTGAAATCTCCCTTAATGTTATAAAATGTAATGTTCCAAAGATACCCTCTCAGAAGACTCGCTTACGTCGTTACGAGAACATAATACGGACGCTCACTCATAAAAGTCAGAGTGTGAGTAAGAAAAAGCGCATTATTGTACAAAGAGGAGGATCGTTCCTGCCCATCTTATTTTCAGTTTTGGGCCCTTTACTGACTAGATTAATATAATGAAGAAGGTGGTTGTGATTCCGCACGAAGTGTATGCTTCATTACAAAGGAGTCCAGACGCGGTTCTAGAACCCCGTAAAAGTAGGCTTAAAAGAATGGAAAGTGAGTTGCTAACACTATTAAACAGTGAAAAGGCACCTGATGAGAAAAGGATCTTGTACCAAGAGGCTTTGCAGAAATTTCTTCATGAGTACGAAGAATATAAGCATCCTACAGAGCTCTCCGCGAGGCACAGCTCCAGTAGCGCTGAGCATAGCGATGCAGGACCTGGGCAACCAAAGAGCAGCGTAACACAACACATCGAACATGTGCTCAAAACCAGCCTCCCCATACATTGAGGAATAAAGGGCTAAGTCTTTATAATCTATTGAGTGAGGACTCCATCACACAGTGGACCGATACAGGCGAGGTCATTTTTGAAGGAAAATGGGTGCAAGCGTCTAATATCGTTGACATTGTTCATGATCTGGTGAGAAAGTGGGATAGGCCCTCACCAACAGGATGGAGGCATATTAAGGCAAGAATACAACAAATAAATGTCCGCAAAACATTGATAGGTAATCTGAATAGGTTAAAAGACTTGGAACATGCACCGCACGTGTCACAACTGAGTACACCTTCGGCCCCAGTAGCTGCAGTGTCTCTCAAGAGGAGAGAGAAGAGAGCAGGCGGCCAACCTTATCCACGTGCCTCTAAAATACGCAAATGGCTAACGTATTAAGTAAGCACTATTATGACATTTCTAATCCCGCATCCTATGGTGGCGTTAATAGATTGTACAGAGGTGTTTATGGTGTAAGGAAAAAAGATCTTGAGAGATTTTTGCGGGGACAGGATGCTTATACACTTCATAAGCCGGTGAGAAAAAGGTTTAAAACAGCCAAGACAACAGCCGCATCGATTTACTTTATTTGGTAGGCAGATTTAACAGACATGCAAAGATATTCAATGTATAACGATGGCTACCGTTACATCCTATTCATAATAGATGTATTATCTAGATACCTGTGGTTAATCCACCTGAAAAATAAATCGCTTGAAATAGTTGCTAAAGCGGTCAAAACGGTGATGTTGAAAGAAAACAAGATTCCTGGCTATTTTTGTACGGATATGGGAAAAGAATTTATAGGACGTGCTTTTCAGAACATGCTGTCAGAGTTTAATATCAGCTATTACACTTCCAATTCTATACATAAGGCTTCTTTAGCTGAAAGAGTTCAACTTACCATAAAGGAACGCATGCACCGCTATGTTATACATAAAAACACATACAGATATATAAACGTTCTCGGTTCATGACTTGGTTCCATTTTTTCATCTATACTACGCATCGCTTTCCCACTGTTGAAGAGGGGGGCCAGGTACCTAGGGAGGAAGGCGTTACAAACAGGTTTTAACGCGGCGGAGGATATATTGGCTGGCACTAAGCCTAAAGAAGCTCTAAAAAAACATTTAAAACGTACATGGGATGAAATCATCAAAGATGCGAAGAGAAAAATGCGTGGTGGCGGAAAGAAGAGATCTCTCAGGAATAAGGGATTACCAACACGTGGCGGAAAGAAGAGATCTGCTAGGAAGAAGGGGTTACCATCAAGTGGCGTTAAACGCAAAAGGAAACCCAAAAAGAAGGAAGATGACACTATTTCTCACTCGTCATGGCCCGTTTCATTCATCCGTGTAGTTCACAATGCTGTAAATCGGAACTGTCCCTCTTTGATATGCCACCTACCCAGGTCTCTATTGAATATAGTGACTTTATTACAATTAACCCGTTAAACACAATTAGTTCACCAGTGCCCCTATACAATTCGTGATACCCAGGTCAGGCCCTTACTTTTTTGACCCGAGCTGCATGCACATGTATGCTAAACTACGCATTGCCCATTCTGACGGAACGGACTGCGATGATAGTTACGCTGCCTACCCTGAAACCAACTTTCTGCACTCCATATTCAGTCAGTGTTACGTATATTTAAATCAGACTAACATCTCGGCAGGCACGGGGTACTACCACCTACGAGCCTATCTGTCCTCAACTTTTCAAAAGAATCGAAGGACACCTTTTTATCCGCCGAGGAGTATTACCACACTAAAGACGAGAGTAGTATAAAGGATAAATGAAAAAATTCTAAAAAAAGATATACGAGTGTTTTGGACATTCCAGGATAAGTTGCTTATGAACGGGTGGATATGAAATTGAAGCTTACCCGCACGAACCGTGAGATCTGCATAAATCTGGGGACCGATCAAGAAGAAGGCGCGAAACCCGTTGTGATACACATCATGGAAACGTATTTGCGTATACGCCGAGTGAAATTAAGCTCCCCGAAGCAAATAGAAATTGAGAAAGATTTGGTACATGCCACAGTGAAATATCCAATTAACAGGGTACCGATCCAACTGTATACGATTCCCGCAGTGCTGGCATCGAAACAGCTAGAAAACATTGCTCTTGGAGTCCTACCTAAAAGGATTTTAATTGGAATGCAAGACCACGCCTCGACGAATGGAAATTATAAAAAGAGTGCCTTAAAATTCGAGAATTTCGACCTTAAAAATATTACTCTATACGTAAATGGCATCGCTCTGGGTGGGGTAATGAATATGGATTACTCAGCAGATGCTGTGTTCGCGCTCTAGCGAGAGCTTATAGCACTTTGGCTCATAATACAGGTGCGTCTGATGAACTTGGTTTCGGCATAACACAGAAAGAATTTGTTGAAGAATTTAACATCTACTCATTTGACATTACGCCAGACTTAACGGCTGGTGTAAATACAAATTTAAACCCCCAACAGAGCGGAACCATCTCAGTGAGGCTGGAGTTTGCCAAACCTCTAGACGCATCTATTAGTATACTAGTATACCTCGAGTCGCAATTCTAATAGAAGTAGATAGATTTAGGAACGTCACCACAGATTTGTAAAATGGACGCGAATACACTCCAGAGAGCGATGAAAAGTGTCTGTTTCGCGCGCTCAAAATTTATCGTAGTGTTCGCGAAGAATGAAATATTAAATCTGCCAAGTACGTGAAACTGGTACGGGGTTATCCTTAACACCGGAATTTGGGGGGGTGAGGGGATTCATTGGTTTGCAATCTATTTTAAAACTAAGGAAAGAATGTACTCTTTTGATTCCCTCGGATTTCCACCGCGGAATGACTCGACAATCGTAAATTTTATCGCACAGCTAGACGTGCCTGAGATTATTTGGAATCCATTTCGTTTCCAAGGATATTATACTGAAACATGTGGAATGTATTGTATTTTGTTTCTCATGGATATGTCACGTGGGAAGGGATTTATGAATTTTTAAAAATTATTCGATTTATGCGACACAAATATGAATGATAAATATGTATGCAGACAGATAAAAAAAAAGTACCCATATGTTAGTACCCCCTGTAATGTGTAAAGGCATATATCTATATTGTGTAAATCTGTATATACATTTGTAGCTGTAGCCATTAAGAATAGGGCACTGACCCTTTTTGTACATGATTTCTGCTATTTAATAAATGAAAATATATTACGTTTTGTTCTTATCCTCAAAAAATACTTACATAGTCTACTCTACAAACTGGCACTCGCTGTCCCGTGCCAGTATCACGACTTCTGGATCGCTGGGTTGGCTAGGCGGAGTGGCTACCACTTCATTTATCACCCTTTCGTCAAAAGTGGCTATAATACGATCTAGCTCCGTCTCGGTCCTATAAGGTTAAATAAATGTCATGAAATTGGATGCATTATATCGTCCACCATATATATATATATATATATATGTATATCCTAGCCTAACCTGGCCTACCCAAACTTATTGCTCACGATTCCAAAAACATACTATATAACCTAAAAACACTTACATTAGCTCCTCTGCAAACTCGCGCTCGCTTGACCGACTGTGATTCAATACTGCGACTTCTGTATTGCTGGGTTGGCTGTTCGGAGAAGCACCAATAGCATTTATTCCCCTTTCATTAAAAGTGGCTATAATGCGATCAAGTTCCGCATCGGCCCTATAAGATTAAGTAAACACGAATTTAAAAAAGCAGGTAACTCTTAAAGTTTTTATTATTTTTAAAATCCTATCTGCAGAACTTTCTATAAATTGACAATAAATAAAAACCTATTATTTTTTCTCCCAAAATACACACAGAGGAACATATATATATATATATATATATATATATATATATATATATATATATATATATGACTAGAGACCGTCCTCTGGACAGATAGTTCACTTCGCTTTATTACGGTTTTTTATAAATTAAAATAAACGAGAATAAAGCACAAACTATTTTCAAAACGCCTTTATTATGGCTCTTATAAGTTAATTGACAATGAATGAAACGATGTATGTAAATGTGACCCGGTTAGGTTCAGTTGCGCTAGGGATGGTTAGGTTAGTTTACACCCAGTTAGGCTATGATAAGTTAGGTCAGGTTAGGCTAAGTTAGGTAGGTTAGGTTAGGTTAGGGTAGGTTAGGCTAAGTTAGGCTAGGTTAGGTTAGTCTACGCTAGGATAGGTCAGGTTAGGTTAGTTTACACCCGGTTAGGCTATGCTAAGTTAGGTTAGGTTAGGCTATATTATATCCCTGTTAGTCTACGCTAGGTTAGGTTAGTTTACGCCCGGTTAGGCTATGCTAGGATAGGTTAGGTTATGCTAAGTTAGGTTAGGTTGGGTTAGGTTACGTTAGAGTATATATTTCGCTATTGGGGCATTGTACGCATCAGTTTATATATATAGAGTTAGGGTTAAGCTCTGAGATTAGTTTACACCCAGCTTAAAGCTCCATTACGAGTTTAATTGCAGATAAAAGTATTGGCCACCACATATATATATATATATATATTTAGTTAGGTTAGGCACTTATAAGTTACTCACATTTCAATATCGTTTTCATTGAGCGGTTCTTGCACTTCGTCGCAATTTTCCTTAACAAACTGGGTAGAAAATAGCTCCCCTGGTCTATAGCAATGAAGAGATGTACCACTGCATGGGCATATGCGGACTCGCCCTCCATCAAATCGGGGGTGTTGTACACCTGATTCATTGTTGTTGTGTAATTCACTAGCTGGAAATGAACGAACGGAACTGAGTCTCGCTTCGAAGTTCTCCCTTTATAATGGGGCATGTAACAACCCACAAGAGCGAACCATAGCTTCCTATTGGCTAGCGGTGAATTTTGGGCGGAGTTTAACGTGTAGGCCTGTATATCGACCAACCCGCGGTCCTGGGCCCGCCCCACAGTGTCGTGATTGACTGATTCCATGAATTTTGGTCAGATTATAATTCGTAGGCATGCATATTGACCAACCCGAGGTCCTGGGCCCGCTCCACAGTGTCGTGAATGGCTGTCCCGCATCAAATCTGTGCGGGCCATCTGCAGCGATTCGCGGTCCCTATTATCTGATACAAATTTCATTTTCTGCGATAAACTTATATTCCCTATCGTTGAACAAATATTGGTTTAAGATTTGGGAACCAAAACATCTGCCTGTTTGAAATGAATTTGTTGTCCCATGAAAGCAAAGTTTATTTTCCGTCCAACCCAATTTAAATTTCTACGAGAAATAGTCTAAAAATACTGCCTCATCTTGAACCTTATCTTAGCAAATATTTGTGAAGAAACCTTAACTATTACGGGTAAAATGATTATTTGTTTATATGGCCACATGCATATTACAAAAGACGTGTATAAGGGGTTCCAAAAACCTTAGCCCCCCCATTTGCAGCTTACATGTTTACTTATATCGAAATAGTTTTTAGTGATTATAAAAATATATAAAATTCTTTATTTATTGCAGGTACTAAAATTACTCTAGCTGATAAAGTGATAATATAATGGCTTCTCAATTAATTGGTGATTCGGAGAAGCAACGTGTGATAGATCGCATACGAGCAATAACATTTCGGAAAGCTCGTGATGCTGGAGCCACCTTTATAACACGTCCATGGGTTGCCAAAAAGTTGCGAAGAAGTGAGGACTTCGTCAAAAGAAATTGGAATAAAACTTTGGATGAATGTGAAATGGATACAACCAAATCTGGGCGCCCAAATTTGCCACTCTCTCAGGAAACAAAGGACATCATTGAAAGCGATACGCGTAAGCGGAAAAACAGCTGTGCTAAACTTTCTAGAGAGATCGAAGTGTTGAGAGGAAAGATCGTTAGTGGTGTGATCATTCGACTGTACCGTCATAGGCAAGGTTTAAAGCCTTGGCATGAACTTCCAAAGCCAAGAAAAACTCAACTTAACATTGATGACAGAATGTGGTTTGCCCATTATCTTGAAGATTGGGATGTGGATGATTTCATGCATTTAGCTGTCTCCGATGAATTTTTTGTTTACGTAACATGTCGGCCTAACTACCAAAATGATCGAGTGTGGGCCACACCACCAGATGAAATCGATGACAATGAACATTATCGCGAATTATTAAAAAGTCCAGACTGTGTTGGTGTGTTTGTTTGTTTTTTCCGGACAGGCCATGCTTTGTACGGTTTAGCCAAAATGTTTGAGGAATGGAGAGATAACCTTTCAATAATTATTGTGACCTTAAGCTTTAGGTTTTATTAAGAAACCCAGATATTTGTTATTATTAAACATATATAAATCATGAATCTCGTTTTATAACCTTTTTGTAGAGTAAAGGCTGTTTATATGGGACACATGCAGATTAGAATGTTTTTGGACATGTGTTTATATGAAATATATATATATATATATATATATATATATATATATATATGTCTGTGTGTGTGTGTGGGTGTGTGACGGGCGTCATTAGGGAATTATTTTCTTTTCTTTTTTAATTGAAGTTTTTCCCCGTATTTTAGATGGATATGAATAAATTATTAAATATAAAATTGCAATTTCAGTTTTCATAATTATGATATTTATAATTATGAATTCTTGCTGATTTTATATTTAATTTTCTCGAGACGATAGACAGGTAGATAGATAGATATATGTTTCGTTATTATTATGCTGAGATAAAAATAATGTGAATGTAATTCGTTTAAACCATATCTATGGGTTAAAGTTTCGCGTTTTATTGCAAAAATAATGCAGAATAGAATTAAAACAAATATCCTTAAACTCGTTTAAGTTTATGTGTATATATATATATATATATAAAATGAATCATTTGAAAGCTTTTTCGGCGATTTAATTATTTTCTTTTTTCGTACGAGATGTTTTACCCCCGCCTTAGACCACGGTTGGGGTTTATTTTGCGTACGAGTTGTTTCTACACCCCACCTTAGGCCTACGGGGCTCTTTTTTCTTTCTTTTTGAATTGAAGTGTTTTACGCCTGCCTTAGGCCCACGGGAAGGCATTAGGGTGCCCTGAGTAACGAGCTCCGTCCGGGGTGCGAACCCGGCTCCTTTTAGCTCACATAAACGTACACTGTGACACCTGGCTAGGGCCCCCAGCAACCGGACGCACGGTACTCGTGCCCGTCAACGCTCGACGCGTCAACTGATGCCCGGAGGGACTGGCTGATGATTTCCGGAGGCACTGGCTGATTAGGGGCACTATAAGAGAGCGGCGGGGTGGCTGAAGGAGTCATATGCGCATGGCTCTGGCCAAGCGAAGAACCCTCCTCTTCTGTGTCCCCTCCTCCTCTCTCTTAGGTTAGGTATGCCCCTTTGGGGGGGTGAGGCCGTCCCAGCTTCTCCCCCAAAGAGGTTTACCCCGTTCCAACAAAGGGGGGTGGGGTGCTTTGGAACAAAACGGGGTGGGGGTTGGCACCAAGGTGGTAGGGGTGCTTTGCACCAAGGGTGGTGGGGGTGGCACTCTTGCAACATTATGCAATTGCTTTGCACTCTACCTTTTTGCGCCTATACTACTTCAGTCCTCCGAGACACCCGGGTTTCAGTGAGGTCAAGGAGAAGTTTAGAGAACGAAAGGTGGTGTTGAACAGATTGAAATTTGAGGAGAGGCCACGAATGTTACAGAAGTTTATGAAAAGTGAATCAGGCAGAGGCACAGAACATCTTGAATGGGTAGTAGCAGAACCAGCCCCGCTCCTTGGGTCTACGTTCCCGGTATCGGCAGCTGGGTAGCCAGAAGTGGGGATATTTCTGGTCCCCTCACAAGGGTACTCCGAGGTTCTTGAAGTCGATGCCATTTTTTTTTTATTTTGAAAAGATTGTGTAGTTTGTAAGATGCATGTATATTAGGGTGCCACACTCTATAGGGGCAGTTTTTAGAATTTGGAAATTTCGAATGGCCCTTAGTCATATTGTTTGGTTGGATGAGAAAACCCTAAATATGAAGTTTGAGCCCGATCGAAGTACATTTAGAGGTTCCGCATCGACCGTTTCTGTTGTACCGTGTGTTCGAAATAATGGATTTATCTGGGAAACCTGTAACCATGGCACTATTACATATATACAGGGTTTAAAAAAACCATGGTTTTAAAAAAAAAAAAACAATGGTAAAAAAAAAAAAAAAACTCAGATAACTCAATTAGGTACTGGTACTCAGAAATTAGAATTGCTGACTGTCTCATTTTTTAATTGGAAGATGTTAGATGTAAGAAGTGCTAACTTCACAAAAATGAAAATAAACCTAATAACAACATTTATATTTGTAGCTACATGCGTTTATAATGTAATTGATACAGGTAACTTCAATCCTTTTATGTGCAATGCCACTATTAAATAGGCCTGCTAGTGCAAGGTAGCTATATTATATACTACCGTACATACTAGGCTACCCTGAACTGATGGTTTTTAGGTCTTATCAATATAAATATAAGTTTTAGTTTTAGAGCTATTAGTTTATGAATTAAATAATTTGTGTTGTAAAAATTGAAATTATAAAAAACAAAAAACCCCAGAAAAACATGTTTTTTTTAAATGGTTTAAACCATTTGGGTTAAACCAGCCAACCCTGCATATATATTGCTATAATTTATGCATTTCATAAATTTAAATATTTATAATTAATATTTGCTTCTCATTGTATATATTTTCACTACTTTTCAGCATTGAGATCTGGCAACAGCGCAACGCCGGGTTAGTGTGGTGAGTCACACTGTCACAGTCTTCAGTCAATCAGTCTCTTCACGCATTCAACGCGTGATCATCTCGTGATGGCTACCGCAAGCTCACTGAGATCCAAGACCGAGATATGGCTAATCGGACACGCCAACCCAAGCCCCCTAACGGGAAACAGGTTACCTTCAAATGGTGAAGTGCTTCGCCGGTTTATACAGTTTCATAAGGTGCAAAAACAACTTCTAGCCGAGGCGGCGCGTAATGTGATCGTCGAGGTGTATACTTTCTGGGCTATGGCCAGAATCCCGACCATGACCTCCAAAAGCGCCGCGCGAAAACTGCTTAGACTTTACGACAATTGGCAGGCACTGCAGCGCAGCCGGAAGCGGTCCGGCGCCACAGGTGAGGCAGCCAGGGCGGCCTTCACCGAGGGACTCGATGACATTTTTGACGTGGCTCTCGACAACGCCCTCTCCGTCATCACCATCCAGGAGGATCGCGACTTCCTTCTTGCTCAACGCGAAAAGGGTCGCCGTGGTGTCATGTCCGGGGTGGACAAAATCCTCACTGGAATTGAGCAACGTGCATCCGCGCGTGAAGCTGCCAAAGAAAGGCAACGCCAAAAGCAATCAGAGCAATCACTGGCAACAGCAACCCTTACATCATCAAACTCGTCGTCGTCGCCTAATTGCTCGACAGAAGAGGAAACCAATCCACCTACAAAGCGCCGTCGCAAAAAGAACATTATGACTCAAGACCTAGCGTCGGCACTGGACCGGACCAAAACAAGCAACCGTGGAGCCGTTCAACTCATGAAAGCAGCTGCTTCCAGTCTGGATATTCAAGACACAGATGAACTGGCTCTCAGTCACGAGACGATTCGGCGTTGGCGATTGCGTCATCGAGGGGAAATCGCCAAAGAAGTGAAGATGACGTTCGATCCCAGTGTCCCGCTCATCGTTCACTGGGACGGGAAGATGGTCTCCGACTTCAGCGGCAAGAAGGTCGATCGCCTCGCCATAGTCGTGTCCGGCGACGGCGTCGACAAACTTCTCTCCGTGCCGAAGCTGCCTGCTGGAACTGGTCGCGCCCAAGCAGATACTGTGCTGAACTCGTTGGATGACTGGGGAATCGCTGATCGTGTCGTCGGGCTCTCCTTTGACACGACAGCTGCCAACACGGGCGTCGTTTCGGGCGCTTGCGTCTTCATCGAGCAGGGCCTTCACCGCCAGCTGCTGAACCTGGCCTGTCGGCACCACATGCTAGAATTGGTGGCAGAGAAAGCCTTCATCGAGTGCATGGGCCCCTCCTCTGGTCCTGACATTAAACTGTTCTCGCGACTGAAGGAGCGCTGGCAATCCGTCTGCACCGACCAATTCAGCGCCATCTCCAAGGAAGACCTTACTAAGCCGCTGCTCAAGGCGCGAGACGATCTGATCGCGCGTTTCAAGGGTCACATCACCAAGGGCCAGCCGCGGGACGACTACCGAGAGCTCCTGGAGCTGGCGATCATAGCGCTTGGAGGCGTCCCCCAGCGAGGTGTGCGCTTCATGCGACCGGCGCACTCACCGCGCCCGGTGGATGGCCAAAGTGATATACGCCATCAAGCTCCACCTCTTCCGGCAGCAGCTCCCCATTAAGGCTCGCGAGGCCCGGGGCATCCTGCGCTTCGTAAACTTTGCGCTGCTGGTTTACATTCCGGCCTGGTTTACGGCGCCCCTTCCCGCCGCTGCCCCTCGAACTGACCTGGCGATGCTCAAGCGCTGGTTGACTACGACAAGGTGGACAAGGACGTGTCCAAGGCTACCTCCCCTGTGTTTCGACGACATCTCTGGTACCTGAGTGAACACCTGGCCGCCCTCGCTCTCTTCGATGACGACACTCCGCTGGAGGAGAAGAGTCGAATTGCGACGGCCATCAAGGATGTCGAGGGCACCGAGGAGCCACCCAAGCGCATTGCCCTGGACGTCTGCCCGGAGGAGCTCGAGCGAAAGACAGTCGCAGACTTTTGCACGACATCCAGCACGCTTCTTTTCGAGCGGCTCGCGATCAATACTTCTTTCCTAGAGTTGGAGCCGGCTACCTGGTCGAACAATGCGTCCTACCTGGCGGGGAAACGCCGTGTCTCTACGTTGAGCGTTGTCAATGTCCGGGCGGAGCGAGGGGTCGCGCTGATGCAGAACTACAATCTCGCACTCACCAAGGACGAGGAGCAACGGCAGTACTTGATGCAAGTCGTTGAGAAGCACCGCAAAGAGCACCCGAGCGCCCGCAGCGGAAATCCTTAACGGGTTTGGGAGTACTTTATGGTATATTTGAATTTGCTTCATTTTTATAGGGTGTTACTCCTATTAATCCTGTATAACAATGTATAATCGTATATACTTTATTTCTTAGTTATTATTTTGATTTATATGGCCAGTAGGCTCAGTATATTACTATGATTAATACGGAATAAAATGTTTTTTATTTTAATAATATTAAGTTGTTTTGTTGCAATAAAATTGAAATTGATTTAATGATTTTGTATTATTAATAACATTACACACAGAGAATAGTATCCTGCTACCCAGGCATGGTGGGACAAGTTTATTCCAATTAATTATGAAATAATGTTGAACAATATTGTTAAGGTGTTTGCACTGTTTGCTAGTTGCGTATTGTGTTGTTATAAGCTGGTTGCCGGTTGGTGTGGTTTGGATTACAAAGCATAAACGTATTAAGGTGAAACTTTGAAAAAAAACTTTTGAACCGCGACAAAAATATTAATATAAAAAAAATATTGAAGATGGAATAAACTTAATGCTATGGAAATATAGCTGTGACTGTCCTCTACGACATGATATATGATAGCATTTATATTGACATTGTACATGTTACTTTACCCCTTGGAGCTGGAGCAATTTCTTGGAGAAACTCATTACTTCTGACACGTGGTACGCCAGAGATGGTCGATGCGGAACCTCTAAATATCCTTCAATTTGGCTAAAATTTCATATTCAGGGCTTTTTCACCCAACCTAACAATCCCACAAAGGGCCGTCCTAAAAATCAAAAAATGATTTTTATGTGGCATCCTAAATTGTATATGTAGCAATAAGGTAGGTTGATTTTCCGCATTTTTTTAGATATCGACTTTGGACTAGTCGAGAGAGTCAGGGCTTAATATGATAATAACAGACAAAACTTTTGAGATCCCTAGCTTTAACGGTTTTTTGAGGAAACCGTTTCAAAAATCGTCAAAAAATCGTACCGAAAAATACCTCATTTTCGCAATTTTCGGCCGAAAAAATCATGCTATTTTCATAAAAAAATCCTGAAAAAAAGTTACAATTTTATTGAAAAAAAAGTAAAAAAAACATGTACAGAGTCAAATAGACACATTTAGATCCCAAGATCATCATAATTTTCACAGTAAGAGCCCTTAGAAGCAAAGGAAGGCCTTATCTGGCGGCTTAGGGCTTTGGCCAGAATGTGTTTGTGCCTTGATTCGAGTCCATAAACAGTATGGGAAGCTTCAGATGTCAGCTTCACGGCCCTTTCAACACTCTGAGAATGTGAAGGCAGATCAGGCAGCTCCAGCTTGGTGCCATTCAGCAATGCTTCTTGAAGCTCCTGGTCAGAAAAGTCTTCTGTGAGAGCAGGTTCACAGATGCCACTTTGAGAAAGGTTGATTAGTTCTGACCAGTGGGTAGCTTCAATGTTGATGGCTGTGATCTTCTTCAGCCTCTTCTTGGCTGGCTTCCCACTTCTGAAAGAATAATAATTAATTTATTTTTTATTCCAGTTTAAGATTTAATCCCCATTAGTCTCAGAATTGCTGATTTAAATTAAACTTAAATTAAAAAAAAAAAAACCGAGTTCTATAAATCCCCATAATCGAATTTTTTTTCAGAAAGAAGGTAAGATTATTTCCATTATCAGAGGGGAGGCGGGAAATTGGGATAAGAAAATGTGAAAAAAAATTCGATTATGGGGATTTATAGAACTCGGGCCTTTTTTTTATTAAATAAATCCCCATAATCAAATTTTTTTTTCGCATTTTTTAAAATTAATAAATGCTTACCTGATGGACAGAATTTTCTTGAGAGCAGCTTCTCTCACTTCCAAGTCATTAGACTTCATCATGAAGTACAGCACATTCTCGGGCAGCAAGGCAAAAGCATTGTACTTCAGGTTCTTGAAAGCAACACCCTGGATTTCTTCAGACTGCTACTTGATCCTCTGGATCATGTTGAAGATGTACAGCTGCTGATTGTGGAACTTGCTGTCCCTTTTGATCTCAAACCAACTGACTGCATACACTTCCACAATGAACTTGATGGCCTGGTAAAGCTTATCCTGTAGTTCTGGAGGGTAAGCACCTGTGGTCCACAGACACATCAATCTAATTGCCAAAGTCAACCATCTTGCATGGTTTAATGGTCCAATTTTCCAGGCAGCAAATCTTGGGTTGACTTTGCCCCTGGAAATTCCAAACACATACTCCAAAAGAAGCCTCTGGTCGCTACTGAGATCATTCAGTGTCTCCTCAGCAAATTCCATGTCATCCAGGGGGCCACTTAGTTTGGTGAATTCCACTTGTGGCAGATCTTGGTAGTCAATTTCACAGAGTTTTCCCAGCGGACCAGTGAAAGCAGTGGGACTTTTGGTACTGCCATCAAGATGCTTGAAAACAGCTCTGAAAGGAAGCTCATTCTGATGGAGTGAACAGCCAATGGTGTGCAATTTCCGCTCAATTTTATTTTCCAGAGCTGTTATAAGGCCTCCCTCCCAGCCAGTGTTTGTATTTGTGTTGTCAAGGAGGACAGCTTTCAGGGTATGAACACTGTTAAACTCCTCCAAGACACTAGCATCCCTCCCAGCCAGTGTTTGTATTTGTGTTGTCAAGGAGGACAGCTTTCAGGGTATGAACACTGTTAAACTCCTCCAAGACACTAGCAACTTCTTCACCAAGAAGAACTCCAGTCGCACCTTTAATTGGGATGACTCTGTGAGTAAGATATGTTCCACTTTCAGTTCCCGGCTCCTTTGTGAAAGTCAAATGGTGCTCTTGTCCCTTTCCTTTCTTCAGCTTAGTCTCCCTTCTTACTGGGGAGACCACGCATTACCTACTTACTGGGAGGACAAGTGCAGATTATGTGCTGTGTTTGACAATTTTCTTTCTTGCACTTCACAGCATTGTCATCACAGGGACGAACAGGTAGCTTACAGGTGCAAGCAGAAATGTCAAAAAGTTTATCCAGCTTTTCCTCCAGATTCTGCTCCTGGACTGTAGAAAGAGATTTCCTGTTTATCTCTTTTGCTTTCTTGAAGCACACTTTATCCACCAATTTCACTACATAATATTCCTCATACAGGGGCAGCCGCGGGTTCACTGGTTGCCAGATCTCAATCACATCCTTTGCTATCATTTTAGCAATATCATAGTCTTTCAAGTCCGGGTGGCTGTTTTGGAGGAAATAACTGTACTGAATAACTTGGCGGAGGGTAGGAGGCCCTGTTTTATCCAAAGGGGAAGGCTGGCCACTGAATTTTTTGGTACTATCACTTCGAGTTAACAC
Organism: Bathynomus jamesi; assembly: GCA_023014485.1. Classification (NCBI taxonomy): domain Eukaryota; kingdom Metazoa; phylum Arthropoda; class Malacostraca; order Isopoda; family Cirolanidae; genus Bathynomus; species Bathynomus jamesi. The sequence continues at coordinate 85,309 of JAJOZX010002292.1, forward strand.
TGCAGACTTCCGTTTTTTACCCATTTTTATGAAATATCTGAAAATAAACAATTAAATGAACGCATCATAAAATAACTTAATTTAATACACAATTTATAGGTAAATATAATTAAATAATACACTAATAAACATCTATAATGCATTTACAATAAGTTTCAAGCATCGTTTTGTTAAAAAAGCCGAATTTTAATTGATTATTTTGATGAAATAAGGTCCGATATTTTGTTTGTTTACATTACGCGAATGCCGCGCGCGCGATTTTACGCGTAAAATTTGGCAATTTTACAACTTAGAAATAATTAACAATCCTCAAAAAATACAATCATTTTCACAAATATGAGTTGGTGCAACGTTTTTTATACATTAATACCTTTCTATCTAGACTAGTCCAAGATCACAGTTCCAAAATCAACCTACCCTAAATTGTAGTAAGGCATAGTGAAAAAAGTGTGTTTGAGAATATGCTGGACTGCTCAAAGGGTAGATGAGGCACGGAAATCAACATAGTCAACAAAACACAATCAACACAAAACCATTAAAGTTAGAAGAATTTAACGAATTCCTGCCTTTTTTAGATATTAATCTAATAATAATGACAAGACAAAATAATAAATCTACTACCTGAATATATAGAAAGCCCACTTACACAGGATCAGGAATCAATTTCTTCAGTGACCTACTTACTATACACAAAGTCAATTGTATAAAGATTTTAATTTGTATAAAGAGTTTAATTTCATCTGTGCTCCTCTTTTTTACCTTTTCATCATGAAGTTGTTTTTCCCCGTCACCTCTTCCAAGTATCCGTCAAATAGTTTGTCGATAAAATATACCAACCGATTCATAACATTCTAACTGTTGCAAAAGCCAGCCATTCATTAGTTTAAATTTCCTTTTTATAATTATTTAAGTCCCAAACTACAGACTAACTTACCCTCCATACAGCATTATACCCTGAAATTGATTTCCGGTTCACATTTACAAATTCCCATTGTTATATCTTACTTTTTTCATAAAGAAAAAATTACACAATGCTCTGATCTCATCCGTTGTCTATTCCTTCAAATGTACTCGCTGTCAGACGAATTATATTGGCAGTACCTGCCGCCAATACAAACTTAGGACAGACGAGCATCGTGGAATTTGCAGTCGCACATCACGTCCTCTAAATAGACCTTTAAAATCTTCGATAAGATAGCATTGTCTTGCCGCAGACAATCCTATTGACCCTTCATCCTTTCAAGTTATAAACACTGTTAATAGTAACCAACTTGCCGGTCTCCACATTTTAGAATCTTTACATATTCGGAAAAGCAAACCCGTTCTGAACGATTACGTTTCAGCATTTAATCTCATTATTACACGATAATGTTTAAGTTTTTAACTGCTTATATTAATTCTTTTTATAGCTTTTGTATTTCAGTATTTTAAAATATTAATATCTACTGTATACTGATGCACACAACAATAACATTGTTAGAATTTCTTATTGTCTTATTCCATTTTAATCTGCCTATTTTAAGATTTAAAAAAATTTTAAATCCTTTATTTTTTTAAACATTTATTTTTTTGTTTTTAACAAATTATTAAATTTTTAACATTGTAAAATTCAATTTTTATAGCACTTAAGATGGAAATGTATTTCCGAAAAGTCTGTTTGTACCTTGCACATTTTCTAAATATGAATGTTATATACCTGAGTTTTCCTGTTCATCCTTAAGTTGCGCTTCGCCTCAGAACAAGCCTTTGAATGAAGGCATTATATATATCCATGCCTATTGTTTCGCACACTTAAGAAAATTGTAAAAAACTACCTTCTTGAATTATAGGGTCACGTTCTTTTAAGTCAGCGATTTGATTTCTTACCTCATCACAATATTTAAGGGGGAACGTTTGCGGTTCAGTATTAATTATTTCTGTTACATTATTGCTCGAAACGTTACTGTAGGGAGAAAGACTTGATGGCGTCATTTGTATGGGTACCTCAGCTTGGATAATTTTTTTTCTTCTCTCCCCTATTTCGTTACCTTTCTCTGTTTTATTACTCATACCGCTCGTTTCAACATTCACACATTCAGATTCATTTGCCTTTCAAAATATTATAGGGAATGGGTTTTGGAGTCATTTGCAAAGGTATATCAGCTGGACAATTAATTAAAATTGTCACAATCTTTGTCAATGATTTTTTTTGTTGCGGTTAATTTTTTCGCAAGTCTGCCAATTTATTTTATTTGTATCGGAATTGTTGGATGCCTTCATTTCGACCGCATTCTGATCAGTTTTTTGGGTTGAGTTAGAAGGACGTTCGTTAGACCTTTCGAGTCAGTTTTCTCTATAAATTCAGCGTCTTGAGTCCCTGGTGGTCGAAGTATCCCCCTTCTCTTTCGTTCCTCTAGGATCTTTCATCATGTCTTACTCTTTAAGGAGAGCTGACCTTTTACTATTTGAACGATAAGGATAAGGATTGGGATCTCTGTAAAATCTAGGGGTAGAGGAATTACCCTCGATGGTGATCAACGAACCAATGATCATAATAGTGGCGCCAATCTCCAGATGCTTCGTGTTCCCTCGCCGTATGACCGTCTTTACGGGTCTTGTACTGCAGGAATTCGGCGTGTTCTGGGCATTTTTTCGCCATGTGTTCATATAGATGGCACGCATAACAATCTGGCAGGTTGGAATTGGTGAAAGACGTTGCATTTATGTCAGTGATCAATCTGTCTCCTTCTGCGGCTATGTATGGCACGTTAAAAGTCCTATCCAGTTTAAGTCTCTTCTCAATCTCTGAATTTTATTGAAAAGGTCCTCGTCAAATGTCGTGCATTCTTCCCACAAATTTTAGGGTATCTAATTCATCAAAACTTTATGGATAGTAAAGTCTGCGTCAAATTTGTTTAGCATATTAGATGCGTCGGCTTTTAAATATATCATTTCTCGTTTAACCGTAAAGATGAAGGTTGGGAACGATTCTCTGCCCCTTCGAAAGTCATGTTCTATTTTTAACAGGCTCGAGTGACTTCGCTTTTACTGTTCCTCGCGAACAGTAACGCGCATTTGGCTTTGAAATTTGCCTACTTGTTGTGAAGAACTTGCAAATTGTTCAAAATTTGTATAACTGGGAAATGGACCATTTTGTGGGTAGCCTAACTCAATTCATCTGAATTTCGCGCTTTCTCAGGAATAAGCTAGTCTACATCTGCGACGAACCCATGGAAAGGAACATATGCGCCGGTGTAATTTGCTGCCCTAACGGTATTCCTATAACTCTCTATTGGCTCCTGTAAAAATATGGTAATCTTCTGCTAAAACTTTTAGTTTGTTAACGTCATCCTCAGCATAACCTACAGCTGATGAGAGAGTCGCAGTGGCATTTGATTCATGCAATGCTCCTTTGTTAGCCAATTCGAAATTATCAGTAATAATGTAATAATGGACCCACATGCAAAAGCGTTATTTGGAACCACTATCGGAGCCAGGTCCTCAACATGAGGTCCTCAACGCTACTGCTGGGGTCGCACAATGAGGAAGGAGGCGGGGCCTACGTTATTATTCGTCATTTGGCCTTTGCCCAGATCGGACGCACTTTTCAAAGCTCCTAAAGAGCGATTGAAATCTATTTTCTTTTGCATTTATCTGATTGATTGGAATGTTTGATTGTATAATTTTCATTTTAATAACATTTTGCCCATTAGTGATTTAAATTATTTTATATTAATATTTTAAAGACTGAAGTATTTAATGTGGAATTTAGCATTTATCGTTGCATGTGAGTACACAATTTGTTACGGTTTATTATTATAATAATTACAGTATTTCTGTTTTATTATTACTGTTTTATTATTATACTGTAAAAGAAATTTAGAATATTTTGTTATTGTTTATTATTATTTCTGTTTTATTTTTTTATGTAGGAAGGAGGGGCCAAGGTCAAATGCCAGCAAAAGCGCACCCACCTCCGAAACAAGAATAAGAGAGCCAAAATCAATGCCCAAAACTTTCGGGATGCCTAGATACTCTGCGTTTGAAAGATTGGAGGTCATACACAGGGAGAAAAATGGATTGAGGAAGATTGCTCCAGAGTTCACCGGTTGAGTAGACAAAAGATTGAAAAAAAACAATTAACCCTTGCGATAGAGAGTTGGACAAAAAATGAATGAGAAAGTTCCGAAAGTCTGGTGCCGCGTGCTCTCCTAAAAGGAGGACGGAGGACGCATGCAGTAAGAGAGTTCAGAAGAGCAGTGTCCCTTATAATAGCAATAGTAAAGAGAGAGTGAGGAACATTGCGGCCAAGAGAGAAAAAGTGAAGACAGTGAGTAAGAGGCGGGGAAATGATGAGACGAAAAGCCTTTGATTCCACCCGGTCAAGTTCGGCTATGTGGATTGAGCTACCCGATACATGAGAAGCATACTCCATACAGGGGCGGACAAGATCCCTGTAGAGAGAGAACAACTGAGCGGGGATGAAGAAACTGCGGAGGCGCTACAGCACACTTAACCTCTTGGAAGCTGTATATATACGCTTGAAGAGTAGTGTATATGTGTTCTTTCAAGGAAAGATCACGAGAAAAGGAAATGCTAAGAATGGTAAGAAAAAAGGAAGGGTTGAGATGTGTATTGTTGAAGGTAAGGGGATAGTTGTGTGTAACACTGTGATGAGTAGACAGATGGAGGAACTGAGTTTTTGAGGCATTGAAAGACAAAAGGTTTCTCTGCCCTAGTCAGATATAGCAGAAAGATCAGAGGTCAGGTATCTAATAGCCGTCCTCCGCGAATCATGGAATGACCGCTGTGAGGGACGCTTTAGGAAGCTGGTGGAAAAGTGAAGAGAAGAATCATCGGCATAGGAGTGAATAGGACAGGAAATGCGAATTAAAAGATTATAAATAAATAAAAGGAAAAGAGTGGGTGACAGAACAGAACCCTGAGGAATACCACTGTTGATAGCTTGAGGAGAAAAACAGCTGCCATCTACAACCGCAGCTATACTGTAGATCTGCGTGAAGGAGGGAATTACTGCCTGATCTCCTCCTGCCCTCGTAGCCAGCTACGCATGGCTGGTCAGGGACTTTGCCCAGGAATCAGTCCAGCTGCTTCTTGAAGTTATTCAGGTCGGTGTCTGGACATTCCTCACTTCTTTTGGTAGGGCAATGAAAAGCTTTGGGCCTCGTATTTTGAGGGTATTTTCCATCCTCGTTTTCATGGTCCCCTGTCCCACAGCAGCTGGGACTGTACAAAGACTGCCTCTTCTCTCATTCCAGTTTGTTTATATTTCATTTCTAAGGTTAGGGACAAAGCCCTCAAGTATTTTCAATATATATATATATATATATATATATATATATATATATATATATATATATTATATATATATATATATATACATATATATATATATATATATATATATATATATATATATATATATGTAAAGAACGACGCTTGTGTAGAAGAACGTTCCGCACAAGATGAGGAGGAAGAACGAACAAAATGAAAAATGAGGTTACCACCCGGGATCTTCGGATTGCCGGTCAGATATGCTATCCAGTACACCATGGGCCTCGATTAATCAAATGTCGTAATTCTCCTACATACGAGCAGAAACCAATGCCCTGAGGGGGCACCTCCGCATGCCGTACCTATATATACATTTTAACTGCAAACAACAAACAGTATAATTAATGTAAAGAACGACGCTTGTGTAGAAGAACGTTCAGGGCATTGGTTTCTGCTCGTATGTAGGAGAATTACGACATTTGATTACTCGAGGCCCATGGTGTAGTGGATAGCATATCTGACCGGCAATCGGAAGATCCCGGGTTCGATTCCCGGGTGGTAACTTCATTTTTAATTTTGTTCGTTCTTCCTCCTCATCTTGTGCGGAACGTTCTTCTGCACAAGCGTCGTTCTTTACATTAATTATACTGTGTGTTGTTTGCAGTTAAAATGTATATATAGGCACGGCATGCGAAGGTGCGCCCTCAGGGCATTGGTTTCTGCTCGTATGTAGGAGAATTACGACATTTGATTAATCGAGGCCCATGGTGTAGTGGATAGCATATCTGAACGGCAATCGGAAGATCCCGGGTGGTAACCTCATTTTTCATTTTGTTCGTTCTTCCTCCTCATCTTGTGCGGAACGTTCTTCTACACAAGCGTCGTTCTTTACATCAATTATACTGTGTGTTGTTTGAAGTTAAAATATATATATATATATATATATATATATATATATATATATATATATATACTCTATATTATTGTGTACCGCTCGCGCCTTCTTTCGAGAGAATAGAATTTCAGGGATTTTAGTCGAGACCAGTAGTCTTCACTTCCGTTTCCTCTATCTTAGAAGTAAAAGTCCTTTGTATAGCTTCAATGTTCGCAATGTCTCGTTCTCTGTATGTGCTTGTGAGTACTGAGCAGTACTCAATTATTGGTAGGACTAGACTCTTCCATAATTTGAGCATGATGTTTGCTTTCCTGCTGCGGAAGCTCTTCCAGATGATTCCCATTATTTTTCTAGCCGTTGTAATTTTGATGTTATAGTGCTATCTCAATTCTGTATCCGACGACATTATTACTCCAAGATCCCTGACTTGTGGATTTGGTGTTATCTGTCTGTCTTGCAGAGTTTTGTACCTTTTATTCTGCAGCTCCTTGTTATGACCATAACTTAGAAGTTGGAGTTTTTACTTCGTTGAACTTCATATTGTTGGCTTCTGCCGACTTGAATAATGTTTCAATGTCATTTTGTAATTTTCCTATGTCACCTTCGTTCAAGTAGTTCCTTGCATATCTTTGGGTCATCTGCGAAACATAATACAATACTGTCCTTAATATCTGCATTAATATCTGCAATCATTATTATGAATAGAAGGGAGCTAATACTATCCCTTGTGAGACAGAGCTCACGACTTCCGAGACTTAACTTCGTTTACTGCCACTCTTTGTGTTTTTTGCATCAAGAAATTAAATATCCATCTTCCCAGCTTTCCAGTAATTCCTGTATTCTTAAGTTTGTGTGCTATGATTCCATGGTCACATTTATGGAAGGCTTTAGCAAAGTCAGTATATATTACATCTATGTTTTGTCCTCGATACAATGTTTCCAATATTTTCTCCTGTAGTCTAATAGCTGTGACAGGCATGATCTTCCAGCCCTGAAGCCATGTTGATTTGGGTTGTATAAGTTCTTTTCTTGTAGATAGAAGGTAGTTTTGCCTCCAATTATGCGTTCAAAGTACTTTATAAGGTGTGGGGTGAGAGCCACTGGCCGATAATTCTTGGGTTGAGCATTGCTCTGTTACCACCTTTAAATAAGGAGGCAATGTTCGCAGTCTTTAATGGAAGTGGAACTGGTCCTGTGTCGAGTGATTTCCTCCATAGTAAGTATAGCGGTTTGGCAATACTACGTTAAGATGAGCTGCCCTCACCTTCTTCGCAAGTGGTAGTGAGTTGGAATCCTGGTGGGGTAATTTTTTCTTATATATATATTAGTGATATAGGTCACATCCGCATCCGCATCCGCGGAACATCCGCGCATTTTCTCGCATCCGCGTCCGCATCCGCACTTTGGACTGCGGATGTCGTGCGGATGTGGACCGTTGAGATAAAACGTCATTAATAAGCGGAAATTATCAAATTCTACTATATTAATAGAACTAGTTCATTGTGCGCAAAAGTGATGCAAGCGACAAGACGAGAGGCTGTTCTTGTATGAAGTTACTCTCTTGCAACCTACTTAGATCCACGTTACAAAGCTAAGTTATTTTCACCTAGCACATTAGAACGAGTTAAATCATCACTTGGCAAAGCAGTTGAAGAGCTTCAATCTCTTGAATCTGTCGCTTCGCCACCCACCAAAAGAATAAAAGTTTCAGTGACAGAACCAACACCTTCAACAAGCAAATCTATCACAGAATCTGTCTCTCAGTTTCTTGAGTCAAGCAGCAATGACGAGACCTACGCGATGTCAAAAGATGTAATAAAAATGATCGAGAGCTATCACCAAGAAAAACGCCTGGCTGCATGTGACAATCCTATTAGTTGGTGGAAAAATACGCAGAATATCTATCCATACTTGAGTAAACTTGCAAGGAAACATTTAGCCTGTCCTCCAACAAACGTACCAAGCGAGAGATTATTTAGCAGTGCTGGATTAATATATGATGAAAAGAGAAACAGACTGGCAGCAGAAAAGGCAGAAAAATTAATGTTCCTTAAGCATAACCTTCCTATAATTAAGTTTGAACATTAAACGATGAACATCTTAGTTTACTTTATTTTAATTACTCATTTATAAATATGCCTAATAAAACTTTAAACTTAATATAAATAGTTATCAAGCTAATTAAAGATCTCTTTCTATAAGGGTGGAGGTTGGGGAAAGAGGTCGGTGGGGTGCATTTGAGTTGGGTTCACGTCCCGCATCCTGGTAACACAATTATGGTTTCTAATTGTGGCTGAAACTCAACAAAATATAACGAATTTATTTGCAGACGAATTCACTAATTGATTTCTATATTAGTTAGATGCTTGATATTATTTTATATGTTCAGAGAAAAGTACAGCAATTATTGTACAATTAATCAATTATACTACATTATAGCTACAGCTCTCTCTATATAATAACTTATTATATACGTTAAACACAACAAATCTCGAATATATCCTAAAAAATAACGAAAATGTAGACATCCGCATCCGCATCCGCGGATGTTGAAATCAAACATCCTCATCCGCGGATGTGAAAAAAATGACATCCGCGCTCACTAATATATATATATATATATATATAAAATGTAAACCATCAAGGAATAAGAAAAAATTATTCCAACGCTCTTCATGCATTCAACCGTACACCTCGTCAGGGTATTGCGGAATATACGAAAGACCTAGGAATCACTTTTTTCTTTTTCTTGTGGGTTTGCATCATTCATTCATTTTACGTGTTTAATTGTGAAATTCAATACATACATATATATACATTTTAACTGCAAACAACACACAGTATAATTAATGTAAAGAACGACGCTTGTATAGAAGAACGTTCCGCACAAGATGAGGGAGAACGAACAAATGAAAAATGAGGTAACCACCCGGGATTCGAACCCGGGATCTTCCGATTGCCGGTCAGATATGCTATCCACTACACCATGGGCCTCGATTGATCAGAAGTCGTAATTCTCCTACATACGAGCAGAAACCAATGCCCTGAGGGGGCACCTCCCGCATGCCGCACATATATACATTTTAACTGCAAACAACAAACAGTATAATTAATGTAAAGAACGACGCTTGTGTAGAAGAACGTTCAGGGCATTGGTTTCTGCTCGTATGTAGGAGAATTACGACATTTGATTACTCGAGGCCCATGGTGTAGTGGATAGCATATCTGACCGGCAATCGGAAGATCCCGGGTTCGATTCCCGGGTGGTAACTTCATTTTTAATTTTGTTCGTTCTTCCTCCTCATCTTGTGCGGAACGTTCTTCTGCACAAGCGTCGTTCTTTACATTAATTATACTGTGTGTTGTTTGCAGTTAAAATGTATATATAGGCACGGCATGCGAAGGTGCGCCCTCAGGGCATTGGTTTCTGCTCGTATGTAGGAGAATTACGACATTTGATTAATCGAGGCCCATGGTGTAGTGGATAGCATATCTGAACGGCAATCGGAAGATCCCGGGTGGTAACCTCATTTTTCATTTTGTTCGTTCTTCCTCCTCATCTTGTGCGGAACGTTCTTCTACACAAGCGTCGTTCTTTACATCAATTATACTGTGTGTTGTTTGAAGTTAAAATATATATATATATATATATATATATATATATATATATATATATATATATACTCATATTATTGTGTACCGCTCGCGCCTTCTTTCGAGAGAATAGAATTTCAGGGATTTTAGTCGAGACCAGTAGTCTTCACTTCCGTTTCCTCTATCTTAGAAGTAAAAGTCCTTTGTATAGCTTCAATGTTCGCAATGTCTCGTTCTCTGTATGTGCTTGTGAGTACTGAGCAGTACTCAATTATTGGTAGGACTAGACTCTTCCATAATTTGAGCATGATGTTTGCTTTCCTGCTGCGGAAGCTCTTCCAGATGATTCCCATTATTTTTCTAGCCGTTGTAATTTTGATGTTATAGTGCTATCTCAATTCTGTATCCGACGACATTATTACTCCAAGATCCCTGACTTGTGGATTTGGTGTTATCTGTCTGTCTTGCAGAGTTTTGTACCTTTTATTCTGCAGCTCCTTGTTATGACCATAACTTAGAAGTTGGAGTTTTTACTTCGTTGAACTTCATATTGTTGGCTTCTGCCGACTTGAATAATGTTTCAATGTCATTTTGTAATTTTCCTATGTCACCTTCGTTCAAGTAGTTCCTTGCATATCTTTGGGTCATCTGCGAAACATAATACAATACTGTCCTTAATATCTGCATTAATATCTGCAATCATTATTATGAATAGAAGGGAGCTAATACTATCCCTTGTGAGACAGAGCTCACGACTTCCGAGACTTAACTTCGTTTACTGCCACTCTTTGTGTTTTTTGCATCAAGAAATTAAATATCCATCTTCCCAGCTTTCCAGTAATTCCTGTATTCTTAAGTTTGTGTGCTATGATTCCATGGTCACATTTATGGAAGGCTTTAGCAAAGTCAGTATATATTACATCTATGTTTTGTCCTCGATACAATGTTTCCAATATTTTCTCCTGTAGTCTAATAGCTGTGACAGGCATGATCTTCCAGCCCTGAAGCCATGTTGATTTGGGTTGTATAAGTTCTTTTCTTGTAGATAGAAGGTAGTTTTGCCTCCAATTATGCGTTCAAAGTACTTTATAAGGTGTGGGGTGAGAGCCACTGGCCGATAATTCTTGGGTTGAGCATTGCTCTGTTACCACCTTTAAATAAGGAGGCAATGTTCGCAGTCTTTAATGGAAGTGGAACTGGTCCTGTGTCGAGTAATTTCCTCCATAGTAAGTATAGCGGTTTGGCAATACTACGTTAAGATGAGCTGCCCTCACCTTCTTCGCAAGTGGTAGTGAGTTGGAATCCTGGTGGGGTAATTTTTTCTTATATATATATTAGTGATATAGGTCACATCCGCATCCGCATCCGCGGAACATCCGCGCATTTTCTCGCATCCGCGTCCGCATCCGCACTTTGGACTGCGGATGTCGTGCGGATGTGGACCGTTGAGATAAAACGTCATTAATAAGCGGAAATTATCAAATTCTACTATATTAATAGAACTAGTTCATTGTGCGCAAAAGTGATGCAAGCGACAAGACGAGAGGCTGTTCTTGTATGAAGTTACTCTCTTGCAACCTACTTAGATCCACGTTACAAAGCTAAGTTATTTTCACCTAGCACATTAGAACGAGTTAAATCATCACTTGGCAAAGCAGTTGAAGAGCTTCAATCTCTTGAATCTGTCGCTTCGCCACCCACCAAAAGAATAAAAGTTTCAGTGACAGAACCAACACCTTCAACAAGCAAATCTATCACAGAATCTGTCTCTCAGTTTCTTGAGTCAAGCAGCAATGACGAGACCTACGCGATGTCAAAAGATGTAATAAAAATGATCGAGAGCTATCACCAAGAAAAACGCCTGGCTGCATGTGACAATCCTATTAGTTGGTGGAAAAATACGCAGAATATCTATCCATACTTGAGTAAACTTGCAAGGAAACATTTAGCCTGTCCTCCAACAAACGTACCAAGCGAGAGATTATTTAGCAGTGCTGGATTAATATATGATGAAAAGAGAAACAGACTGGCAGCAGAAAAGGCAGAAAAATTAATGTTCCTTAAGCATAACCTTCCTATAATTAAGTTTGAACATTAAACGATGAACATCTTAGTTTACTTTATTTTAATTACTCATTTATAAATATGCCTAATAAAACTTTAAACTTAATATAAATAGTTATCAAGCTAATTAAAGATCTCTTTCTATAAGGGTGGAGGTTGGGGAAAGAGGTCGGTGGGGTGCATTTGAGTTGGGTTCACGTCCCGCATCCTGGTAACACAATTATGGTTTCTAATTGTGGCTGAAACTCAACAAAATATAACGAATTTATTTGCAGACGAATTCACTAATTGATTTCTATATTAGTTAGATGCTTGATATTATTTTATATGTTCAGAGAAAAGTACAGCAATTATTGTACAATTAATCAATTATACTACATTATAGCTACAGCTCTCTCTATATAATAACTTATTATATACGTTAAACACAACAAATCTCGAATATATCCTAAAAAATAACGAAAATGTAGACATCCGCATCCGCATCCGCGGATGTTGAAATCAAACATCCTCATCCGCGGATGTGAAAAAAATGACATCCGCTACATCACTAATATATATATATATATATATATATATATAAAATGTAAACCATCAAGGAATAAGAAAAAATTATTCCAACGCTCTTCATGCATTCAACCGTACACCTCGTCAGGGTATTGCGGAATATACGAAAGACCTAGGAATCACTTTTTTCTTTTTCTTTGTGGGTTTGCATCATTCATTCATTTTACGTGTTTAATTGTGAAATTCAATACATACATATATATACATTTTAACTGCAAACAACACACAGTATAATTAATGTAAAGAACGAAGCTTGTATAGAAGAACGTTCCGCACAAGATGAGGGAGAACGAACAAATGAAAAATGAGGTAACCACCCGGGATTCGAACCCGGGATCTTCCGATTGCCGGTCAGATATGCTATCCACTACACCATGGGCCTCGATTGATCAGAAGTCGTAATTCTCCTACATACGAGCAGAAACCAATGCCCTGAGGGGGCACCTCCCGCATGCCGCACATATATACATTTTAACTGCAAACAACACACAGAATAATTAATGTAAAGAACGACGCTTGTATAGAAGAACGTTCCGCACAAGATGAGGAGGGAGAACGAACAAATGAAAAATATATATATGAAAAAAAATATATATATATACATATATATATATAATTATTTATATATATATATGGGAAGAACATATATATATAGATATATATATAACTTTTTCTAGTAAAATCCGAACAGCTGAAAGCTCAGCGAAAATTTTCTCCAATTCAAGTGAAACAGTTCCGATGTGCACCGAAAATAATTTCTCCAAAGGAACAGAAACCTTTATGTCACTTCTACACCTTTGCCTTTTTAAGCGTTGCGAGATGAAAAGTTTAAAGAGAAGCAATTATTTCCCCTTTTTCCTTCTGGCGTTGAGAAGTGGCTGTTTTCGAATGAGAAGGAAAAGAATCGGCGAAAAGTTCTTTTAAAATATATCCTTTAAGGAATAGATAAGAAAAATATCACTAAATTATATATATATATATATATATATATATTATATATATATTATATATATATACAACCTTTCAACCTTTCAAAGGTTCCGCGCGATGATTCCTCATTTCACGAAGGTCAAGCTTGTCGCCCCTCCTCTCGAGTTAGCCTGGTGAAGTAGTGAGTTGGTTTCTTGTACTCTCCACCTCACATAACCAGGTACGCCCGGCTCATCGGAGATTGTTCTGAGTTAGGCGTCTAATCTTCTTTTGAAGATGTCTACTGCAACACCACTCGTGTTCCTTAGGTCTTTGGGCAGCTGATTAAACAGTTTTGGTCTTCTCGCAACAAAACTATTTTCTTTCAGGGTTAAGGATGTTCCCTGTCTCGCCTTTAATTTGGGAACACGAAACAGTCTTCCTTTTCTACTTTCCACTGTTGTTTGGGGAGATACAGGGTTCAGAGTAAGATTAAGGACTAGTTTCTCCATTATTTTCCAAGTGTAAATAATGGTGTATTTCTTTCTTCTCCTTTCCAGTGAATATAGATTTAGTTCGCGTAACCTTTCCCAGTAATTTAGTTCTTTGCACCCCTTGATCTTGGCTGTGAAGCTTCTCTGAATCCCTTCTAGTTGTCTAATGTCTTCATTTTTATATGGGCATGTTAGGACCGAGCAGTATTCCAATTTGGGTATGATCAGTGTTTACAGTAGAGGAATCATTACATTCCTATCCCTTCGCTTAAAGGTTCTCAATGTCTGCCCCGTTACGCTCTTTTCTCTGTTTACTGCTATCTTATTTTGTGTTTCGAATTTCGCATCATCAGTCATTACAACCCCTAAATCCTTTGCTCTAGAATTTCTCTCTGAATTTCCTGTCCATTTGCGGTATAATATTCCATGGATTTTAGGTCTTCTCTTTTTTTGTACCGAAACAGCTGAAATTTCTCAGTGTTAAACTTCATATTGTTGTCTTCCGTCCACTTGTAGTTTCTGTTCATGTCGGTTTGTAGAGATCCTATATCTCCTGGGTTTCTTATTTTTATACTGATCTTTGTGTCATCAGCAAAGAATGTTACTGTGCTGTCTCTGGTAACGTCCTTATCTATGTCAGTTAGCATGATTATGAAGGGTAGTGGCGCTAATACTGTTCCTTGTGGTACTGAGCTCAGGACCTCTGATTCTGATGAAGATACTCCTCGCACCGTAACGACTTGCCGCCGCTCACTAAGGAAATTATATATCCATTTCCCTACTTTTCCTGTTATTCTCATATATTTCAGTTTATGTATTATGATTCCATGGTCACACTTGTTGAACGCTTTGGCAAAGTCTGTGTATATTACATCATAGTTTTCATTACTTTCCAGTGCATCAATAATGTTGTTGTAGTGTTCCATTAGTTGTGATAGGCATGATCTGCCTGACCGAAACCCATGTTGGTTATCATTTAATTTTTTCTGAGTTTCCAAAAATCCATAGATTTTCTGTCTAACTATTCTTTCAAATATTTTAGTGAGATGAGATGTAAGCGACACTGGCCTATAGTTTTTGGCCTCTGATCGATCTCCTCCTTTATGTATTGGGACTATGTTCACGCTCTTAAGGATGCCCGGTATTTCTCCCGTGTCTAGTGATCGTCTCCATATCCAATATAGGGGCTCAGCGATTGCATTCTTACAGTTTTTGATCAGTGTGGCATTCCATTTATCCGGTCCTGCCGCTGAGTGTGTTTTTAGTTTCCCTATAGCTTGTGTAATATCTTCCGTCGTAAAGTCGAAGTCCGTTACACTTTCCCCTTGTTACACTTTCCCCTTGTACTTTCACCTATAGTTTAACGTGGAATCCGAACCACGCCCCACCAGCAGCACAACGTGTTAACCACTAGGCTACCCAGGGTAACTAGTTATCTAGCAACCAATTTTTATTGTGTGAAAGGATGAAAAGCTGGGTTTTGCTGTGCGCCGTCTGCCGCTACCTGGTCATGATCCCGGGCCGATGAATTCGTAGTCAGCGACGCTAAACATTACACCACCGAGGCGCATATATATATATATATATATATATATATATATATATATATATATTTAATATACAGTAGAGCGTCGATTAACCGGACTAATTAATGTTACCTCCATTCCGGATAATCAATTTTCCGGATAACCGAATATTACCAAGATGCATTCAGGAAAAAGCTTTTTTAAGAACTCTACATTACAGTAAGGTATATTTATTTGTCATACACATACTTTATTTAAAACCTACTTAGGATAAAACGCATAGTGATTATACCTATGACGGTTTGAAAAAGTCTGTAATAGTTTTTTGTTTAACGTTATTAGCTCTCTTCCTTGCTGCTAAGTCGCGAAGATTTCTCAGGAGTACAGTAGCTTTGTAAACTTTGTAAACCATTTTAGTCCAGTTGCACGGGGTGAGAACCCTGCATTGTTTGTTATAAAGCAAATATTGACATATTTTGAAAGCTTATACCACCCCATTCAAGAATCCATCGGATGTACACCTGAACCCCGCTTGGCTTTTTCAATATGGCCGGCGAAACTGAAAAATCCCATATCCTGGTCAATACTTGATGGATTTTCATGATCTTGGTGTCATTTCTAGGGGTTTTTAGGATGATGAGTCGATCTGGAGGGGTTTCAGATACTTTGGGAGTCTTTTTGACCCACATTCGTCAATACTCAAGGTCATTGGAGGTCAAACGTCCCCGAAATAAGGAATATCCCATATCCCCGGCAGTCGTGGAGATATTTTGGTGATCTTACTGTCGTTTTTATGGTTTTGGGCGAGACTAAGAAGTTATATAGGCACATGATAACAGTAGGATGTCATTTTTCAACTCCATGGGTCAAGTCAAGGTCATTTGAGGTTAAAGTTTGGCCTTGAAATATGATAATGCCACAGTTGACATCACTGTATTTGCTTTATTTCAGTGACAATTTCTACAATCTAGCTAACTGCTGAGCACTTAACATCTTTCATGCAGATAAAACCAGATCATAATGCTTAAATGACATAACCCACATTATATGGATATGGATATTCGGATATAAACCACAATTTATGTTGAAGTGCAGGGCACATGCATTCTATGGAAGGTTGCAATGCTACAAGATATGACCTCGTAAGCAAAACAAAGCTCATACCTAGCTGGGGGATTGGCACTGACAACTTTAATGCAGTTATTCACATTAGGTAACCATTTATTGGGGGCAAATATCAAAAGACATGGTTGTGTCAGAATCGTCAGGATCATCAGTCTGCTCTCCGTTTGCGTTTTGGGTCAATGGATTGTTGCAATCCAAGCCGCTGCCACATGCACAGAACATTGTGCAAGGGATTCCGCGTCCCATGCAGCCGAAGCGACTCCCCCTGCATGCTGATTGTGATTCACACCCACATCTGATTAGCTTCAGAACTTCATCTGGTGCTAATGCTAAGCACACTCCTTCACCAACTGTTTTTGGGATGAGAACTGTTTGTTTCGTCTCTCTCCCACCCATAATGCACAGGATCGAATGGTGGTGGGTCACACTTTAGTGCATCGAGCCAGTTCGCCACAGTGTAGTGGGCTCTGAGCACATTTTGATGGAAAGCTTCAGTTGTTGGTGGTAGAGAACATAGTTTGGGTGCAGCAGTTCCCGACTTCCCTGTCTTCTGAGCCCATACTCGCTGACGACACTCAGTAAGAGATGAGGATTTCTTATCCCCATAGCATGCAACAATGAACGCTGTTGCCTCTTTCTCGATATGGTCAAAGCATGCATCAAGAGACCCCAGCTTCTCTAGCTTCTGACCCTTCTTGGCTGTGGCAATGGCAGTGGCTTTGCTGATGCCATGTATTGCTGCAACTGTGTCACAACCACTCAAAGCCCTCAAAGCTGGTAAATCTCCTTTCATGCCCAACAACCTACTGAGTACAACTTGTCCCTGCTCATCATTTTTCAGTTTACACTTTTCTATCAACACATCTTTGTAATTTGTTTTTTTATCACCAACCTTATCGGTCATAAACCTAGATGCTGGAATGCGGTATTGCACCGAAACTTTGATGTCATATTTCTCGGGTAATATACACTCACTGACTTTCAAACAAAAGAGACAGTGTTTTTAGGGTCATATACTGGGCCTTCACTGAGAACAGCACTACGTAGTCTTTTTGGCTCCAGTGTAGGGGTATCACATTCTCTCTTTTTCATGAATGCTGATAAATTCCGCTTGGACACATAAGTGGAAACACAGTGCTTGTGACAACAAAGGATTTTTGCTCCATATTCCAAGAGAGGCTCTAGTCTCGCTCGAACATCTGGCTACCCTCTGATGTCGCTGCTCTCTATGATTTTCTGAATCCTCCCACAATTTGAAAGCCCTTTCTGACCTCCAGGACAGCTAGGCAGGAAATCTTTGAAGAAACATTCGTCTGCAGCTTTTGTAGAACCTGAAAAATAAGAATTTTGTTTACCCATTCTTCAGAGTACAAATCGCATTGAAATAATTTATCCTCAGCTTCTTGAATTTTATATATCCGTAATAAAATGTAATATTTTATTTACAACTTTATTCCTTCCTTCCAAATAAATAACAAAATCAAAGCGTTCACAGCTGCTGGTTACTGATACCATAACCTAACCGTTAAGTTTCATACATTTTTTATAATAATTCACATTTTCGGATATGTGGATCAACCTATTATAAGGCTCATATTCCTTTGGTACAGACGTGATCCATATAAGCGGCCTCTGCTGTATATACCGTACCTTAACCCAGGCACGTGCACAGGGGGGGCTTGGGGTGCTTGAGCCCCTGCCCTTTTTCTTCTTCATATCAAAAGTGCCCTTTTAGTCAAAATTCATAAATATATTGATTCGACATAAATTTGAATTAATTAGTTATATTTTTATTTAGTTACTGCTACTTCAACAGATTTTCAAAACTGGAATTACTTTGATCTATGATTTTTTTATTAGAATAATAAACTTAACATACCGTTACTATTATTTTGTCAATCAGGGAGGGCGTCCATAGTGGTAACACTGACTGCAGCTGTTCACTGTTGATTGCGTCTCGGGTATGTGGGTGTATTGTTTACCGTTTGTTTATTTTACGTTAACCTAAGCTAACTAGTGATTTCTCACTGATAATTATGGTAAGTTGGAATCCAAAGCAGTGTGACATTACTCCAAAAAATATTGTATGACATTACTCGTAAAGTTGGTAAAAACGTCCACGTCCCGGGGACGTGGACAGCAGAATACTGTAATTTATATGATGAGCAAGCTAAAAGTCAATATAAGTAAAATTGAATAATAATTGTAAATACACTCCAATATTTCAATATCTTCATATCTTTTGAAAATCTTACAAAAAAAACATGCCTTTTTACAACAAATTTTCATTTATTTTCTTTAATCAGCTTTATATACAAAAATGATGCATTGAATTTAATGGAATTTAAGAATATTTACCACATACAATTTTAAAATTTTTCTTTGTGTGATACATATATATAGCCTATATGGCATTGCGGATTTCATTTTTAAAAATGTTAAGGGAGTGCCCTTTTTTCAACTGAGCCCCTGCCCTTCTGAAAGTCTGTGCACGTCACTGCCTTAACCTTATGTTGTTTCGTGCGTTGGTCTCTCTTCACACTTCATATATATATATATATGGGGGTAAAAATTTTTTTATATTTTAATGTGTTCAACCCTTTAAATGGTTCATTTCAGCATAAAAACAACTATCCTAAAATATTTTAGCAAATTTTTAATTTGTAGGGGTTGCTACCAGCAATTAAAAATTGACAGAACGACTCAAATTGTCAAATTTTTCCACACCACCCAGGAGGTACAGTGTAAGGCGCATTGCTTTTTTTTAATGTGGAAAGCTCCCCCGTAGGTCCTACCATAACCACAAGCATGCATAATTAAACTAGCATGATATTTGAGACATTAGCTGTCCTTACTTCATCAATGTTTCTTTCTTTCTATCAGGGTAAACAGCCCTGTAGTTTTTCACTACTTGTAGTAAGAATTGTTTTTCATCTTCATGTGTTAGTATTTTATTATATTCACCCATTAATTTTACTCCTCTTTCCGCTATATCATTCACGACTTTCCACTGTTTGATAGATTTCTTAGCGGAGTTATACTCTTCATCATTATGCCATTCTTTAGCATCCTTGAGTAAAAATTTTGAACTAAATTCTGTTATTGTAAAGAATCTTTGAGTATTTGATGTGACAAAATCTTCTAATTTCTTCGTTGGAATAAGTGCAGGATCTAGAAAAGCCAGTTTTGCAGGAAGAGTTTCTATTGTATTTTGCAAGGCCTTTAAAATTTTGTTTTTCGTTTCAGTAGGCACTTCATCATCATGAAAAGGCCAAGGCTACCAGTTCTTCTGATAGGTACCAGAGGTGACCTAACAGTTTTTTAATAGCAACAAATGCAATTGTGTCATTTATTTGTTTGTAGACTACAAGATTCTGTAATAATTCCAGAGCAAGACGAGGAGCGCAAGATGGCACAGGAGCTGTAAACCATGCCTTTACATGTAACCGAGTAGCAAATAGACAGATGTCTTTTAGTCCTTTTTTGTCTTTTACTGAAATTTTGAACTGAGATTTGAACATAAAATTTTTAATGAATATGTAATTTTGGCCATCCACCTAGCCCGATGAAGTCCCGCTGGATGTTTAAATTTGATTCCACCTTTTGGTTTACCTCCCAAAAAAATAATTGTTAACTGCAATAGTTAATCGTCTCTTGGTTGGAATGTATCTAGTTGATTTGCTGCAAATATAATTGTCATCTTTGATGTCATGAATATTTTCATAGATATCTGGATCTGATAATGCTGTTTCGTAGTCCTCCTTATTAATGCTTGACCATTTTTCTCTGAACTTCTTAAAAAGGACTATATCTGGGCCAGAAGATGGTGATAAAGACTGAAACAACAGCTTCCAGCATAATTTCAAATATATGGTGTCGACATGCCAGCCACAATAAATCGTTGTCGAATTTTTGTTCTAGAAGAATAGCTGCACCATTTCTAGGACCAGTATTGGCTGTCGTTGTATTGAAACACTTGCATTTTATTTGTTCGCAGATGTCCCATTCAAGCGATATCTGATTGTTTGCATTAAAACTAGAGACGCATTTCTGTCACTCAATTTTGCAACATCAAGACTTCCTAATAATTTATCATCAAACAATTTTCTACGTTTGCCAACCTTACTTTTCCATGTTGAAGATTGTGCAGCACAGAAACCAGATTCATCACTTTTACTCTACTCTGATTCTGATACTGGTGAGTATGACACTATGACAGCCTCTTCATTCTTCTTTCTTTTGATCTCTTCTTCTGCTTTCCTCTTTTCATAACGTTGTTGCTTTTCTGCTGCTCTTTGCTCTTTTTTAGCAACAGCCTTATCAATGGTACCCATTTTTCCATGATGTCCTTTCTCACGTTGCATTTTCAAGAATTTCTTATCTTCTATTTTTATAAGCTGCATAGCATTCCCATGAGCAATGTCAAATAAGTTTTCCAGTTTATCTTTCCATTTTTCTTCTTTATTATTTGAATTTTGTGATCGTTTCAATTTGTTTGCTTTGTTTTTCTTAAGCAGCTGTCATTCCTTCAGTATTCCTTGAATTTTATCTACTGCATGTATTCTTTGTTTTGCTGGTATTCCTGCTTTTTTCCAAACTGCTAGCACATCATCTGCAGTAGAGCAGCATGATTCTCTAATGTCTTGCTTTTAATATTTCTGTAGTGCATGAAGAGGGCCATCATTTCCTTCTCTGATGGTAATACGGATGTTTTTAGTACTGCAGAGGGCTGCCCAATTAGCCATACTTCAGTTTCTTTTCTTGTAGAACTTCTCCCAAATGAGCAACTGAGTGATGGTGAGTTAGGCCTAGCTTCCATAATCGATTAATTGGTATCAAAATTACGAGTTCCAAGCAACAATTAAAAGCAAGCTAGTATATAAACCATTAATTAAAAATTCTGAAATATAAACAATTAAACATAAAATCATAAGTTGTAAAAACAAACAAATTGAAAAAGAGGGAAACTTTGACGCCTGGTAGCACATAGTAAATTTTATTTAAAATTCACCAAATGTGGCATACACTACTTTTTTGTCATATGGAACAAAAATACAGGTTGAACAATTAAAAAAAAAAACTTTGATTTTTTTGAATCACCCTAAACTTTATTTATATATATACAGGGCGTCCCAAAAAAATGTATACACACTTTAAATACTTATAAAGGCAGTGTTTATTAAAATACATTTCATTTTCAAAATGTAATAGAATCTACAGACATTATTTAATTGTTTTGTCAACGCCTGTTTTCAAACTGACGTCCGTTCTGGTCCAGGCACTGCTGATAACGCGAAGCAATGGAATCGCAAACATCACGAAACATTTCGTTTGGTATTTGTGTGCATTCTCGTTCAATGGCTGCTCTCAATTCAGCGACTGTTGCAGGTTTTATAGCGTAGACTTTGTCTTTTAAGTATCCCCATAAAAAAAAGTCTAGTGGTGTGAGGTCTGGTGAACGCGGAGGGTATTCTACGAAACCCCTTCGTCCAATCCACATCCACATCGTGCCAAGTACCACTCACAATACTCCACTCTTCGGTCCGGATCATCTTCATTAATAGCATGGACTAATCTTGGAATGTAACTTTTCCATTGACAGCGCTTCAAAATGCGTTGGACAGACGATTCTGAAATTCCTACCTCACGACTCGCTTGCCGCACAGATTTTCTTGGACTTTGGTGATACGTTTCCAGTACTCTTTCTTGCTTTGTGGGGCTTGTCGATGTCCGTGGTCTTCCGGAACGCTTCTTGTGGACATTCTGAACAGTTCCATCGGCTTCAAACTTATCTCTAATTCGAGTGATGGTAAGTCGCGTTGGTGGATCTGTTTGAAACTCCCTCCTAAACTGTCTTTGCACTTCAACTGCGTTTTCACACTTCCAGTAGCATTTTAGAATGAATTTCCTTTGTTCAAAGCTTATCTGACTGCCATTATTAATTCTAATGGGTTTAACTTGGAAAGAAAGAAACATCAATTGAGCTATCAGCTGTTAAAGTGTGTATACATTTTTTTGGGACGCCCTGTATATATATATATATATATATATATATATATATATATATATATATCTGTTTTTTTTTTCAAAAATGTCTGGATGTATGATACACCTAATGTTTCAAATTTTAGGTGCATTTTTAAAATCATAGATATATCATTATATATAGATATATATATATTTATATATATATATATATATATATATATATATATACTAGTGATGGATCGAATAACCGCAACCGCAACCGCACTACAACCGCACAAAAATTCACAACCGCAACCGTAACCGCAACCGCCGTTCCGTAAGTGCGGTTGCGGTTGTAAAAGCTTAGTTAATTTTAACCCTGAACAAACCCTGAACAAACACTGAACCAGTCAAAAAGCAGCCAAAAAGAGCCCGAATGACTGATTCTCCTGAGCCAAGTTCTTCAAAGTCGTCACTACTGGACTCGATGAACGCATTTTTGAGTTCAAGCAGTGAAGAAGAAGAAAGTTCACCAAGGATCAACAAGAAGATACGAGTTCTTCTAGACAACTATCACAAAGAAAAAAGAATTGCTCCCGACGATGATCCTCTTCAGTGGTGGAAAGATAACAAACTAAAATACAAAGAACTTGGCTGTATTGCAAGAACATATCTTGCTTGCCCTTCAAGTAGCATTCCAAGCGAGCAGCTCTTCAGTGGAGCGGGAACGTTGTACGATGAGAGGCGTTGCCGCTTGAAAGGTGAAAATGCAGCAAAAATATTATTCTTGAAATTCACACTGCCTGTCATTAAGTTTGACATCAGTTTTTCAATTGAATAATAATCCATAACTTTCCAATGGGTGGAGGCTGGGGAAAGTGGTAGGTGGGATGAACAGTGCGATGGGTCCTCGTCCCTCATCCTGGTAACACACTTAGTGCAAAATATGGTTTTAATTAATTTGACCTATTCTTTCATAATAGCTATATAAGTTTAGAATATACTTCATTTAAATAGTATTTATTTAGTAAATACCTTATGTTGAACACAAGTTTTGCAACACACAAATAGCGGTAGCGGTGTATTGCAAAACTTGTGTTCAACATAAGGTATTTACTAAATAAATACTATTTAGTATATATTATGTACCAAGTGTGGCTAAATCGCACTATAGTGGCTAAATCCAGTTAATAATTACGCATTTTTCCTAGTATATGATAACCGCAACCGCAACCGCGGTTGGAAAAAATTCGACAACCGCAAACACAACCGCAACCGCGGTTGTGAAAAACCGACCACTCGATCCATCACTAATATATACAAACATTAATATCAACTATGTTATTTTCTTTTAGCTATTGAATATTGACTATATAACGTTAATTCATTTTCTTTAGTTATTTTCTCCATTATTATGAGGAAACATTTTTTATGTCACATTAATGCAGTTACATTTTTGGTTACATGTTGAAATAAAAATATATTTTTTAATATTTTACTTTAAAATATATTACTGCTAGTCCTATGTAAAATATATTGTTAATAGCTTAGGGATATATTTATTTTCTCTATTTTATGAGGTGTAAAATGTTTTGTTTGAATTTTTAGTTAAATATTTGTATATTTTTTACTACAAAATATAGTGAGGTTTATACAAATTAAAAATGTTCGCTAGCCTAGCCTTGGACTTCATTAATTAATTATACACTGGGGAACAAATTTTGACTTTTTTTTTGTTTCTTGGACGTGAATAGGTTGGTCTTATAGGATTTTTTCCGCTGATTCCGAATATAGCCGTAGAATTTCTCTATCACCCAAGGTTACTGAGAAATTTGTATTTTAATATTTATTCAAAAAGTGTATAGAAGTTAGTAAAAATACTTCATAAAAATTATATTAGTGGCAGATTGGCATTTAAAATATTCTTCTTAAAACTTCTTTGTCACTGATTTTCTTTTGTAGTTTTCATTAGGAGCTTCTCGCATCAATGTCCAGCAGTAATCAGCTAACATTTCCGGATCCCACCTCCCTTGGTAGCGTTTCTCCATAGTAGCTATATCTTGGTGGAACCTTTCTCCATGCTCATCGCTTACGTCGCCGAGTTTTTCAGGGAAGAAATAAAAATGGGAGTGCAAGAAATGGATTTTTAGTGACATATTACATCCCAATAACCTATATGCTTCAATCATGTCCTGCACTATTTTTTCATAGTTAGAGGCTTTGATGTTCCCTAGAAAATTTGTGACAACATTCTTCATGGCCTCCCATGCCACTTTTTCTTTTCCTCTCAAGGCATCATCAAACTTTTGATCTTTCATGAGCTCTCTGATTTGGGGACCAACAAAGATCCTTTCTTTTATCTTTGCATCGCTAAGTCGTGAAAACTTTTTCTTCAAATATTTGAATGCCTCATCTTCCTTGTTCATTGCTTTGACAAAATTTTTCATGATGCCAAGTTTGATGTGAAGTGGCGGTAAGTATATTTTCTTGGGGTCAACTAAGGGTTCATGAGACACATTCTTCAGTCCTGGGATACATTTTTGACGAAGTGGCCAATCCTTTACAAAATAATGCGAATCTCTGGCTCTGCTGTCCCATTCACAAAGGAAGCAGCAGAACTTCGTATAACCGAGCTGCATTCCCAGAAGAAGCGCGACGACTTTTAAATCCCCACATATATACCAACGAAACTGGTCATAATTAATCTGCTGAAGGATGAGTTTCATATTTTCGTAAGATTCCTTCATGTGGACAGCGTGCCCTACAGGAATGGAAGGGTATTTATTTCCATTGTGAAGTAATACAACCTTGAGGCTTAGCTTCGAAGAGTCAATAAATAAACGTCAATCTTCAGATTTGTGTTCATGACCGAGAGCTAACAGCAGTCCATTTACATTATTACAGTAGCATAAACCACCTGACGAGGAGAAATACTGCATCAGATCTTTTTGGCGAGTGCGGAACGCCGATATGCTTGTATCTTTTGCCAGCAAATTCCATTCACGTAACCTGGAGCCCAATAATTCCGCTTTCTTTTTCGGAAGGTCCAAATCTCTCACGAGATCATTCAGCATAACCTGCGTTATCATACGTGGTTTATTTGATTCAGGTTGCTGAAAGTCTGTATCTTTAGTGTCATCAATTTTCATTGGTTCAACTTCAGACTCTTCATCCAGTGTCCATGACTTTGGGGGAGTTGGAATTGGGTTATCATCGTCATGTAGTACTGGTCTCATGGCAGATGCAAGATTTGGGTATTGAATTTTATGTTTATTTTTGGCAGAGAATCCTGAAACGTTAGTCATACAAAAATAGCAATCCGTTAGGTGATCCTTGGGCTCTCTCCAAATCATTGGTATGGCAAATGGCATAGATTTTCGGGTACCTTTAATCCAACCCCTAAGAGTGACGGCACAGGAAATGCATGAGATATGAGGTGCCCAGGATTTGTCTTGGTCGCCTACCTTACATCCAAAATAAAGTTAGTAAGCCTTCTTCACGAGTGGGGTCATCGTCTTCCTTTGTGCCATTATGGTCAGTTCTCCACATACGTAGCAAAATGTATCTCTGGGATTAATACAGTTTCGATTCATGCTGTCGGAAAATTATTGAAGTCACGGAAAACTTTTTGGAATGAAAAACCAATTTTTTCTACTATGAAAAATTTAAAAATTTGAGCAAAACTTGAAAAAAATTTCTTTCTTTTTATTAAAAATCTGTTTGTTTAAATAGCTATATTTTTTTAATGCAAAAAATACTATTAAATATAGTTAACCTGGAAAAAAAAGAAAGTAAAATTAAATTAGTACACTTAATTTTAACTAATATTTTGGGAAAACTCTGAGTAAATGGAAATATTATTTTCTCGAAAACTATGGGTGATAGAAAACTTCTGAAACCATATTTGGAATCAGCATCAAACGTTCTATAAGAAACACCAAATAGTTTTCAAGAAACAAAAATGTTGTTCCCTAGTGTTATGTCTAATTTTAATTTATAATGCCAGCAATTACACGTTTTATTGGAAAGTTTATTGTATTATTTTATATATATATATTTTTTTAAAAGATTTTACCTGGAGGCTGAATTTGTTTTGTGATAATTCTTTAATCTTATCAATTATTATTTAGGTGTAATAATACATGTTGATTCAAATTTCAAGGTGTATTTTTGAAATTTTACATGTATAATACACCTAAAATACACACCAAAAAAAACAAGATATATATATATACCGGGTGGACGAAAAAACCTGGGCACTTTTGTTTTTCCTACAAATTTCAAACTAGTCAAACTAATACACCCAAATTACGACAAGATGTAGCCATAGTATGGTTATCATGTTACCACCCAGAGGTCCGAAAACACATCCTAGGGAGGCAGAAGGAATACCTGAAGGCCTAAACATAAATTCAACGAAAGTAGATTGGGAAAGTGGAAATAAAGATTTAAAGGAAGTAAATTGGGAATTACTACTTCACGAGAAGACTCCAGAACAAATATTAGATATGATGGAGTCTGAAACCAAACCTATATTACTGAAGCATGTTCCAGAGAGACAAAAGAGGAAACGTAGCAAGCTCGAGAAAAAAGTCAGGACACTATTTAGACAACGGAAGCAAACAGCAAAACATCTCCACAGATGCAAAACTGATGCAAGGAGACTCAAACTAGAGAGGAAACTATGCGAAATAGAAATGAACCCTAAGCAAACATTCATATATAAGACAAACGAGGAGGAAAACAAGGTAGAAGAAAACATAAAAAATAACCCAAAATACTTCTACACTTTTGTGGAAAGGAAAGTGCAGTGCAAAGAGAGTATTGGTCCTTTGATAGACGGGGAGGCAAACTACACAAATGACCCCCAAAAAATGAACGAAATGCTTAAGGAACAATTTAATTCTGTGTTTAGCACCCCTAAGTCCGAGATGAAAGTAAAAAACGCAGATGAATTTTTCGACATTGATACAAATCAGCCAAGGACAAATTCTGGCACAAACCTATTAATGGACTTAGAGTTCTCGCAAGATGTAATTATTGCTCTATCACAGATGCGAGTCAACTCGGTACCAGGGCCAGACACATGGAGTGTCACATTTCTGAAGAAATGTAAAGAGAGTATTGCCAAACCGTTATACTTACTATGGAAGAAATCACTCGACACAGGCCAAATTCCACTGCCATCAAAGAACGCGAACATTGCCCCTTTATTCAAAGATGGTAACAGAGCAATGCCCAAGAATTACTGGCCAGTAGCTCTCACCTCACACTTTATAAAGTGCTTTGAACGTATAATTAGAAGCGAAACTACCTACTACCTACAAGAAAAGAACTTATGCAACCCAAATCAACATGACTTCAGGGCTGGAAGATCATGTCTATTACAGCTATTAGACCACCAGGAGAAAATATCGGAAACACTGTGCCGATGACAAAATATAGATGTAATCTCTACTGACTTTGCTAAAGCCTTCGATAAATGTGATCATGGAATTATAGCACATAAATCGGAAGTCTCGGAAGTAGAGAGCTCTGTCTCACAAGGGACAGTATTAGCTCCCTTGCTATTCATAATAATGATTGCAGATATTGATGCAGATATTAAGGACAGTATTGTCTCATGTTTCGCAGGTGACACAAAGATATGCAAGGAAGTATTGAACGAAGGTGACTTAGAAAGATTACAAAACGACATTGAAACATTACTCCAGTGGGCAGAAGACAACAATATGACGTTCAAGAAAAATTCCAACTTCTAAGATATGGTAATAAGAAGGATCTACAGGAAAAATGGTACAAAACTCTGCAAGTCAAACAGATAACACCAAATCTACAAGTCAGGGATCTTGGAGTAATAATGTCGTCGGATGCAGAATTCAGAGAGCACTATAACATCAAAATTACAACGAATAGAAAAATAATGGGAATTATCTGGAGGAGCTTCTGCAGCAGAAAAGCAAATATCATGCTCAAATTATGGAAGAGTCTAGTCCTACCAATAATTTAGTACTGCTCAGTACTCACAAGCACATACAGAAAACGAGACATTGCGAACATTGAAGCTATACAAAGGACTTTTACGTCTAAGATAGAGGAAACGGAAGATGAAGACTACTATTCTCGACTACAATCCCAGAAACTCTATTCTCTCGAAGAAGGCGCGAGCGGTACACAAAAATATACATATGGAAAATACTTAAGGACTCTGTCCCTAACCTTAGAAATGAAATAGAAACAAACTGGAATGAGTGAAGAGGCAGATTTTGTACGGTCCCAACTGCGGTGGGACGGTGGGACAAGGGGCCATGAAAACTTTTCAATGTCCTACCAAAAGAAGTAAGGAATCTCCAGCACACTGACCTGAATAACTTCAAGACGCAGCTTGACAAATTCCTGTGTAATGTCCCTGACCAACCATGCGTGGCTGGCTACGAGGGCAGGAGGAGATCAGACAGCAATTTCTTCCTTCACCAAATGCCGCAAATGAGGCGGGATGCTGCAGAGGGGTCGACCGTAGGTCGATACTGAACTGTCGTTCGAACTCACATAAAGTAACCAAATAAGTATATGATATATATATATATATATATAGTCGTAATACATAAAGGAGATCGATCAGAGGCCAAAAACTATAGGCCAGTGTCGCTTACATCTCATCTCACTAAAATATTTGAATGAAGAGTTAGACAGAAAATCTATGGATTTTTGGAAACTCAGAAAAAATTAAATGATAACCAACATGGGTTTCGGTCAGGCAGATCATGCCTATCACAACTAATGGAACACTACAACATTATTGATGCACTGGAAAGTAATGTAATCTACAGTATGATGTAATGTACACAGACTTTGCCAAAGCGTTCGACAAGTGTGACCATGGAATCATGATACCTGAACTGAAATATATGGGTATAACAGGAAAAGTAGGGAAATGGATATATAATTTCCTTAGTGAGCGGCGGCAAGTCGTTACGGTACAAGGAGCATCTTCATCAGAATCAGAGGTCCTTAGCTCAGTACCACAAGGAACAGTATTAGCTCCACTACTCTTCATAATCATGCTAACTGACATAGATGAGGACGTTACCAGAGACAGTACAGTAACATCCTTTGCTGATGACACAAAGATCAGTAGAAAAATAAGAAACCCAGGAGATATAGGATCTCTAGAAAGACATGAACAGAATCTACAAGTGGACAGAAGACAACAATATGAAGTTTAACACTGAGAAATTTCACTTGTTACGGTACGGAAAATATTATACCCCAAATGGACAAGAAATTCAGAGAAATTCTAGAGCAAAGGATTTAGGGGTTGTAATGACGGATGATGCGAAATTCGAAACACAAAATAAGATAGCAGTAAACAGAGCAAAGAGAGTAACTGGGCAGATACTGAGAACCTTTAAACGAAGGGATAGGAATATAATGTTTCCTCTACTGAAAACAATGATCATACACAAATTGGAATACTGCTCGGTCCTAGCATGCCCATATAAAAAGAAAAGACATTAGACAACTAGAAGGGATTCAGAGAAGCTTCGCAGCCAAGATCAAGGGGTGAAAAGAACTAAACTACTGAAAAAGGTTACGCGAATTAAACATATATTCACTGGAAAGGAGGAGAAAGAGACACATCATTATTTACACTTGGAAAATAATGGAGAAACTAGTCCCTAATCTTACTCTGAACCCTGTAACTCTCCAAACAACAGTGAAAAGTTGAAAAGGAAGACTGTGTCGTGTTCCCAAATTAAAGTTTAGACAGGGAACATCCTTAACCCTGAAAGAAAATAGTTTTGTTGTGCGAAGTCCAAAACTGTTTAATCAGCTGCCCAAAGACCTAAGAAACATGAGTGGTGTTGCAGTGGACATCTTCAAAAGAAGATTAGACGCCTAGCTCAGAACAATCTCCGATGAGCCGGGCGTACCTGGCTATGTGAGATGGAGAGTACAAGAAACTAACTCACTACTTCACCAGGCCAATTCGAGAGGAGGGGCGACAAGCTTGATCTTCGTGAAATGAGGAATCATCGCGCGGAACATTTGAAAGGTTGAAAGGTACCAGTATGGGTCAAAGTCAAACAACAATAAGAAAAATAATATAGGTACTGTGTGTGTATATATGTGTGTATATATATATATATATATATACACACAAACACACACACACACACATATATATATATATATTGTGAATGAATCGGTGTTTTTTTCGAATTCCAAATAATTCAAGGGGGTTCCCCTATCACTGCTTTTCGAACTCCTAAAAAGAGGATTTCAGACTCCCGTTGGGGTTTTGGAACACACTTCGTCACTTCCTTCTCTCTCACAGTCTTTTCTCTACCCTGACTCTCTTAATTCCATTTCTTAACTCTCTCGACTGTTTTCTCACTCTTTCTCGAGATAGTTTCCTTGTTCCATTCGCGCTTTACACCACTTTACACGCACTTTACGCTTTAGTTTATTTGTGATTGCACCTCCAACTTAAGATACAGAAATTAATACATAATTTCGATAGTTTTTAGAATTTCCACCTATTCTACAGTATTCAACTAACTTTACTGGCCTATTTTCTGATATTAAATCTCTTACTTATATAGATCTGGTATTATTTGAAGACTAATTTGTCTTTAAGAGCATGATTGGGCAAGACTAGAGGTGAGTATCACGTGACAAACAAACCTATGCCTGATTGGCTGAACGTGAATACGAGTATGAAAGTAAACCTGTTGTTCTGGCTTCTTCGTTCATGTCACGTACTCTTGTTTAAATTCAGGATAGGCCCATTTCCTACCTTTTACAAGCTATATCTTAAACCTAACTTACACTTATACAGCATGAATTGTTATTTTATATTCATTAATAAATCCCGATTTTACGATCCCAAGACTATAAATTGAAAAGAAATTAGACCTCACATGGCCCAAATAGAGTGGAAAACAGTTTTTGATGATAAAACATCCGAAGAAATGCTAACAACCTTGGAAGAAAAGACGCTGAATTTTTTTTTAAATGTGTTCCGAAAGCACAGCCAAACGGAAAGAAAAATTTCTTCTAGAGGCAAACAATATTAAGCAAAAGAGAGCAGCTGCGAAGTTAACTGCACAGACAACAATACCAGAAAAGTAATTCAAGAAAAACTAGAGATGTCGATAAGAAAATGCAAGCTCTAATTAAGAGCCATACAGATAGGGAAGAGGAAAATGCGATAAAAGTAATAAAGGAAATCCAAATACTTCTATAGCCATGCGAAAAGGAAAAGAAGAAGGCCCGCCACTATTGGGCCCTTAAGAAAAGGAAATACATAATGAGCTAACCGACGATTTAAAAGAAATATCTGAAATAGTGACAGCTCCGTATACATCAGTTTTCAGTACCCAAAAAAGCGACAAAGTGGTGCCTAACAGAAATATTGCATCTTCTTTGAGAGAAATTACAACGAGAGTATACAAGTGACTTTGGTTTTACCTCAGCAGATATAGCGCGAGCTATAGGACAAAGAAATCACAGCTGCTTGTCCGGACAAATGGAACGCCTTATTGAATAAGAATGAAATAGTTACACCCCTATACTAAATATGGGAAGAATTACCAAGCATCTTAAAAAGAGTTAACATTGTGTCTATATATAAAGGAGGGGATAGATCTCAAGCAAAGAACTATAGACCAGTGTCACTGACACAAAAATATTTGAAAGAATAGTTAGACAGAAAATCTACTTCTTGGAGACACTGGAAAGATTCAATGAGAACCAGAACGGATTCTGATCAGGAAGATCATGTCGATCAAAACTAATAGAGTATTATCACATTATCATAGACACATTTGAAAGCAATGAAAACTTCGATGTTATATACACATATTTTGCTAAAGTGTTCGACGAATGTGATCATGGTATAAGAGCACATAAAATGAGACATATAGGAATAAAACGCAAAGTGGGAAAATCTACAACTGGGTCTACAACTGGATCTACAACTTCTTCAAAGAATGTCAGCAAATTGTAAAAATCCAAGGTATGTTATCATCAGAATTGGAAGTACGCAGTTCAGTACCACAAGAAACAGTATCGATCCTACTCCTATTTATTATTTATCATACGAGCAGACATAAACAATGAAGTAACCAACAACAGTATAGTAACATCCTTTACGGACAATACAAAAATCGGAACTCAGTAATGCAGAAGAATTAGAGTCCCTACAGGGGGACACAAACAGAATATACAGATGGTCAGAAGAAAACAACATAAAATTTAACACCAAGAAATTTCTGCTCTTGAGATATGGAATTAAGATACTAAAACAGACAGCATAATATGCCCCAGATAGACAGGGAATTCAGAGAAGCAAGAAAACAATATATTTAGGGGTTATAATGACCGATGATGTGAAATTTAAACAAAAATCAGACAGCGATAAAGAAAGCAAAAAGAGTTACGGACAGCTGCTGAGAACTTTTAAGAGAAGGGAGAAGAGAATTATGATTCCCTGCTGAAAAATCTGGTCGTACCAAAACTTGAATGCTGCTCAGTCTTGATGTTCCCATATAAAACAGAAGAAATTCAAAGACATTTCACAGCCAAAATTCATGGATGCAAAGAACTCAGCTACTGGGAAAGACTTCGTAATTAATAAATCTACATTCTCTGGAAAGAAGAAGAAAGAGATACACCATAATCTACACATGGAAAATAATAGAAAAACTGGTACCTAACCTCAAAATGAACCAATTAAACACCCGAACAACGGTGGAAAATAGGAAAGGTAGAATGGTGTAGTGTTCCAAAACTAAACGCCAGACAAGGGACATCTTCAACTCTGAAGGAAAATAGCTTGGTTGTCAGAGGGTCAAGACTATTCAACCAGCTTCCGAAGAAGATCAGAAACATCACTGGTGTTGAAGTGGAATTCTTCAAAAGAAGGCTAAACGCCTGGCTCAGGACGGTACTAGATGAGCCGGTTGTGCCTGGCTATGCGCGATGGAGAGTGCAAGAAAGCAATTCGCTCTTCCACCAGGCCAGACCTGGAGGTGGGGCCACCGACATGACCTTCGTGTGAAGAGAGACCGATGCACAGAACTACTACGAGGTTATGAAGTATATATATATATATATATATATATGAAAATGAAAATGTTTATTGGCAGACTATAGTCCATATGACAAATATTATTAATACAATGACAGTTCACATACTAAGGATAGAAATATATACAGTTCATTAGAAATAATACAGTAATGTCGGAGTTAAGTGGAGCTACAGACAAACGTTTTCGTACCAAGAATTCCATAGTTTAGAGCAGTGCTGTCCAACTTATATAAAGCGCGGCCAAGATGTTGTCTATAATCATACACTGTTGGTTAATACGACTTAGGAACCCGCTGAATGTTGTTCTCCCTAATAGAAATGACAAAATAGGGAAGAAAATTCAGAAATGAAATTTGGCAAACGTTCATTCCGCGGGCCGCGCTGGTTTAGAGGATAAACGGCAGGACTCATGGATAGCTTGGATAATCGGGTTGATTCATTTTTTAATTCTTTGCATTAGACTGTATTGAGCACGTCTTGTTACCTCAGGGAAGCTCGGGACATTGCGGGTAGCAAACATTTGCGAAGCTGAGCATCTCGGGGGTAATTTATGTCCATATATATTACTACAGAAAGTACGAAAGAGAGTGTCTTTAGCTTCACTTGTACAGAACCGAAAGTTCCTTATAGTCATATTCGCTTTGCACAAAGGCTTCGAGATTGTTTTCTTATATCCGAGTCATCAGTCAAGGAGCTGGTAATAGTTTGACCAAAATACTTAAACTCTTGTACTTCCTCAATTCCTTCACCTTTCATTTTAAACCTAATATCAGCTGGCTGATTACAGCTTTTAGGATGAAACTGCATAACCTTAGTTTTTGTAACATTAAAAATATATACACATAGATATGTGTGTGTGTGTGTGTGTGCAAGAGTAAATTTGCTGCTGATATTTTCAAAATTTTAATTTTAATAAGTTAGTTACGAAGTGATGAAATTTGTGTTGGCAAATAAAACTTGATTTCCAGTATTTTCTTTCGAAGATGAAACACTGATATTGGTTTTAGTTGAGGTTTTTACACCGAAAATATACTTTAAATCTTAGAAGTAATATATGCTGATATTCAACGTGAAATTAAAGTGGCTTTCATCTTGCTGTCGATGTAACCATACCTATCAATATATTTGTCTGTATATCTTCAGTATCTGACGCTCGATCTGTATACAGAAAAGGACGGACAGACAGACAGACAGACAAATGTGAAATATATATTGGAAATTAATTATTTCGAGTAAATAAAAAACTATCACTTTAATGTGGTGAAAAAGTGCTGAATGTCGCAAAACTTTATAAAGCCGAATTAACCTTGTTACAAAGTCTTTTTATGCCAAGAAATTCGAAAAAACACTATGTGAAACTCTTAGAATTGGTTGGGGTGAAAAATTTAATAAGATTCTAACGAGGGACAAAAAGTTCTAACATAATTAATATTGATATCCAATTTTGCGGCGAAGATTAATATTAATAATAATATAATAATATAATCGAAAAAGTTTCGGAAGAAGTATTAATCTTAAAAACAAAGTTTTCGAAGTTCTACTTTCGGGAAATTGAATTTCAAAGTAATTTGATCTTATAATTTGTAATCTTTGGAAAGAAATTCGGTCCAACTTTCTCCTCTGAATTCAGTATCAAAAAAGAGGAAAAGACTGTAATTATTGATTTTTATGTCGAAATTAAGTTTTCATGGAAAGAGAACCTGAAAACTACTACAAAATTGGACATGGTGAGAAGCAACTTATGTAGATAAACTGAAGCGAACATTTTAAAATGTAGTTTAGCGCCTTTCTTCTGCAGCTTCCTAATCGTAAAATCAACTTACTGCGGGAACATTGGTTTCCATGATTCAAACTTTTCTAACATTTATTTGGAATGAAATAATTGAATTCTTTGGATTTTAAAGTCCCGTCTCAGGAAAATATATGCAGTTGTGCCCAACATATAATGTTTCCACATATACTGTTGATTAAAGTTTTTAATCTATCCTTTGTAGGAAGATTCTTAAACACCTCGCTTCTCACAATCTTCCTTCAGATCGTCAGTATGGGTTCCGCAATTGACGCTCTACTGTTCCGATGACTGTTGGTCATCCTTCTTTCGGGATTTCGATTAAACCTTTGATATTGCGCTAGACATATCGAAAGCTTTTGATAGAGTTTACCACAAATCTTTAATTTCCAAACTGCCCTCCTTCCGTTTCTCTATCTGTGCCTTCATCTGTAATTTCCTTTCTGGCCGATTTATAGCTGCGGTTGTAGGTGGCCACTGTTCTTCTCCTAAAACTATTAGTAGTAGTGTTCCTCAGGGGTCTTTCCTGTCACCACCCACTCTTTTGCTTTAATTTATCAATGATCTATTAAGTTACCCTTCAAATCCTATCCACTCCTTTGTCGATGGTTTCACTCTTCACTTCTCCACCCACTTCACAAAGTGTCCCTCTCAACAGTCAATCCATGATTCGAATAGGACGGCTGTGCACCTGACCTCTGCTCTTTCTACTATACCTGATTGGGGCAGAGAAAACTTTGTGGCTTTCAATGCCTCAAAAAGTCAGTTCTTTCATCTTTCTACTCGTCACAATCTTTCGCATGACTGTTCCATTACCTTCAACAATATACAACTCAATCATTCCTCTTCCCTATAAACATTCTTGGCGTTCCTTTTTCTCGTGATATTTCCTAGAAAGATCATATATACAGTACTCTCTTTATAAAACAGCTTCCAAGAGGTTAGAATTCTTCACCCCAGCTCAATTGCTGTCTCTGCACAAGGATCTTGTTCGCCCCTGTGTGGAGTACGCTTCTTATGTGTGGGTTGGCTCAATCCACACAGTTCTTCTTGACCGGGTGGAATGAAAGGCTTTTCGTCTCATCAATTCCCTGCCACTTACTGTCTTCAATCCCTCTCTCTTCGCCGCAATGTTTCTTCACTCTCTCTTTACTATCGCCATTATAACGGACACTGCTCTCCTGAACTCTCTAATTGCATGCCTCTTCCTTTAAGAAGAGCATGCAGTACCAGACTTCCTACACATTCTTATTCCTTTTCTGTTCAACTCTTTAAGGCAAGTGTTAATCGGTATTTTCAATATTTTATCTACTCAACCGGTCAACTTTGGAACACTCTTCCTCACTCTATCTATCCTCCTGTCTATGACCTCCAACCTTTCAAACGCAGAGTGTCCAGGCATCTCGAAAACTTTGAACCTTGATTTTGGATTTCTTCTTCCTCTATGGGCGATGATCATTTTTGCGGGCATTCGCCCTTTCTTGTACAAAAAAAATCTTGCTTATATATTTATTTGCTAAGATAGCAGCAAAATCCAAATGAAGTTATATTTTTAAGGGCTATAAGTTTTATTTAATTCGGTTAATAAACTTCATTTATTCCATTATTAGCTACAATTAATCTTAGTCTGCGTTCAACTTCTGAAAACACAATTTCCAACACAGCTTAACCCGTTTGCTGCGCATCCCGTAATATCACGGGCTCTCGCTTCTGATCATTTCTGCGCAGCCCCGTATATACACGGGTTTAAACTTTAAACTGAGATATCTCTTTGCGTAGCCCGTGTTTATTGGCTCGACTCATAACTGGCGCTCGCGCAGTTAACGGGTTAAAGTATGGAGATGACAGCATCACGGTCCGATATTTAGCTCATGAAGATCCCTCGGTTTGTTATGGTACACTTTTGTTTTCAAAACACTCTGGAGATAGAGCAAGATATTTTGTAGATCCTCCCCTATCAATCCAAGGCCCTTGAAATGTTTCGATCGTTCAAAAATGTTCGAATGTTTCCAGCAAAATGTGGTGGTGCTCCATTTTGTTGGAAAGTCGTTCTTTGCAAATGTGGAATAAAAATCTCCTCCAGCATCTTTAGGTAGAGTAAGAACCGCCAGTTACAGTTCGTTCGTCAAAACAATAAAATTCATGGATGCGTGAATGTTATAATGTTTCAGACCAACAAAGACCCTAGGATCCACTCATGGCTGGTCTACCTAACTGTGTTCGTAATTGCGTATTGTGCATGTCCTCCGTGGTGGCGGAGGGGACCTACAATTTTACGTGGGTTCCGAACGACAAGAACATAAGAACATAAGAAATTTTTATAGTGGGCACACTAGGGGCCACTTCGGCCCATCGACGTGGCTCCACTCTGTAAAACTGCCTGTACATTCGCAACAACCAATTTTTACAAAACTAAATAATTATCAATTTAAAACTAATTAATTATCAACTTAAAACTAAAGATAGAATCTCTGGATCCAGAGGATCAAGTCATAATAGACTACTATCCACAAATATGTTACACTCTATATCTATTTATAGCCGACATGCAAATATATCAGATCCAAAGAATCCAGTCAATTTCATTACGGTATCCATCAATACCAGTACCTTGCCAACTAAAAATAAGTCATGGTCCATATCAATTGCGGACCAAGTCAATTTACAACCATATACATTACAATATATATACTTGGAGGAAAAGTGTAGGTGTGGCTGTAAAGACTGTACAGTAATGTAGAAATGTGTGTGTACCCATTATGGGTCTCCCATTTAAAGGTGTTTGTGGGGCAAGTGAAGATCATGAGTTTTTCAATACCTCACAGTACTAAGGGGGGTACCGCTCGGCAGAGGAATCTCTTTAAATGGGGTGTGTAAGGACAGAGAGTATCCCCTAACCCAAGATGCTGCCTCCCTATATCCAACTACTCCTCGGTATGGGCCGCAAGGCCTTTTGAGGTACTTCTTTTCCTTGTAACACTTGTAAAACTATGTTTTCTTAAATTTGTTCTACATCTTGGTTAAATAATTTGGATCAAATGTAGAATTCGGACCCCAGCCTTCTTTAGTTAGCTTTATAAGGCTAACTAACGAAAATATCATGACCTAACCTAACCAATCGTCAAGGGCGTACAGTTAACCTAACGATTGGTTAGGTTAGGGCGTGATATTTTCGTTAGTTAGCCTTATAAAGCTAACTAAAGAAGGCTGGGGTCCGAATTCTACATTTGATCCAATAATTTCAAACTATGACCTCTAGTCTGGTTATTGTGATCTTTAAAGAAAAGAGAATCAAAATCTATCTTATCCAACCCTTAACTATACCCAATCTATCAACATATGCGTCTAATCGATTTTTAAACATGTTTATAGACGTGCTTCTAATTACTTCTACCGGCAAACTATTCCAGCTATTTACTATTCTATGCGTAAAAAAGTTTTTGGCAACTGCTGTCTCGAACCTTCTACTTGTCAACTTACACCCGTTATTTCTAGTCCTATTATACTGAGATATTTCGAAAAACCTATCTCTGTCAACGTTATCCAACCCATTCATAATTTTGAAAACCTGCATTAGATCACCCCTTAGCCTTCTAGTCTCTAGTGTAGTCAATTTTAACTCCTTAAGCCTATCGTCGTACGACTTTGACCTAAGCGACGGAATCATCTTTGTTGCTCGTCTTTGAACTCTTTCGATTTTGTCTATATTCCAAAATTGGATCGCGTACTCCAAATGGGGTTTAACTAATGATTTATGAAGAGGAACTATAATATCGCGTGATTTGTACTCAAAATTCTGAGCTATAAAACCTAACACTTTGTTCGCTTTATTGACCGCTGCTGTATTTTGTTTCGCTACTTTTAAATCACCAGTGACTATAACTCCTAAATCTTTTTCCTGCTCTACGCTTATCAACTCTGTCCCTGACATACTATACACAAAATTACCGTTACGCGAACCTATATGTAAAATTTTGCACTTATCGACGTTAAATCTCATTTGCCATGTGACTGACCAAGCAACGATTTTATTGAGATCATTCTGGATTTTACCTCTATCTTCGTCATGAATCGCCCTACCATGCAGCTTCGTGTCATCCGCAAACTTTGAAACTGTACTGACTAGGCCGACATCTAAATCGTTAATATATATAAGAAAAAGCAAGGGGCCCAATACAGAACCCTGAGGAACGCCACTCGCTACATTACCTCAACACGACTCCGCTCCATCAACGACCACCCTCTGTTTCCTACCTCGCAACCACTCTTCTATCCAATTTATTACTACACCCCTGATTCCATGAGCCTTAGTTTTATCAATGAGTCTTTTGTGCGGTACAGTGTCAAACACTTTTTGAAAATCTAAATACACTACATCAACCGCCCGATGACTATCGTAAACGTCAACCACGCTTTGAGAAAATTCTAAAAGATTAGTTAAGCAAGATTTGTTTC
Organism: Bathynomus jamesi; assembly: GCA_023014485.1. Classification (NCBI taxonomy): domain Eukaryota; kingdom Metazoa; phylum Arthropoda; class Malacostraca; order Isopoda; family Cirolanidae; genus Bathynomus; species Bathynomus jamesi. Next base: position 125,063 of record JAJOZX010002292.1, read on the forward strand.
GCTTAAAACCGTGCTGCGTATTTCTAACTAAGTTATGCAATTCTAAGTGTTCGACTGTACGATCCCTAATTATTGATTCCAGAAGTTTACCTACAACAGACGTTAAACTGATTGGCCTATAATTTTCCGCCGCACCTTTATCGCCTTTCTTAAAGATAGGTGTTACGTTTGCTAACTTGAAATTATCTGGTACGCACCCCTCAGAAATAGATGCATTAAAAATCTTTGTTAGCGGCACAACAATGCTATCTTTTAATTCTTTTAGTTGTATGGGATATATGGAATCCGGCCCCGGTGATTTACGCGTTTTCATTTTATCAATATAGCGCATTACCTCCCCTTCACTAACCACAATATTATCCAAAATATTACCATTATCAAAGGGTATTATGTCTATAACCGTAGGGATATTCGTTACATCTTCTATAGTAAAAACTGACGTAAAGAATTCGTTTAGCAAGGTAGCCATTTCCTTGTTTTCAGAAACTAAATCTCCGTTATCAGTTTTCAACGATCCCAAGACACTTTTTACTGGATTTCTATTGTTGACGTATTGAAAGAATCGCTTGGGGTTTTCTTTACCGCCATGAGCTATGGAGATTTCAAATTCGCGCTTGGACTTTTTTATCACACTTTTCGCTTCACGCCTTAGAGATATGTAGTTGTTTCGTAACCACAAATTGTCTTTTTCGCACTTATGTAGCCTGTAAGCCCTATCTCTACTCTTTATAATATCTACTCTAGAAGTAAACCACAAGGGCTTGTTATTTACTTTCGCACGCTTAATTTTGTACGGTACACATTCCTCATTTATAGTCCTAAATACTGTTTCAAACGATTCCCACATTAGTTTTGCGTTGGAGTTCCCCATTACGTTTTCCCAATTGACGTGTGACAATTTATTTCGAAATTTATAAAAGTCTGCGTGATGGAAGTTAGGAATTTTAGTCGAGTTAGCTGGTTTCGAATGACTTACTGAGAGGACAAACTCTACCATATTGTGATCGCTATTGCTTAATGGTTCTATTACTTGAAGATCAGTAATTAGCCTATCATCCGTAGTTATTACTAAATCTAAAGTACTGTCCAACCTCGTAGGTTCCCCAACCTTTTAAATAAGAAAGCTATCCTCGAGAAAATTAACTAAACGATTACCTTCCGCGTCTCCCTGCACTGTATCGTAATTCACATTGGTGCAATTAAAGTCACCATAACTAAAGCCTGCTCACTACCTATTATTCTCTTTAGTTCACGATATAACGCTTCGTCCGTATCAGCTGTTTGATTAGGGGCCCTATATATGTAACTTTAGGGAAATTCTCTCATGTTCACGAATTTCGTGTGGGTTGTGTTCACCCAAAATCCTACAGTTATGGTGGTTTACTTTGTCAGAAATAAGGAATGTGGGCTCGGCACTAAAAGTGAAATTTGGTAGAAAGTGTTCATCTGATTTTATCCTTTCGATTAAATCATTGCGTGTTTTTCTGGTTCCATAATCTTCTTCAAAAAGTTGCTGGAGCACCTGCATTTTGTAAGCTTTAAAATGCAATTCTTTATGAAGAATTCTATGGAAAGAGGAGCCTCAGCCTCTCTTCTCCTACCTGACTTCTTCGAGCTTCTGGTAAATGCTTCAAGAACTGCATTCATTCTTTCAAGAGATTTGTTCGGCCTTCCGGGAAATTTCTCTTTCAACACAGTTCTTTTTCTCATATTGATGAACCCATCTTCGTGTGCTGTGTCTTTCAGCTAGTGGCTTGTCTATTTCACGTCGGAAATCGTCTTTGAGCAGCGACAGCTAAATCACGTTCATTCGCAAATTTAACAATTTTTGCCTTCTCTCTAGAATTTGCCATCTTATTCACTTTCAAAAACAAGTTAACGAACAGAGAGATGAAACTTAGAATGCACTGTAGAGTAGCAATAGCCAAGTGGGATTTAATTAAAAATCACCCCGATGGGACGTAGCCTCCACGCTAGGCCTGTTCAAAAATCAACTTTTTCTTATTTTCATAGGTTTCTGTACATTTTCCCATGCTTTTTGACCTGAAAAATCAGAAAATCACAACTATTTTGACCTAGGATGTTGGGAAGCATTGCCGCATGGAGCTTTAAATTTTCTGCCTTGAAATCGGCCAAAGCGCCAATTCCGGGGTCCCTTGAATTATGTTTTGCACTTTAACTTTTGATCTAAACAAGATAGAGCAACAAATTAGGTATCAAATGAAAGAGCATAAAATTAATAAATAATAATAATAATAATAATAATAATAATAATAATAATAATAATAATAATAATAATAAATAATAATTAATAATAATAATAATAATAATAATAATAATTATCTATCATTTTTCAGGAAACAACAGAAACTCAATCAGAATCTAGAAAACCATCTACAAGTTACAACTTCACAATGGCATTAAGCAAGGAGCTAAGGGAGCTCCGTGGGCGCACAGTTGATATCTCAGAACCTCCACGTACTGTCCACAGGCAGGTGTCAACTGGGCCATCTACCAGATCTCTCACTGAAACTTTCCTGGTTGGATACCCTTCAGCTTTTATCAGTGGTTCCCAGCTTCCCACCAACAGACAGGCGTTCCAGTATTTCCTTAATCTTCAGAATTTACCGGAAAATGCAGGGAGGCCCATGGTTCAAAACCTTGCATATGAAACAGTTGAATCTATCATCCCATTCTGGCAGATGGCTAGGATCAAGACAATGACCAAGTACAACGCAATGAAGCCCTTCATGAAACTACATGAGAAACATCGTGCTCTGGTGAAAAGCAAAGGAAGAGCAAGTAACCCTGGAGGAAAAAGAGGAGCATTTGTGCTGGAATTAGACAGCCTGTTCGATATAGGAACTCCAGATGCAATCCAGGAAATACTGAACAACAGACTGTTATCCAGAGAGAAGAAAGATGAGGATATCAGGTTCTACGAAGACCAAAAGACTGAGAGGAAAGGTCATATATCTGGTCATGACAAGATTTTTGAGACAAGATCCCTGCAGCAAGCAGCGAGGAATGAAAGACTGCAGCATAGACAAGAACAAGGTAAAACTAATTACTTTGAACGTCACAAAAAGTTTTAAGTTTTACTCCATTGCGATATTTAGCATGTACTTAACAATTACTGTCATAACATGTTGTACTATTTTACAGCTGCAGCAGAACAAGAGGCAGGTGTTCATGTGGATGACATTACCTGGGGTGACTCAACTGACAACAACGCTAACACAGAGGACATGGATTACCATCAGCCTCGTCCTGGATGTTCTCACCATCAAGACACTGTGACTAGTGTGACTTTGACGTTTCCAAGGAAGGTCATGGAATGTGATGTCATCTGCAATACAGCTGATCGTCTTGGTTTATCAGACAATCAAGTTATTGCCATGGTTTCTGCCACCTTGAAAGCTGGAGGGGCTGATCTGGATAACTTCGTCATCTCAACCTCAACAACACGTCGCAACAGAATGCTGTCCAGGTATAATATCAGCCAGAGTCACATGTCCAAGTTTTGTGAAAAAACCCCACAGTACGCTGCCTTACACTGAGATGGAAAGTTGCTCAAAGATGTCTTGGGCAGTGAACCTGGAAGTACCTCAGAGACTTTAGCTGTGCTAGTGTCTGGTCCACCTTCATACACTGAAGGAAAGTTATTGGGAGTACCTGTCATCGACAATTCTTCTGGCACAGCTCAGGCTGAGGCTTCAATGGATTTACTGGAGACATGGGAACTTACGGATAATGTTACTGCCCTTGTTTTTGATACTACATCCAGTAACAGTGGAGTTCACAGAGGAGCTGCCAAACTGCTAGAGAAAATGCTGAACAAAAAGGTGTTTTATCTGGCCTGTTGACATCACATCCTGGAAATCCTAGTAGGAGCAGTTTGGGAGAAGCTGTTTGGGAAGGAGAAGGGGCCAGATAATCCCTGGTTTGAGCATCTGAAGGATGTTTGGACGGACTTGTCCAAGGAAAACCCAAAGATGCTGGCTATCAACAGCAAATGGCTGAAGGAAAAGAAGAAGAACAGTGAAGAAATACTCCAAGACATTCTAACAGCAGAAAGGCTTCCAAGAGCCGACTACAGGGAAATGGCTGAACTGACAGTCATTGTTCTTGGAGGAACGCCTCCTCGAGGTATTCACTGGAGTCGACCAGGCGCCATTCATCAGGCCAGATGGATGGCCAGAAACCTGTACTCCATGAAAATGCTGATGTTTGCAGATCAACTTGAGTACGACGAAGACACTGTATCAAAGCTGGAAAGACTCAACACCTTCCTTGCGCTGTTCTACACTCCTGTATGGATGATGTCAATGTCTGCTGCAGATGCTCCCGTGAATGATCTAAGTCTAATCCAGGACATGTTGAAGTACAAGAAAACTGACCCAGAGCTTGCTGATGCAGTACTTAATAAGATGGAAACCCACAAATGGTACCTGACGCAGGAAGTCGTGCCATTTGCCCTGTTCAGCAGTAGATTGAGTGACACATTGAAGCACGACATTGCTGCCCAGTTACATGCCACTGAGAAGCCAGACAGATTCAGAACAGGAAAGTCTCTATTCCAGAGAGTCACAGCTAAGACCACCCTGGTTGATCTCATTGGCCCAGAATCACATTTCCTGCTGGACACACTGAACATTGGATCCGAGTGGCTTCTGGAACCTGTCACGTCTTGGCCACAGAATGAGGACTACAGAAAAGCGTTGGACTATGTTAAGAATCTGAAAGCGGTGAGTGACATTGCTGAACGTGGTGTCAAGATGATGAGCGACTTTGCAAATGTCATAACAACAGATGCCAAACAAAAGGAATATCTCCTTCAAGCTGTGGAGTTCAACAGACGCCGCTTTGACAGCTTCAAGAAACAAACTCTCAACAACTGACTGTGTAAATGTCATTATGAAATTAATCATCATGTAATGCTTTCACTTCTTGATCGATTAGACTTGTGACAAAATGTTAATCTCAAATTTGTGTCATGAATAAGGCGCCTTGTCTGCCTTGAGTGTGACAAAACGAATTTTGTGATATTTCTGAAATCTTTGTATGTACCAATGTGCCATTTCTTGTTCCAAGACTATCATAATTGTATAAGTTAGAAAGAGGATTAAAAACACTTTAATTTGGTGCCTATTTTGTTGCTCTATCTTGTTTAGATAAAAAGTTATAGTGCAAAACATGATTCAAGGGACCCCGGAACTGGTGCTTTTGGCCGATTTCAAGGCAGAAAACTTAAAGCTCCATGCGGCAATGCTTCCCAACAACCTAGGTCAAAATGGTTGTGATTTTCGGCCTTTTCAGGTCAAAAAGCATGGGAAAAAGTACAGAAACCTATGAAAATAAGAAAAAGTTGATTTTTGAACAGGGCTACAGTCCACGCTTAACGGACTAAAATTGCGATAATATGAATACAGTACAATAGCTGCGCAAGTCTAGGTAAGTAGTGAGTCTGCATGCGTTCACCTTTCTTTTAGTGAACCATAGCTGCACTTAAATGCTGCCTTATTACCAGGTTGTTATGTTATGTTATAATGTTTCAGACCAACAAAGACCTTAGGATCCACTCATGGCTGGTCTACCTGTGTTCGTAATTGTACATTGTGCATGTCCTCCGTGGTGGCGGAGGGGACCTACAATTTTACGTGGATTCCGAACCACAAAGCCTTAATTTTAATAGCTTAAACTATATCCAATCTATCAACATATGCGTCTAATCGATTTTTAAACATGTTTATAGACGTGCTACTAATTACTTCTACCAGCAAACTATTCCAGCTATTTACTATTCTATGCGTAAAAAAGTTTTTGGCAACTGCTGTCTCGAACCTTCTACTTGTCAACTTACACCAGTTATTTCTAGTCCTATTATATTCGGATATTTCGAAAAAGCTATCTCTATCTACATTATCGAACCCATTCATAATTTTGAAAACCTAGATTAGATCGCCCCTCAGCCTTCTAGTCTTTAGTGTAGTCAATTTTAACTCCTTAAGCATATCCTCGTACGACTTTGACCTAAGCGACGGAATCATTTTAGTGGCTCGTCTTTGAACTCTTTCGAGTTTGTCTATATCTTTTCGCATATGCGGATTCCAAAATTGGATCGCGTACTCCAAATGGGGTTTAACTAATGATTTATAAAGAGGAACTATAATATCGCGCGATTTGTACTCAAAATTCCGAGCTATAAAACCTTACACTTTGTTCGCTTTATTGGCCGCTGCTGTACTTTGTTTCGCTACTTTTAAATCACCAGTGACTATAACTCCTAAATCTTTTTCCTGCTCTACGCGTATCAACTCTTTCCCTGACATACTATACGCAAAATTACCGTTACGCGAACCTATATGTAAAATTTTGCACTTATCGACGTTAAATCTCATTTGCCATGCGACTGACCAATCAACGATTTTATTCAGATCATTCTGGATTTTACCTCTATCTTCGTCATTAATCGCCCTACCACCCAGCTTCGTTTCATCCGCAAACTTTGAAACTGTACTCGTACTGACAAGGCCGACATCCAAATCGTTAATATATATAAGAAAAAGCAAGGAGCCCAATACAGAACCCTGAGGAACGCCACTCGCTACATTAGCCCAACACGACTCCGCTCCATCAACGACCACTCTCTGTTTCCTACCTCGCAACCACTCTTCTATCCAATTTATTACTACACCCCTGATTCCATGAGCCTTAGTTTTTTCAATGAGTCTTTTGTGCGGTACGGTGTCGAACGCTTTTTGAAAATCTAAATACACTACATCAACCGCCCGATGACTATCGTAAACGTCAACCACGCTTTGAAAAAATTCTAAAAGATTAGTTAAGCAAGATTTTTTTCGTCTAAAACGTGCTGCGTATTTCTAACTAAGTTATGCAATTCTAAGTGTTCGACTATACGATCCCTAATTATTGATTCTCGTAGCTTACCTACAACAGACGTTAAACTGATTGGCCTATAATTTCCCGCCGCAACTTTATCGCCTTTCTTAAAGATAGGTGTTACGTTTGCTAACTTGAAATTATCTGGTACGCACCCTTTAGAAATAGACGCATTAAAAATCTTTGTTAGTTATTAGTAACGCCAATGCCCCAAGAAACAAACCACCATTTGAATTTCCCATCTCTGAGTTTGTTCCTCTGAATAGGTTTCGTTCTGTTTAAAACAATACCATATCTACACTTTAAAATTTCACACCACTTTTTGTTTTATTTTGAATGGCTTTTTGGTGGTTTTTAGCCTTCAATCGGTGTTCTAATTTATTTATAACTTTTTCTGTTATTACACAAAAATATGCATTTATAATAAATACTCTTCAATATCACACTCAGAGTGACTCGTGAGTGGTTCATCTTGATTTTCAGCTTGGAATCTTTTCTTTTTTCTTTATCTTCTGTGAACACTAAGGTACAATGACCATATGTTCTGCTACAAACTTCGCCTCCAACAGAATATTTGGCCACTGAACTTGAATTTGTCTAAGTTCTGCAGCTACATCAGTTGTAAGTGATGCCCCTGAATCAAGAGATCTTATTTCACTTAAGATTTGAAAGGACTGTATACTAGGGCGGAGCGTTTTTACACTTTTTTGATTTTCGTTTTGTAATAGCGCGGAAAAGTGGCTCTTCTACGTCGAAAGTGAGTGTGTAAAATCTCAGAGATCTGCAATAATATCTTCTGCCCCCACACGCGCGTTGAAAATCTAAAAAATGCGCCAAAATACGCATTTTTTCAATATTTTCTTATAGTTTTAATTTTCATCCTACCTTCTTGTAATAGCGAGGAAAAGCATCCTAAAGGTTTATTTTAGACTAATTTTAAATATTTCTGTCCTTCGATAATTTCTTCTGCCTCCGCAAACGTTCCAAAATACGGAAAAATTTACATAAATAGTGTATTTTATAATGACGCTATTATGGTCAACTTCGGCCCTACACCACAGTTTATTCGTTAATCATGTATTAAGTAATGCAATTAACAATTCATTATATCATATTTTAGTAATTTAAGAAGTTTATATATTTGAGCAATTAAATAATTTAGGTCCTCAACGCAGTTTACTTTGCATATGCTTGGTTTATTTTTGATGACTTATTATATAATATGCATGCAGCTCCTTGCTTATTTCGTCAATATTGAATGTACTATATTGACAAAATAACTCAGAACTCACCACGTGGAGGTGGCTGCATTTCGAGTTCCTCCCTGCCCGACCCAACCACCCTACCATTATCGGATTTAGGCTAGTTACACACTGTAGTCACTTTTTGTTTCCATTCTTGGCATTTTCTTTCTGGATTCTAACCTTGCTCTGATAAATCCATCCCTTTCCTCTGAACCGCATACTGCAGCGGAAGCCTCTGTTACCAGCTTTATATGCCGTTCAACCGCTTGGGTGTGGCAAGGAAAGCGTGGGATGAAATCAGGTACATCTCCTGATGAGATATAGTTCAGGATGTTGGAGCGTGATAGAACTTTTGTCAGAGGAGGCTCTGACAGTTCACAAGTTTGCCAGTTAATCATGTTGTAGTACTCACTGCACTGAAAGTTAAACGTGGGCAATTTAAACACTCTCACTGCGGCTGACAGAATCTCTTGCTTTAAGGATTCTCCTCCATCCTAATTCTCTGATATGTTTTGCTTCATCGTGAATCATACTAAGGAGAACATTCTCAGGATGAGAAAAATAGGAATTTCTCTGAATAACACGATCAACTATTTCTATACAGCGGGCACTCAACGACCTCGAGCATTGTATCATTTGATAAAGATGTTTGGCTCCCTGTGTTGCTGAAGAATTTCTCTTGATTTGAAACCACACTGGAATATAAGCTTTCATAATATAATCCACGATACACTTAAGGTTGTCTGAAGGTTCTTCAGTTGAAACGTAGAGACGAAGTATGCGGTTAGCAGTTGTCACCCATCTGGAGTGTGCCATTTTTCCTGGTTTCCTTTGAGCTAGAGAGGGAGTACATTCACCTTTTGTCACAGCATCATAGATTTCTGCCAAATATTTCTGATCTGTGCTCATATCATCTATGTCAACTACAATTTCTTCCGCTTCAACTGCTTCAAACTCAACAACAGGTCTCTTTTCACAATCAATTAACTATTTTCCTATAGGCCCCGTAAAACTCTGAGGATATGTTGTTTTACCATCAATGTCAGTCACTATGTGCCGCATGGGAAGTTCATTAGTGTGAAGCAAGCAAATCAGCCACTGGAGTGCTCTCTGAAAGTGCTCTTCAATACTTCTTATCACTCCTCCTTTTGGTCCTGTATTAACTGCTGTCCCGTCACGTACAAGGGCTTTAACATCTGAAGTATCAATCTCATTTGAGCGAAAAAAATCCAAAATTGCAGAAGATATACTCTGTGCTGAGCCAGAAGCGGGAGTTACATGCCCAATATAATGCGAGTTTGGTTCTTGAAGTAAAGTGACATGTTCTTCTGTTATATTTTTTTGATAACCTTTACTGCCAACTTTTTCTTGCACTGCAGTTCTGTCCTTTCTTCCATCGAAATATATACTCTCCATAGTTTCTTCTTCGTAATCTCTCTTTTGAATGATAGGTCTCACTTTTTTTCTAGCTCTCCTTACTTTGCATCTGTCTATTACTGAACTTAAATCTTTTTCGTTTATAATTCCCACGTCTTCAAGAACAGCCGAAGCAATTATACTGTAGCAGCAGACCTGTGTGACTCACCAGTTCTGTCACAAGCTATAGCCAATGATGAGATTGTTCCATGATGAGATTGTTCCATCGATTTGATTCTCAGTGTCGGTTCATAATCAGAATTCGCTCCTTCTGTTTCACTTGATGTTGATGACAGTGTTTCAGTTGCTTGTCCTTTACTGGTAGATGGTTTTGATTCATACTGTTTCATTCTCTGTTGTCTTCTAGCAATAGTTGCTAGATCTTTACGAGTTTGTGAAATATCAAGAGAGCCTATTGCAAATTTTCTTGTTGTTCTCTGATCTTTAAGGAAGTCTTGTTCAATTGCTGGAACCTTGAGATGGTTTTCATATGAACACTTATCAAAATTTTCACATTTGCAAGCACTGATGTCAAATAATTTGTTTTCTGCCTCATTTTGAAATGTTTGTAATTTAATTTTGAATGAGTCACTATCTTGTTTCCTTTTTATTGACTTTAGAAGGTTTTGACATTTTTCATGGTAATTTTTAATCATTTGAACGACACGGTTATGAGAAACAGTAGGAATAGAGGCTGTTTTCCACAAATCTTCGAGAGTTTTTGAGAGAACCCTCGAAATTTCTGCAACTGTAGGCTCTTTCTTCGATGTCTTCAGATTCAACCTTATTTGATGAAAATATTTCATGACGTCCTTATAGGTTGGAAGGCACCTCTTGTCTAGATCAGCTGGAGCCCCAAATATAGGGCAACTTGAAGAAGTTCTTGTTGCTTGAGCTGGTACTGACATTGTGAAAAACACAGTAATTAATATAAAAGTTAAGAAATTACTCCTAAAACGTAAAATATTCTTGCATTCTGCAGAAGTTTTGTATATTACACCAACGTATTATTATGCACTAAAATATACAGTATATGTCCACACATGCGTGTTGTCGTGTTCCGAAGATGTATTAACAGCAAGAGCAACACAATCCACATCTTACCCGAAACGTAGCTAGCACTACACTGCGGGGTAAGTGAGAGCAAGAAGGCCTGTTAGAGTGTTGTGAGTCATGACTCATCAATCATCACTCACTGACTCATTGCCGTATATGGCAATGACGAGCAACACACCATACCAGGCTGTGGGGAAGCTTCTAGAACGATGTGGGAGTACTACGTGACGTACAAAGTGAATTTATTAGCGTATAGGCTGAATATGCAAAATACGTGATTTATGCGGATTTTTCCGTATTTTGGAACGTTTGCGGTGGCAGATATCGCAGGACAAAAATATTTAAAAATAGTCTAAAATAAACTTTTAGGATTGTTTTCCTCGCTATTACAAGAAGGTAGGATGAAAATTACAACTATAAGAAAATATTGAAAAAAATGCATATTTTGGCGCATTTTTTGATTTTCAACGCGCGTGCGGAGGCAGAAAATATTTTTGCAGATCTCTGAGATTTTACACACTCAATTTTGACGTGGAAGAGCCACTTTTTCGCGCTATTACAAAACGAAAATCGAAAAAAGTGTAAAAACGCTCCGCCCTACTGTATACCAGAAGCTAGTCACCAAAATGCAAGGAAATGCATTGAAATACTGAGGTAATGCCTCCACTTCTGAACTAACTTCCGGAGATGCTTTGCTATTAGATGGACAGCATCAGCTACTGCTCTCCAATGTGTTGTGTGTGTGTGTGTGTATGTGTCTGACTGAGAATGAAGAGAACAGTGTAGCTTTCTTTTTTTAAATTTTCCCTAACTACACCCAAAAATGTTATTTCAGTTCAGGCAGCTGCATCATTCACACCAACAAGACTGAGAGGAGTGGTATAAGGAGAGTACTCAGAGTATTCATTCCTTTTTTTAAGGCAAGCCTAAACACCTTTAAATTTTCCATCCATATTAACACCATTATCCAAACCTTGACCTCTACAATCATGTAATGACATTGAAAGTTGCTTTACGCTGGTAAGTAACATTTCTGTTATACAGGGTGTACATAAAGTCAGGATCTATTTTTGTGAAGCACTTGGAAATTATATGGAATTCAATCATAAAATGATAAAGTGGCAACATTTATTAAATAATTAAGAGTAGGATTCGACGTGACGCCCATCAGTATCCCTGCACAGCTGAAATCGTTCCGCAGCATTTCTAAACACATTCTGGAGCATTTGCGGGGTTATGTTATCTGCAGCAGTTCGTATACGTGTACGTAAGTTTTCAAGATTCGTAATCTTCGTCTGATAGACGTGCGATTTGATAAAGCCCCATGCAAAGAAATCTAAAGGGGTTAAATCTGGTGATCTCGCTGGCCAAGGTCTGTTGCTTCCGCGTCCGATCCAGCGATTTGGAAAACGTCCATTTAGATAATCCTGAACAATTTTGGCATAGTGACAAGGAGCACCATCATGTTGATAGACGACGGTACTAACAATCCTATCCCCGTCGTCTATCAACATGATGGTACTCCTTGTCACTATGCCAAAATTGTTCAGGATTATCTAAATGGACGTTTTCCAAATCGCTGGAAAGGACGCGGAAGCAACAGACCTTGGCCAGCGAGATCACCAGATTTAACCCCTTTAGATTTCTTTGCATGGGGCTTTATCAAATCGCACGTCTATCAGACGAAGATTACGAGTCTTGAAAACTTACGTACACGTATACGAACTGCTGCAGATAACATCGCAAATGCTCCAGAATGTGTTTAGAAATGCTGCGGAACGATTTGAGCTGTGCAGGGATACTGATGGGCGTCACGTCGAATCCTACTCTTAATTATTTAATAAATGTTACCACTTTATCATTTTATGATTGAATTCCATATAATTTCCAAGTGCTTCACAAAAATAGATCCTGACTTTATGTACACCCTGTATTATCCCCACGTTTTCGATCACACTCAATGAACTTGAGAAATTTTTCTCTAGTGCAAAAAGATCCAGCCTCTTTATGTTGCAGTACAGTATCAACATATTCTCTTCATGGTGTGAAAGGGCAGGAGTAGTATCACAAATAATTGAGTGATAGATTTTTCTCTTTCTACACACTTCAATAAACTAATTCCTACTCTCTCATGAATGGTAATGTAATTGTGCTCGCATTGTTTTACTATCATTCTGTTTATGTTCAACTTGGTCTAAGTGGTTTTGAGTTATGCTGTCATAATAAGTCTTTAACTCAAGAGTTCCAAGAAAGTTCCCATTATGTGGATCACCAGTCAGATTATTATTTACATGGAGTGCCAAGCCTTTCGTAGCAAGATATAAAGTAACATTTCACAATTTTTCCAGTATTACTTTCCGTCTTGCAGCTTCTGTGAATCTCACTGTTTATTCTCCGTTCGATCAGTGACTGTTCCAACTGTTTCCTCTAAAAGTAGCAGGTTTTGTGATCCATGCTCTTTTCATGTTCAGGAAGATTATTACAGTGTGTCATTCCCTCACAACTGATTAATGTTTTTTCCCTTTTACCCGAACACTGCTTTGTTTATATTTTTCTCAAGAATGGAAAAAGCAAAACATGGAAAGTAGTAAAGGTCTTTCTGCGTATCACTCCAGTAGTATGGGCGCAAAAGGAGAGAGTGCAACGCAATTGAAAATGTTGATCAGTGTTGCAAAGGAAATGTTGCCTAAGTTATGCAACAAGGGGAAGGGGGAATGTTGCAAGATGTTATGCAACAAAGGGGGAGTGGGAATGTTGCAAGATCAACAAGGGGAAGGGGGAATGTTGCAAGATGTTATGCAACAAAGGGGGAGTGGGAATGTTGCAAGAGCAACAAGGGTTATGCAACTTGGAGGCGGAGTTAAAGAGAAAGAGAGGAGAGGGAGAGAGAGGGAGAGAGAGGAAGAGAGGTGTTCGCCTGGCAGGAGCCAAGCGCATATTAAGATTTCAGCCGAGCGGCCGTTGTCTTAATATGTTCCTAATCAGCCAGTTGGCTTATCTGGCTGAGCTGCCAGATTGCGTTATTTATTTAATTAAATCATATATTCTGGCTTAACCAGCCAGGTGACTTAGAAGGCGTAAATGGCTTGTTCAGGTGTACATTATTGAGTTGCCAGATTGCGTTTTTTTATTTAATTAAAGCACATATTCTGTCTTAACCAGCCAGTTGACTTAGAAGGCGTAATTGGCTTGTTCAGGTATACATTATTAGGGTTATCAGAGTGAGCTATCCAGATATATTTGGCAGTTGGTCTAGAAATCCTTTTGGAAGGCAGCAATTTGCTGTAATTAAATGTCGTGTACAACCAAAAGAATAAAATAAAACACCATTACATAATTCTGCTTATTTAGACGAATTAATGGATTCAATTTCACAAAATATATACAAACAAGATATACAATGGAATATATATGATCAAAAATAATAATAGCATAAGAAATACGAACGATGAATATATAATCAAAATAAATATAAAATGGAATACATATGATCAAAAAATAAAAATAGCATAAGAAATACGAACGAGAAATATATAATAAAAAATATACAAAACGATGTAGTATAACCATCAATATATTAGTACAGGAAAAATATATATACATACAGTTATAATAAATAATTAAATATATTGAAAATAATAATATACAAAACGCATAATCAATTGCATATTAGTAGAGGAAATATATATATATATATATATATATATATATATATATATATGAAAATAGTCTCATATAATGTAAGGTCAGTGAGGAATTCAACTGTAGATGTTCATAAAATCTGCGACAGTGCAGATTTGATACTCCTGCAGGAGCACTGGCTACCTAAGAGCTAAAATTCCTCTCTACCATCCATGATGACTTTATGTACCATGCGTCATCAGCAGTAGACTTGTCAGATGAATTAATGTACGGTAGGCCTTTTGGTGGTGTTTCTTTCTTATTAAGGAAAAATTTGTCAAAACATATAAGATTTTTAACAAGCGATAACGTAAGGTTGTTAGGCATTGAATTACAAGTGAACAATGATTGCATATTAATTGTAAACTGCTATTTACCATACAACAACGGCAGTAATCTAGATGAATACATTGATTTGCTGTACAAAATTAAGTCATTATCAGATAACCCCAAATATTCTCACTGTATAATAATGGGGGACTTTAACGCACATGTGAACTCGGAATTCTTTGGAGAATTGGGTAACATCTGCGAGTCGGCCAATTTAAGTATAAGTGATGTAGATGTATTAGGGGTAGCCAGTGGTAATTTTACATACGTTAGCGATATGAGCGGTACCACCAGGTGGATTGATCATTGTCTCACTAGTAATAATCTAAAGGATCGAATTGTTAGAGTTCATATTTTGCATGATTTCCTTCTTTCTGATCATAGACCATTACAAATATTAATTAACGTTACCAATTTATGCGCAACACGACTTAACAAGAACTCAATAGGTAAGAATAATCGCGTCGATTGGTCCAATGTTAATATGCAGCAGAGAATAGAATACGAAGACAGAACATGTCACCTCTTTAATAATTTAGAAATTTTGCACCTTGGCTGTAATAATCCTTGCTCAAATGATTCTCACTGTAAACTCATAGATAGGTATTATAGTAAGATAATATCCCTGCTGTTAAGAGAAGCAGGAAGCCCCCTGATTAAATCTTACAACTATCATACAAAGGTTATTCCTGGATGGAATGATTTTATTGCCCCCCTGAAGAGGGAATCGAAAGACGCCTACGATTTGTGGTGCTTTCATGGTAGACCAAGATTAGGACCAGTATACATAAATATGTGTAGAAGTCGGGGTCAGTATAAGGCGGCCATAAGGCGATGTAAACAGGAAGAAGAGTCTATTCGAGCATCAAAAGCCTGTGAAGCTCGCATAAATAACGATAATAACAAATTTTGGAAATTTGTTAAGAATCAAACGGGTGTCAAAAATGTCTTCCCTCCGACAATCGATGGGGTGTCGGGGGAGGATGAAATTGCAAAGCTGTGGAAAAACCACTACTCTAACATTCTTAATAGTGTGAGTAGGGATAATCTTAAGATAGATTGCAGCGAAACGATTGTGGGAGGGACAAGGGAAAATATTTTGATATCATTTTCTGAAGTAAAGAGGTTAATTAAAGAGTTAAAGACTGGTTCAGCGTCAGGGGTAGATGACTTATCGAATGAGCACTTAAAATATGCAAATGACGTAGTATGTCTGCATATATCATTGCTCCTATCAGCCATGCTTGCTCATAGCTATATCCCTGCAGAGTTCATGAGGGTATATATCTTGTCCCTGGTCAAAAATAAGTATGGAGACATTCTGTCCAGCAATAATTACAGGCCTATTGCTGTCGCTTCCTGCTTCTCGAAACTACTAGAAAAACTCTTGTTACTCCGATTAAATGATTTCCTATGGACATCTAATCAGTTTGGCTTTAAAAGGTCCCACTCAACTGACCTGTGTATCTATGTACTTAAAGAAACAATATCTAAATACATTGACAGTAATTCAACCATTTATAGCTGTTTCCTTGATATAAGTAAGGCATATGATAGGGTGAACCACAATATTTTATTTGCAAAACTAGAAGACAGGAAGGTTCCCATGTACATATTAAATTTATTGAAATTTTGGTATTCCCACCAATCTTTCACTGTGAGGTGGGGCAATGTACTATCCGAGTGTTTTGGCTCCTCTTGTGGGGTGAGACAAGGCTCCTTGCTCTCCCCTATGCTGTTTAATGTGTATATTGACGGATTAATTGCTTCACTTAATGAGGCAACAGTAGGATGTTGTATAGATAACACAAGGATAAATAACGTAGTTTATGCGGATGATATGGTGTTAATAAGTCCCTCTGTTAAAGGTCTGGATCGGCTACTAAAAGTCTGCGAAGTGTATTCGCAGAAACATGATATTCTTTTTAATGTGACAAAAACTAAGGTTATGCAATTTCATCCTAAAAGCTGTAATCAGCCAGCTGATGTAAGGTTTAAAATGAATGGTGAAGTAATTGAGGAAGTACAAGAGTTTAAGTATTTGGGTCAAACTATTACCAGCTCCTTGAGTGATGACTCGGATATAAGAAAACAATCTCGAAGCCTGTGTGCTAAAGCGAATATGACCATAAGGAACTTTCGTTTCTGTACAAGTGAAGCTAAAGACACACTCTTTCGTACTTTCTGCAGTAATATATACGGTCAGCAACTCTGGGTGAATTATAAAAAAGGTTCTGGCAGAACCTTAAATTTGCTGTACAACAGGTCGTTTAGACTCTTACATAAATTACCCCCGAGATGCTCAGCTTCGCAAATGTTTGCAACCCGCAATGTTCCGAGCTTCCCGGAGGTAACAAGACGTGCTCAACACAGTCTAATGCAAAGAATTAAAAAATCAACCAACCCGATCATCCAAGCTATCCATGAGTCCTGCCATTTATCCTCTAAGCTATGGACTTTTTGGTACGAAAACGTCTGTCTGTAGCTCCACTTAACTTCGACAGTGCAGTATTATTTCTAATCAATTGTATATATTTTTATCCTTAGTGTATGAACTGTCATTGTATTAATAATATTTGTCATATGGACTATAGTCTGCCAATAAACCTTTTCATTTTCATTTTCATATATATATATATATAACTAAATAAATATACATCAAAATACTTTATCTTCTATGGCGCAAAACGCTAAACTCACACGTAATCGAGTCTACATTCACATCCTTATTACTTTGCACTACACGGTAAAACCGTCCAAGCATTACTTCACCGCTCAAGTTATACGGATGCCTATACTTGACATATATGGCTTTCATATCGTTCAATACTATTTTTGTGCCCACTTTACATTCGGCTGGCAAGTTATCTTTAAACACGGCTAGAATACAATCAAAAGCACTCACAAAGAGGTCATCGTTAACCACATCATTATTAAATACAAGTTTATAAACACTCCTTTCCAATCGAGGGTTTCTTCTTACCGTCCCGAGCTTTTCAATCGTGAACTCTTCTTCACTCTGCATAGCGGCAATTCAAATAATCTTCCAAGTCGTAACGACAGCTATTCATTATATAGAGGTATAGCTCTTCAGGGTGAACAGTGTAGGCAAGCTCTGCCCTGTACTGCTCAAGTGCTTTGTACCAAAGTTCGGGATATTTCGAAGAATCTAAACCTTTTAAATATGCATCCAGCTCTAGACCATTCATTCCTTGTTCATTCCTACATTCGATAAATCCGTCGAGCAGAGCGGTGTATGCGTATTCAAGAACCGTGTCAAAATAAATCATATCCGTAACACGAGAGTCTAATATAGGCTTCAGCTTGCGGAATCCGACGATTTTAAACATTCTGTCGAGGATGAAACGGTTTCGCGTAGGGACAAGAACGTTATTATCAAATGCATTCTTCCACATCAGTCGTATATCAATGCTTGGCTGATCTTTGTTTATACACAACGTGCAAAGAACGGCATATGAGGGGGCGTCACTACTCTGCTCTCTTCTTGTACCTACGCCTGCAGGTATTTTATAACGGTCGTCTCCCCACTTCTCAACTATCACGAAGACTATTCATCTCCTCAACACTTGAATAAATAACATTACGTTTACCAGAGTTTGCTTGCCTACAAGTCGTTTCAAGTACATAGTTAATGGTGCCTGTTTCACACCTGAACACGTGCAATGACTTCGTCACAGACACATCGTACGCGGCGTTGAGAATGCTTCTCAAGGGAAGTTCCATCGTATTCGCACATCTAGTCGGCTCAAGCTCTGAGATGACTATGAGCCACAGGTGGGACGGATCGGCTCGACGGGCGGAGTGAGTCACGCTGATAAAACGTGTACGGGTTTGTTCGAACTCGTGTGTTTCGGAGGGGTGAGGTACACAGGTGGGCGGCTCGATGGGGGGAGCGAGTCACACCATAAACTGCTAAAGCGTGTACAGGCTTGTTCGAACACTTGTGCCCTTGGACAAACAGATTTTTCCGCTACATGAAGCAATACCGGCTTTAATGTTTTATCACTCACCAGACATTCATTTCCACAAACTAATCATTTTCACAATCCGGTGCACTATTTGAGAGCAACATATGCCCATATTTATTCTTTATGTTTAACAAGCGATACTCGTCTCTAAAGTCTGTTAAAAACTCACACAGGTCATTAGCCACAACCTCACTACAAACCTCGTCATGAGATATATTTATATACTGGTAAAAATACTTAAGATTCTCCATGATGACAAGATTTACATTCTCAACCGTAGGGTACGAGTAATCGGTATAGTGCAACATGATATAATATCGCTTGCAGGGCCGGATTAACCATTAAGCAAAATAAGCCCGTGCTTAGGGCATCAAGGGAAGGGGGGCACCACAGAAATTTTCCATTGTCGGATTTACCATGGATTTATTATACTATTATAATCGCGGCTTATAGGCTGGTTATAGCCTATAAGCTGTTGAAAACTGAATTATATATATTCATATATAGTATTTATTTTTTTTCATTGTTTGAATTTGTAATGAACAACAACCCTTTTGAGAGAATAAATATATTTCGTTGTAATCACACACTTTACGCTTTGCGTTATTATTTTGTTTATATCAAATCTTTGAGCGCCATATTAAAAATACATATAGATTAAATATTTTCGTGTGCTATAGGAAGTTATTCTGAACGTGTGATTTGTGCATATAATATTAAATATATATTTTACATAATCATTTGGTATTGTTTTACAGAAAGATTTAGGTTTATAGAATTGTAATATAAATTAATATTAAAATAAAAGAAACTATAAACTCTCTATATTGCTGTTGTATCAAGTGATGTTTATCACGGCCATTATAATAATAAGATATACTGACCTAAGTTAATTAGCGTTGAAGAAGTTTATCTGTTGCTCTCTCTTCTTCTCTAGGGTAAGTCTATGAAGTGTACTTTATTTGTATATATAACAATATTTTATCATACACGTATCTTTATTTTATAATTTATTTATCTATTGTCATAACAGTATAAAAGAATTTAGATTGTAATAACCAGAGTGAATAATTTGTAATGTATATATAACATCAAACGTAGTTAGGACAATTTAGGCCCTAAGCAAATGTTCATATTTCCTATAATTAAATATTGTGTTTTAAATAAATAAATAAATGTAAATATAAAATGTGGCTCGTTAATAGTGAAATGTTAATATTTATATTTTTATAGATTGCGTATTATTAATTCTAATGTTAAGTATTTTTATTTTATAGGTTTCGGTTCCTTCTTTCGGTTCCTTCTTTTGGTTCCTTCTTTCGATTTGATTTGTATTCAACATTTCGAGTTGATATTTCGGTTGAGTTATATTAATTGCCACTTATATTTAAATTGCCACTTTGGTTGTGTACGGTTCCCATTTTGTCTTTCTGAGAATAAAAGAACAAAGCCAAGATTGTGATATGTGTAACTGTGTTGATTGCCACATAATATACAAATAAAATATTCTTTTTATTTCTGTATTTTACAGACCCCAAGAACCAAGATGAAACGTGTTCAGTTAAGTGGTGTACAAAAGCGAAAACTATCAAAAGAGAAACAAGAGAAGACTTTGGATTTAGAGTCCAAGACTGCAAAGCTGACTGATTTCTTCACACAAATTCCACGACCACAACGTCAACATGATATACCGATTCTGAATCAAAACCAATCTCCGTCATCAGAAGTGGACACAAATACCACTTTGATCACTTCAAAATCAAAATATGATGACGTTGGAATCACCGAGGTGTCACAAGCAGGTTCATCTACCACATGTCTCACTACTGATCTCACTTTGCCTGTAAATTCTCTTGATACCTCTACTGCAAATGTTGATTCAAGTTGCTTTACAAGACATTCTGGGGTTGAAATAATTGCTGAAAATGAAAGTTTAGTGGACCATGGTGATGGTGGTGAAATGAATCAGTCTGCAGAAGATGAAGTAAATATAGCAAAAGATCCAGGGTTGTGGCTTGATTTCTCTGCTGATGATGTGGCTTATTGGATTGCTTGTGGACCCAGTGACTGTCAACACCACAATGGGCCATTTGACAAGTCTTACCGGCATTTCAGTAGTGGCAAACCAGCAAGATACTGTTCACAAAAACCTTTCGTTGGGACAAAAGCCAATGGTGAGAAATACAAGAGAGAGTGGTTATTGTATTCACCATCAACAGGATCAGTTTACTGTTATGTTTGTAAACTGTTTGCTCCTAAAAATGTCTCACATTTTGTTATAAGAGAAGGGTTCAGTGACTGGCGAAATACCATTGTAATTGATCATCATGAAAAAAGCACTACTCACCGAGACTCTATGCTAACATACTTAACTCGCAGACAAGGTGCGGGGTTGGGACAACAGTTGGAAAAACAAATTCAGGAAGAGTGTGATTACTGGGAACATGTCTTTGAGGCGTGTCATAGCTGTTATTTGTACGTTAGCTGAACGTGGCTTGTCTTTTCGAGGAACAGAAGAAAGATTTGGATCATTGCAGAATGGGAATTTTTTAGGGCTGCTTGAGCTCATAAGCCGGTTTGATCCATTTTAGCAGGTCACATTTTGAAATATGGAAATTCTGGCAAAGGAAATCCTTCTTACCTGTCCAAAACCACCTGTGAGGAACTCATTCAACTAATGGCTCAAAAGGTCCACACACTCATTGTTGACGAAGTAAAATCTTCTGGTTATTTTAGTTTGTCAGTTGATTCAACACCAGATCTATCACATATCGATCAGTTAAGTGTTGTACTTAAGTACTTAAAAGATGGACAGCCTATTGAACGCTTTTTAACCTTTCTGAAAATGAAAAGCCATACTGGTGAGGAAATGGCAAATCAGGTGTTGCAGTACTTACGTGAAGTTTGTAAGCTAAACTTTTCAAAATGTAGGGGTCAATCTTACGACAACGCTGCCAACATGTCTGGGCGTTATAAGGGGATGCAGCAAAAATTTTTAGAAACAAACAAGTTTGCTATATATGTGCCCTGTGCAGCCCATTCACTAAATCTGGTAGGCCGAAGTGCTGTTGACTGCTGTCAAGAGGCGGTTAATTTATTCTCTACAGTGCAGTTGCTCTATACCTTTTTTTTAGCCTCAACCAGCAGGTGGGAAATTCTTAAAGGTTGTATTGGAAATGAAAGTGTCTTAAAATCCCTCTCTGATACCAGATGGGAGGCACATGCTATGGCAACAGCAGCAATTTTGAAATCTTTCCTTAAAATTTTAGAAGCGTTAGAATGTATAGCTGAAGACCAGTCACAAAAGGGAGACACTAGAAGAGAAGCAAATAATATTGCAAATAAGATGCAAGAGCTAGAATTCGTTTTTATGTTGAATTTTTGGGATGAGATTTTGCAAAATTTTCATAGAGTAAGCAAAGTTCTACAGAATAAGGATGTGAACTTAAAAACATGTGCAGATCTGTATGGATCATTAGCTGACCAACTGTGCACTTCACGAGATGAATTTGAAAGATATGAAGCAGCTACAAAGGAAATGCTACCAGATGTTGATTACAAGGCAGCTCAAACTCGCAAACGTATCAGAAAGAAGGTACCCAATGACGGAGATGCACCAGAAGTATATCTGAATGCCAGAGATAAATTTCTTATCACCACCTTTTACACAATTGTTGACAAACTTGAAACTGAGATGAGAAGAAGAGGAGAGATATACAAAGAAATAGCAGAGAGATTTTCTTTTCTAAGTGATGTGCCACATAATGTCACCACTTCATCATCTACTGAAATTGAAAGGTATTCTCAGGGTTGAAAAAGATGATTGATGCTTACCCAGAGGACTTGAACACTAATTTCTCTGCTGAGCTTCAGCAGTTTCACTCATATGTTTGCCATAAGTTCAGTGCAAAAAAAAATGTAAAAACAAGATTCAGTCATGCTGAACTTTATAAAATAATTGTAGAAGACAATATTGAGTGTGCCTTCCCAAATGTAGAAATTGCCTTTCGTATATTTTTAACATTAATGGTCACAAATTGCTCAGCTGAGCGTTCATTTTCTCAGTTGAAGTATATTAAAAATACCAACAGAACAACTATGCAACAAGGCAGGCTGGATGCCTTATCTCTACTAAGTATAGAAGCAGATGTGTTACGTAAGATTAGTTTTGAGGATCTGATCAAAGACTTTGCAATTAAAAAAAGTAGGAGAAAACTTTTCAAATATAAATGAAGTGGAAGTATACAAAAATAAACATTATTTTCCATCTTACTGTAAGTTTTGTTTCATTTCAAAAAATAAAATTTTATTTTATGGTTTATTTTTGTTTATATTTTGAATTACATACAGTATATAAGGGGCACCAAAATATTTTAAGTGCTTAGGGCCTCTAAAGGTCTTAATCCGGCCCTGATCGCTTGTCACACCACTCATCAACAAGACTCACTATCCATAGCCGTTGTTTATCTTTTGAACATGTTGTTTCTTCAACTTCGCGGTATATATGAGCTTTTATAAAGGTTTGGTCTACAACATACTTCAATACATCGTTTGTACTTTGAAATCCTACAATGCCCTCGCCAGAATACACCTAGAGTATTTGAACTCTTGGTCCTTCGCAGGGCTTAATGTAGCCTTAAAAGTATTAAAGGAAGGGGAATGGGGAGTTTTTCAGTATCCACCACATCTTGGAACTTTGCCGAATACCACTTCATAAACGTTGAACACGCAACATTAAAGGTAGCCATAACTATTTTTCGTCTATGCGGGAGAATACACGTCTGAGCTCAACGGTATGCAGAGGTCAACTGAGCACGCAGGGATAGAATATGCTCAAGTAGTGGCAGGAGTCACGTGACAGATCTTACAGTGGGCGGAGCTTAGCTTTCTACTGTACACACACACACACACGCATGCACGCAAAGGAGAAAATGAAGCCTTAATTGATGCAAATATACGTAATAAATAAACATATCATTAACAATACATATATATATATATAAATAAATACAATCAAGGATTAAGGTAGCCAAAGGGCACGGTATCATAGGTACCAAGCACCTGGTAACGCTTCCTATAGGTGTTACGGTATACCTTCTTGTCCTTCAGTTCCTTCATCCCCCCAAATTCTGCGCCCGAAATTTGTGCGTCCCCATAATCAGTTGGGGTGGCTGGTCACCCTCATCTTCCAAGCACAGTAGATCCTTCACCGAGTCAGCTAACGACTCGACGGTTCACATGGCTAAGCGTGATACCCTTAGCCTTCACGATATACTTCATATCATCCCCCACTCTCACCCGTACCCCATAGCTCTCCAAGGAATTCCCCAATAGCAGGCATGTATTCACCCTCCCTCGCTGTGAATATCACGCTATCTGTGTCAGCTTACAGCCCCCTCCCCCAAGAGAGTGCAATAGGTCCCAAAGATTGATGCGGGCGTAGGCCGTTGTGAAACTGGTTACAGGTATGTTTGTAACCCGTGAGGTATCTGTGGCCAGTTCGGTGATGTACTTTACTATGTAAGTATTACCTACATTCACGATCTCCATAACCTATTTATCGGGAGCGTTGGCATAATCCCACACTTCACTATAACCTTTTGCCAAATGAACGTCCCCTTTCACGGTATTCTCTGCAAATTTCCCCCAAAGACTGTTTAGACACAACTTTGCACTAAAGCGCTTGACAGGATTCTTAACAATTTGGGATTGGTCAAGCTGTATACCTTCATGAGCACGGTAACGCTGAATATAAGCCGTTTTTTCATCTTCGGTATTAACCCCTCCCAGATATCCTGATGCTTCTACTTTATCCTTCAAAAAGGCGTTTATATATGGTGTGAAAAGATTGGGTAGCTTCTGAAACCTCCACACCTCATGTATCTTCAATATTCTATACCCATGGCGAACGGCTAGGCCCAGCTCAGGGCTTGTATATACACCTCTCATCTTACGCTGGTTGGTTGTGACGTTACAATCACCGCTGTTCTCCTCTCCACACTTCACACACACAGGGGAACATGAGCTTCTGATCTATAACGACGGGTAAGATCGGCATCTATAAATCGCGAGGGGGGAGCACGTCTACGAAAGAGAGTCCAAAGTAGCGCTCATTCAAGTTAGCTGAAAAATCCTCGATGGTTGGTGTGGTGGGACCCACCATTTTTTCAGGTGCACCTACGGTACGGGGTACGGATTGTTCTTCATCACGTAGGGGTATAAAGAACAGAAGTCGTGGTAGTGGAGTTTCACGCCTCCGTAGGCGGAAAGTATAGCTTGAATGGGTTTGTGAACAATCCAAACAAGCTGTCACCGCATTTGAGGGGGTCCAACACCATTGAACGTTTGATGGTCCTTATTTGTTCAGGGTACTGGGCATCTGTTTCCAACCTTGCATCATACTCATGCTTCCATACGATTTTGTAAGTGAACTGGGAGCCTATAAGTTGATCACGGTTACGGGTCCATGCGTGGCTGTCGGCGGGGGATCTTCCATAAAGGTACCCTGTAACGGCACATTCAGCGCGCGGGCACCCATACCACCACCAGCCGGTAAAGGAATACACAGGCTTTCCTCCAGTGGCTGGATCCTCATTTAGGCCGTCAACCCAAAAAACACGACCATTGTCCTTAACGGGTACTTCACCCGTGTTGCGGGCATGTTTTATATATACACACCCCGGTCTGTTGCTGTAGATGTATGAGCCAATAAATAGCCTTGTGCCCCTAACTTCGGGGGTTGTCTCTGTTAATGATTGCGAAGGTGTCTTTAGGCATGAAGTTATTCTTGAACACTGTAAAACATAATGAGGCGTTTGTGGTTGCGACTTGCAGCGGATCGCATTTAAAATGGGTTATGTACATCTTTCTAAAGGCTTGAAAGCATACTCTAAATACACGTACGTCTTTCACGCAATAACGTTCACATTCATCGGCTATACTGTATGGATTAGCTTCATTAAAACTGTTGTAGTAGCGGTCAAAATCTTCACGCTCACTATCACTCATGTTGGTGTAGTTAAAGTAATGTTTGGGTGGAGGTAGTCCTACGTAATTCAAAGTTTTGTTAGTGAGGAATGTGTAAGGGAAATACCCTTTTGAAACTTCAGCGGCTACGCCCATGACCTTGGGCAGCTTTGCTAATTTACAAGGTGTGAAAAGCAGGGTGTTTTTAAACTGTACATTACTTCTTATCTGCATCTGTATTAGTTTGTTGCCTCTTTTCAAGGGATCACCTGTAAATATTGCACACGACTCGTGTTCAAGCAGCTCCTTATAAAGGAACTGTGTGTCATTTCTTTTTAACTTGTCCGCTAATTTAACAATATAGGATACAAAGAGTTTCACAGGGCTGCCGTGTGCACTCGTTTTAAAAACATTTGTCCGTTTTCCACGTTTGTGGCACCCATCACACTCGATCTCCATGTACTCATTACAGATATTCTGATTTACAAGTAAATGTGGAATAACCTGTTTGGTTTCAGCGTTCGTGTAAGTTTCTATGTCGTAGTACACGGTTATACAAGGTCTATTTTTAGGCTTAGCATCTTTCATATAACATACATGCTTCACTCCATCCGCCTTATACTGGGTGATCCAGATAAATGGGACCCATAAAAAAAAGCCAAATATTCTTAATATTTAATTCCTTTCATAAAAACTATATATCATTCGAAAGAGTAGAGTTACAAGTTTATTATGAAATATTTATTTTTTAAAAATGACTCCTTTCAAATGTGCTCCATTAGTTGCCAAGCATTCCAGTGTTCTCGCTTGTAAGTTCTGCATCACTTTTGCAAGAGTGTGCGGTGGTATGGCCTGTATCTCATTTGTGATGGCGGCCTTCAATTCTTGCAAGGTCGTTGGGTTATTTCTGTAGACCCTACTCTTTAAATATCCCCAGAGATAATAATCTAAGGGAGAAAAATCCGGAGACCTTGCGGGCCATTCAACGTCTCCAAATCTGGAGATTAACTCGCCTGGAAACGTTTGACGCAAAACTGCCATGCAGTTCCTCGTGGTATGGCAGGTAGCTCCGTCTTGTTGGAACCAGTGGTTTTCTAGACAAAGATCTCTTAATTTAGGAATAAGGAAATCGGTCAACATTTTTTCGTAGCGATCACCATTTACAGTGACCGTGTTTCCGGTGGAATCCTCGAAAAAATACGGCCCTATGATCTGAGATGCAGTAAGACCACACCAAACAGTTACACGCTGATTATGCAACGGGACTTCGGTAATATTCAATGGATTTTCTGTTGCCCAGAAACGACAATTTTGTTTGTTTACAGTTCCATTCAAGTGAAAATGGGCTTCGTCTGACATAATCAAAGTTGCTAGAAAATTGATGGTGTCATTTACCTTCTGTTGGATCCATTGACAGAATTGTCGTCTTCATGCGAAATCTCCATCGTTTAGTTGTTGCACTGTTTGAATTTTATATGGAAAGAGCATTAAATTTTGCTTGAATATACGGTGTGTTGTTCCATATCCAACTCCTAACAGCAGAGAAGCACGTCTGATGCTTATGTTAGGATTATCCTGTACAATTTCATGAGTTCTGTTAATGATCTCGTCTATCCTTGCTGTGCGCACTCTTCCAGTTGGTTTTCTTTTTCCAATGCTGCCAGTTAGGGAAAAATTTCTGACACACCGACGGATTACTTTCTTAGAAGGTGATTTTGACATCTGAAAATTTGTCTTGAAAGATCTTTGAGCTGAAACTACACTTCTTCCATGCTCATAATATTGCTCAGTTATGAAACGCAGCTGTTCCACAGTCCATGCAGTCATCTTGAAGGGTTAGTTTTAACTAACACTTTTATTTTGTTTTGTATCTTATCTTGTCTTGTATTGTCAAAACCTATACAATCCTGTACAAACTTGTAACTATCCTCTTTCGAATGATGCGTATGATTTTATAAAAGGACTTATACTTTAAGAGTTACAGGGGTTTCTTTTGGGTCCCATTTCTCTGGATCACCCTTTATTTTTCATGACATGTAGAACAGTGAATTTCATCGCATTTATGTTTGAAATTGCCCCAATTATCAATCGTGTGAAACATACCGCACTTACAAATCCTCATTTTCCTGCAAGTGCCATTTGATTTAAGGAGCTCAAAGCATTCAGTATTGAAAAATGTACGTCTATATAGTATATACATTACATTCCCTCTTCTCGGTTTCAACTACACGACTTTCACATATGGGGCATTTACACTGCTCACATACCATGTAGCAATCCTTACAATGTTTCACCATATCATCAGCAAACTCGAGACATCCCTTACACAAATCATGATGCCTTCCATATTTTCGACTTTTATCATAACTGGCGTAGAGAGCCCTTATATTAAGGATGGGGAGATACGATGTTACTGACAATCCTAAAATAAGTAGAGGTCTTGTACGAGCTTTCATGCTGCTTTGAAAAACATACACAGACCTACGACGATCATCCATTCCAATTACGACTATACGTGCATTCATTTCCTGCTCAGCCCTTCTCAGTTCTTCAGGACCCATATTACACTCAAACTGAAGCTTACAATCTGAAGCCAGTTTACGGGCACGCTACACAACTTTGGGTAGCCAAATTTTTTGCGCCCATGTATTTAGCACGGTGAACATATGAGTAAGACTATTGTTATAAAGCCACAACCACGATCGACGTTTAAATGCTTTCTGTGAATAACCGGAGAATTGAAATTAAGAGTATAAGGTGTGGCACTATGACCCGCAACCCGGAATACTCTGTCAATATCTACCATGAAGTTGTCCATACTGAAGGATGTACCACTTTGAGAGGCTTGCATTATACGGCCCAAGATATGTTCTATGGCTACAGCCGCCAAACGTCTGAACGGTATTACTACCCAAAAATCGTCCCCCTCATCTGACCCGAACCTGAAGGATAACCTCGTCCGGACTTCACGTTCGTCGCGGTTCTGAAGGGTAAACTCCACAATACGTTCAACTACGAGCCGCAGTCCGTTGGTATACAGGGATCTAGGGTCAACCCTGACCACGTACCGATTTCTAGTCATGGCAGGGGTGGGGGTAGCGGGGCGCACCAAATCGAATGTTATACCATCCTCCACAGTAAGAGAAGCTGCTGTGGAGGAAGTACCCGTAACTGAACAATGGGGTATATTTGAGGAAGGTACTACGGGGGTTGTGTCATAAGACGTAGAGGGTTGGGGCTCTAATACTGGGGTTCTAACAACCGGAGTAATCCTGGCACGCTCTATACCTGACGTGGAGGGCTCTTCATCATGGTTCCGCTTTGAACTGTCGCATGCAACAGGTGTCGCTGGTGAGGGTTCGTCAGCGTGGAAGGGTTCTATAGCTGCACAGTCATCTGGTTCGTCTGTGATATCGATGATGGGGGCTGTACATCGTCGTCATTCACAGTTCTCTGGAAGAAGGAAAACAAAATATAAGGAATAGCACTCAAAATTTGTAATATTTTGTAAATGACCCACTTATGGGTGTGACGTGTTAGAGATGGAATCTGTAGAAAAATTCAGGTTCACAAGCCCCTCCACATGTATTATATATGGCCCTACAGGATGTGGAAAAACTGTATTAAAGATAAGGGGGAGATGTTCTGAAAATTTGTGCATAAAGTAATATGGTGCTATTCGACGTATCAGCCAGTGTTCAACGAGTACCAAGTTGAAATTTTGTTCGCCAAGGGTGTATATGACGTTAATTCGTCAAAAGGTAATAGCATACAGTTATTGTAACTGACGATCTCATGTTGGAAATGGATAAAACGTTTGCCGAGACATTTACTGTGTTCTCACACCATCTTAACATAAGTGTATTCTTCATCAAACAGAATCTATTTTTCAAAAATAGATACATGCGCGATGTGTCGCTAAATACACAATATCTAGTCTTATTCGCACAACGTAGTGATGTGTCACAAATTGGGGTATTAGCCAATCAAATGTTCCCGAACCAACGTAAGGAGTTTTTGGAGGTTTATAAAGAAGTCACAAGCCAGCGTTTTGGATATTTGCTTTGTGACCTTCACCAGCGAAACACATTTAGGTTGCTTCTAAGAACGAGTATATTCCCAAACGGACCTGAGATGGTGTATATTCCAGAATGACAAATAGGCTGAAGAAATATCGTGAATTAATAAAAATCTATCAACGATTGCTCCAGGCACTGAAACAGATGTTTGTTAAAAATATCGAATCCGACTTTTTATAAAGCATCTGTGAAATCTGTCTTAATGTTATAAAATGTAATATGCCAATGAAACCCCTCAGAAGGCTCGCTTACGTCGTTACAAGAATATAATACGAGCGCTCGCTCATAACAGTCAAACTGGGTAAAAAAGCGAATTATTGTACAAAGAGGAGGATCATTCCTACCCATCTTATTTTCAGTTTTGGGTCCTTTACTGATAGATTCCGCACGAGGTGTATGCTTCATTGTAAAGTTCAAAGATTCCAGACACGGCTCTAGAACCCCGTAAAAGTAGGCTTAAAAGAATGGAAAGCGAGTTGCTGCCTTATTATAGAGTGAAAAGTCACCTGATGAGAAAAGGCTCTTGTTCCAAGAGGCTTTGCAGAAATTTCTTCATGAGTACGAAGATTATAAGAATCCTACAGAGCTCCCCGTGGTTATTAGGCACAGCGCGAGTAGCGCTGATGGCGACACAGGACCTGGCCCGACGTTAGAGATGACCAACCAAAGAACAACGGAACACAACACATCGAACATGTGTTAAAAAACAGTCTCCCACATACATTGAGGAATAAAGGCTTAAGTCTTTATAATCTATTGAGTGAGGACCCCATCATACAGTGGGCCGATACAGGCGAGGTCATTGTTGAAGGAACAAGGGTACAAGGATCCAATATCGTTGATATTGTTCATGATCTGGTGAGAAAGTGGGACCTCACCAACAGGATGGAAGCATATTAAAGCAAGACTACAACAAATAAATGTCCCCAAAACATTGATAGGTAATCTGAATAGGTTAAAAGACCTGGATCAAGTCTCGCATGTGTCACAACTGAGTACGCCATCGCCCCCAGCAGCAGCGTCTCTGAAAAGAGAAAGAAGAGAACAAACGGCCAACCTTATCCACGTGTCTCTAAAATACGCAAATGGCTAACATATT
Source organism: Bathynomus jamesi (assembly GCA_023014485.1). NCBI lineage: Eukaryota > Metazoa > Arthropoda > Malacostraca > Isopoda > Cirolanidae > Bathynomus > Bathynomus jamesi. The sequence goes on from JAJOZX010002292.1 coordinate 155,826, forward strand.
AAGTAAACGCTATTATGACATTTCTAACCCCGCCTCCTATGGTGGCGTTAATAGACTGTACAGAGGTGTTTACGGTGTAGGAAAAAAGATGTTGAGCGGTTTTGCGGGAACAGGATGCTTATACACTTCATAAACCGGTGAGAAAAAGGTTTAAAACGGCCAAGACAACCGCGGATCGATTGACTCTATTTGGCAAGCGGATTTAACAGACATGCAAAGATATTCAGTGTATAATGACGGATACCGCTACATCCTATTCATAATAGATGTATTCTCTAGATATCTGTGGCTAATTCCCTGAAAAATAAATCGCCTGAAACAGTTGCTAAAGCGACCAAAACGTTGATGTTAAAAAAGAAAGGGTTCCTGGCTAGTTTTGTACGGATATGGGGAAAGAATTTGTAGGTCGCGCTTTTCAGAATATGCTGACAGAATTTAATATCAGTTACAACACTAGTATTTCTATACATAAGGCTTCTTTAGCTGAAAGAGTTCAACGTACCATAAAGGAACGCATGCATCGCTATTTTACACATAAAAACACATACAGATACATAAACGTTCTCGGGTCATTGGCATCATCATACAACCGTTCACACCACCGTACGATTGGCAAAACACCTAACGAAGTTTTAGAAAGAGGTGCGCTGCCAGAGGTGAGAAGAGATGGAGCACTGCCACCGCAGTCTACACATTTCAAAATCAATGATTATGTAAGGCTCTCACGTTCGGGAAATAAATTCGCAAAGGGATTTGAGCAAGGATGGACACATGAGATTTTTAAAGTTCGTGCTATGAGATCTAAAGGTGAGATAATGATGTATTACGTTGAAGATTTGGATGGGAAAGAGATCGCTGGAGGCTTTTACCGCGAGGAGTTGCAGAAAGTGACATTTAATTTAGGAAAAATTGTGTTTAAAATTGAAAAAATTTTAGGCAGCAAAGGTTCAAGAAAGAGAAAAATGTACCTGGTGAAATGCCTGGGTTACCCAGAAAGCTTCAACAACTATATAAAAGCTGCTGCATTAATGAAGCTTAAATAGTATGCAACATGGCACCGAGCCACTTCTACAGTATGTCACACTCCCGTCCTCCTCTTCTCTCTCTGTACATCCTAACAGCACCCTGCCCAACTTTGTGACAGAACTCCACGGACCCATTGAATATGAGCGTGATTCGTATGAGGTGAGTTTATGTGAACTCCAGTTAGTCTCCAAATTTTGAAATCTTCGAAATGAACAAATCATATTTCTGATCCTTAGAAGAATCGATGAATGGAAAAATTAGGCATAACCTTAAACGATACTATGCGATCAGTAATGTTCGGTGAGGAACAGTACTATAGCACAAATGTTTCGCTAGGAATCGGCATTATGATACAGCCATGGACATTGTGACGGGGTTAAACAAGAGTCTTGAAAAGTCGTACCTGACAAACGATTTACTTTTGAAGTCGTAAACATAGACACGCCTGCATGCACATTGAAGTTAAAATCAACGCTTAGTAGAAATATTAAAGATAAAGAGTTCACAATTGTGGCTGAGGGCCGATATAGCGCAGCTCTCCAAAGAGATACCTTTCACGAGGCACAGCATGACATGTCCAGCTTAATGTATCAATTGAAGATGGAGAAATTGGGTGAAAGCTCTCCACCTCCAGACATGTGCTATATTTACAGCAATATCGTAGAGCACCAATTTGTTGGGGACACCCAGGCGCGCCTGCTGCGCATTGCACATCTCCAACCATAGAGGGAAAAGTTTGAGCATTACATATGACAAGCCCCATTATGTGAATGTTGCGACTAATCTATTAACCAACATCTCGATATATATAAGAACGATTGAGGGAAAAAATTTCCCATTCGGTAATGGGAGCTTAACAGTGAAACTACACTTTCGTCGTTTATAATGACCCGAAAGCCATTCACAGTCTATCGAGGAGTGAGATACCAGTGTGGGAGTGGGCTTGGATCCATTTTTTCATCCATACTACGCACCGCTGTCCCACTGTTGAAGATGGGTGCCAGGTACCTAGGGCGAAAGGCGTTATAAACAGGTTTTAAAGCGGCAGAAGACATAATGGGCGGAACTAAGCCTAAAGAAGCTCTAAAAATCATTCAAAACGTGCACGGGACGAAATCATCAAAGATGCAAAGAGAAAAATGCGTGGTGGCAGAAAGGAGAAATCTGCCAGGAAGAAGGGGTTACCATCACGTGGCGCTAAACGTAAAAGGAAATCAAAAAAGAAGTGCTCAAAGCGCATGAAACTTACGGCTGATCATTTTTTTAACTGGTATAAGCTGAAGACACTACTCTCACGAATCATAGGCTGATTACTAGTTGTCGAGAGAGGTGGCACTATTTCTGACTCGTCATGGCGCGTTTCATCCATCCGTGTAGTTCACAATGCTCTAAATCGGAACTCTCTCTCTTTGATATGCCCCCCACTCAGGTCTCTGTTGAGCATAGCGAATTTATTACAATTAACCCATTAAACACAATTGTTCGCCGAGTGCCCCTAGAGAATTCGTGATACTCAGCTCAGGCCCTTACGTTTTTGACCCGAACTGCATGCACATGTAAGCTAAACTACGTATAGCCCATTCTGATGGAACGGACTGCGATGATAGTTACTCAGCGCCCCTTAAAACCAACTTTTTACACTCCATATTCAGCCAGTGTGAGGTGTATTTAAATCAAGTTAACATCTCGGCAGGAACGGGGTATTATCACCTACGAGCCTATCTGGAAAATGTCCTCAACTTTTCAAAAGAAGCGAAGGACACCTTTTTAACCGCCGAGGGATATTACCATACTAAAGATGAAATTGGTATAAAGGATAAATTTTAAAATTCTAAAAAAAAAGATATACGAGTGTTTTGGGCTTCTTCATACAGATTTCACATTTCATCGGAAACTGCTTATGAACGGGGTAGATATGAAGTTGAAACTTACCTGCACGAGTCTTGAGATCTGCATAAATGTGGGGTCTGATCAAGAAGAGGGCGCGAAACCCGTTGTGGTTCACATAATGGAGGCGTATTTGGATATACGCCGTGTGAAATTAAGTTCGCCAAAACAAATAGAGATCGAGAGAGACTTAATACACGCCACAGTAAAATACCCAATTAACAAAGTACAGATCAAGCTATACACGGTGCCCGCCGGGTTGGAATCGAAGCAACTAGAAAAAGTGGCCCTTGGAGTCCTACCTAAAAGGATATTAATTGGAATGCAGGACCACGCCTCGACGAATGGAAAATTTAAAAAGAACGCCTTTAAATTCAAGAATTTCGGCCTTAAAAATGTAACTCAATACGTCAATGGCGTTGCTCTGGGTGAGACTGTGGATACGGACTACTCCTCAGACGCTGTATTCCCGCTTTGCGCGAGAGCTTATAGTAATGTGGCTGTGATGAGCTTGGGATTGGGTTAACGCAGAAAGAATTCATCGATCAATTTAACCTTTACCCGTTTGATATCACACCCGACTTATCTGCTAGTGTAAATACACACGTAAGTCCACAACAAAGTGGGAACATCTCAGTCAGATTGAAATTCTCCAACCCGATAGATGCGCCTACTAGTTTACTAGTATACCTCGAGTCACAAGACCTAATTGAGATTGACCGCTTCAGGGAACTTAGTCATTGACTTTTAAAATGGATGCGAATACACTTCGGAGAGTAATATATAGTGACAGAATCACACACTCCAAATTTATCGGCGTGTTTGCGAAGAATGAAACATTGAAATTACCAACTACAAGAAAATGTGGGGGAATTATTGTGAATACCGGCATTTTTGGGGCGAGGGGATTCATTGGTTTGCAATAAACTTTAAATATAGGGAAATAATGTATTATTTTAATTCAGTGGGGACTCATCCCTGGAGTGACCCTGTTATTGTAAAATTTCTCGAACAGATGCATATCCCCGAAATTGTGTGGAACCCCCACCGGCTACAAAGATATTTTAGTAATACTTGCGGGATGTATTGTCTTTCATTTCCCCCGCACATGTCACGTGGGAAAGGATTTATAAATTTTCATTAAAATTATTCGATTTGTGCGACACTGAGATGAATGATGAATTGGTATGGAGGCAGATAAAAAGCCGCTTTCCTTTTGTGTGCACTCGATGTATTGTGTAAAGTTTTACGCGTGTATATATAATTGTAACTATATGTGTAACATATAAGATGTCTCCATTAATGTTAGTCTTATTTAATGGATGCTAGTTCTGTAAGATGAATTGTACTAAAACTTGATTTCTATCATTTAATAAATTGATGAAGATACAATGTTTCATGTTCTTAACCAAAAAAAACTTACATTATTTCCTCGATGACCTGGCATTCGTTGGACCGGATGTGAGCCAATACTTCGACCTCCGTATTCATGTCAATGGGTTGGCTACGCTATAAAACCTCCAAATCGCCGTTGACTATTTGCTTTTCTTCAAAGCTGTCACGAAAAGTAGTTATAACACGATCGAGTTCCGCATCGGACCGTTAAGGAGAAAGGATAATTAACTTCATTAGTTTATATATTTTCTGAATCTTTTTTAATTAAAATCAAATTTTTTCATAAATCGAATTTTATTCAGAAAGCCTAGCTCAGTACTAATGCAAACTAATCTATAATTAAAATTGAGGATACAGAATATTTTAATGAAACATTTTGCAACAAATATAATGAGTTAAAAATGTATTATCACAACCACACCATATATATATATATATATATATATATATATATATATATATATATATATGACGAATTAACCACGAAGGAGGCACAGAATTGTTAATAATTAAAAACTAATTGTTTTTCACCAAAATACACACAGAGGAATATAGTATATATATATATATATACAAATAATATATGAAGAAAGAGAGAGAGAGCTGGAAGTCTTTACAAGTGCAATAATTTACAGCGCCGGAAATACTTCTATCCTAAATGTGCATACTACCCAATGCCTACCATCACGGGTCTCGATCCCAGGACCGTTGGAATTCTTTAAAGTTTTAGTAATTCTAAAGCTCTACCTGTAGAACTTTCTATAAATTTATTAAACGTAAATATTTGATAAACAAAATTCACTTTCTGAATAATAGAATACACTAATTACAGAAAGCTTAGCACAGTATCCTGTAGTAAACATCCATTTATATGTCAGGACACCGCGATGTATATATGGGAGGAGAGAGTTACAATAAGATAAAATGCCGATTAGGGAGCCCGGATCAAGTAATAAACACAAAGCAACTAGCCTAACTAGGCTCAAAAGGAAGCTTAGCTAGGTGTACTACGCATCGTCTGTCAACACCGGGTCTCGAACTCGGAACCACAGCAATTCTTTAAAGTTTTAGTAATTCTAAAAACCAACCTGTAGAACTTACTATAAATTTGTAATAAATTTTTAAATTAACAATTACAGGGAAATAAGCGCGTAATAAAATTTCACTTTCAAAGAATACCTTCATCGCATAATAAAATACACTGTCTAAATGACATTATTAGGAAGGAAAATTAGCTGGGCTACTAAACCCCGTCGCAGAGTCTCGAACCTCTGGGCAGATATCCTCTTACTTCATTTATTATGGCTTTTTCATAAATTAACTAACACTTTCAAGGGTTAAGCAGTGAATGATACGATGTATATAGCCCAAGAATGAATCACAAACTAAATTATTACGTAATTACTCACATCTCGAGGGTAGTGTCTTCTGCCGGTTCAAACGGAGGATGAATGCAGATATCATTAACGTTTCGTGTGAAGAGATCATTCCGGTCGGCCGCTCCGAAAAGATGAAGTGTAGACACCGCTGCAGTGTCTCCGTATTCAAACAATTGTGGGGAAAGTAAAGTTCTTGTGAATGACTCATGACGGAGGGAAAGTGTTTGTTCATTCACTGGTGAAAATAACAGTTGTGAGTTCTAGCTGAAAATGTTCCCTTTTATATACGTGTCCCCGATTGACCCCACCCCCAATATTCGATTCGTGAGTTTCCTGTGTGAGAACGAGACTTTCCGCCAACCAGAGATCCTAGACTCGTTCTCATGCCCTATCCATTGGGTTGTAATGGGCGAGCCACGAATTCTGGGGAGCGTGTCTTTGCCAAATATTACTCATTCATTCCATAGATTTCTTTCAGAAATAAACAGGACCGTAAGAGTGAGAGAGAGAGAGAGAGAGAGAGAGAGAGAGAGAGGAGAGAGAGAGAGAGAGAGAGTTTTCAGTATATATATTTAAGGGAATTTTGGAAACAGCACTTCATAAAACAAGGTTGTTTTTCAATAAATTTAAAATATAAAGAAGTAAGTTTTCAGTGCATATATTTAAGGGAATTTTGGAAAGAGCACTTCATAAGACAAAGTTGTTTTTCAATAAACTTTATTTAAGTTTTCCCTATGAATTATTATTTAACATTTAGGGATCATAATATAAAAAGAATCATCCTTTTATAATGTATGAACTATTAATATAATTGATAGTGCGACTATATTAGTAGGCAACGTTTTGCGTATGCTCAGAGAGTAAACTATATTAATTTTATTTATTGAATTGTAGAAGGTGCAATTAAATGAGTTACACCATAAATTCCATTTTTTATAAATACGCGTAGAAAAAGATATTTATTGGGCAAGCCTAACTAAAACTATAATGAATATTCTAAGTACTATAATTGTTTAAATGCTGAATTTTAGAGTTAGGGAGAATTTAATGAATTATGTCTGGTACTGAGCTAGTTTGATGCCTTCTAAATTGTAATTAACCCATTAGTGCCGAAAGTTGATCTACTGGGATGATTTTGCTGAAAATTCAAACGGAGGCTAATAAAAGGGATGTAAATGACTTCACAAAGTTTTATTTTCAAATCTTTATTAGTTACCAAGGTATAAGGTGTCCGTTTTAACGGACGCCAGGCACTAGGCGGATAGGAACTAAATAGTTATCATTGATGCTTAGAAGACGTTACAATTCTCTTTTCATAAAAATGATTACACTGAAATCACCAAATGCAGTGGCTGATATTTGTGCACACAAAAATATATTTATATAATACATGTAATAAATACATACAGAAAATGCAGTGGCTATTTATTAGTATGATATTGAAATTAGCTTCAATTAGTAATCAGTATCATTTTTGTGCTACTGGACATGATATGCTTTGAAGCATTTTGGGTGAAACTCTATGTCGCACTTTTCGCACTGAAAGTGACTTTTTCCAGCGCAATGCTTGCATCTTCTTTCTCTTTCGATGTATACTATCCAGTGCCCAATGTTATCATAGCGACCTATGTTTGCCAAATGTGAGGACAGTCTTTTACCTTGAAACTTTGGAGTATTGTGTCTCTTTATTAGAGAAAGGGTTACATTTTCAATAAATTGAAAGAGAGTGATTGTGTGTCCGGCTTTGTTCATCAAAATGCATGCATTATTTACGGAAACAGATATCATGTAGGAGAATATCGGCCACCACCATTTCCTCTGTCTAATCCGAGTTCGGTATGTGCCAACATTTTGATCCATCTGATCAACAAATCCCATGTACTTATTATAATTTTGAATGGATTCAGGCTGTGGCACTTTAACATATTTCTTCTCCATTCTATCCCATCTTTCTGTTGAACTTATTTTCTCAGTTTCAAAGTTCGAAACCAGAATGACATCATTATTATCCTTCCAATTTATAATAATCAAGGTATCTGATACTCTGTAATCAGAGGAGCCTCGTATGGCCTTCTTCATTTCAGATTTTGATTTCAGTGGACACTTCTCTGCTCTGTTTTCTCTGCAAGTTCTCGATGCACAAATACCTTGTTTAGATAGCTCATCAATGAGGCTAAGACCAGTAAAGTAATTGTCAAAGAACACTTTATAACCAGCATCATTAGGCACACGAGCTTGAGACACAAGCTGCAACACAACATTGCCATCAACGCCAATCTTTTTGTCAGTTGTTGATGTTTGATTTGAATTCTTTCCCATGTAGATATCAAAAGAATGCAAGTATCCGTTCTTTGAACACAGGGCCCACATTTTGAAGCCAAATCTGATGGGCTTACCTTTGATAAATTGTTTTGCATAGTGTTTACCGTAATATGGTATCATGCTCTCGTGCTGAAGAAACTTTTCTTGCAAATGATCAAACAATGGCCTGAGCTTATAGGCTCGATCATCAGTTTGGTTTGTATTGTCAGCCAAATGAATGTTCCTAAGTATTGCTTCGAATCTATCCCTCCTCATATGTTTGGACAGTACTTTCGGTACATTGTCCTCAGATGACCAATATTTTCTTTTATTTGGGAGAGGGCAGTGGGCAGAGAGCAATAAACCTGCAATAAATGCAAATAATTCAGACTCTGATAAATTTAGATTAGATTATTTTGAGCAGCGTAACTATTGCTTTGTTCAATTAGTAATGTGATCAAATCTTTGCCAAAAAAAGCTGAAAAAATTTGACGGGCGAAGAACAAGTTTTTGATTGTTCAGATATTTCTTTCGGTTGACAATCAGTTGTGAGGGATATTGCAGATTTAATTTTCTTCCATTTTCTAATCATTATCTTTTTCTGAGGGTGTGTCTCTTTTACTAAATCAGATGTGTTTTCATCGTATGTATCTAATACATTTTCATCATTTAAATATCAAGTATGAAAAATTTCTGCATTGGCTTTCAAGACTCCTTTCTTCAGACGGATTGAAGTGCCAGCTGCTTCATCATCTGAATGGTCACTGTCACCATCTGACAATTCATCAGTATTGGGAAGTCCCATGTAAACATTACCACCTGTATCCAGGTCCTCTAGAATAGCCAAAGCTTCAGCAGTTGTCAGTCTGAAAGAAAAAATGCAAATGTCACAAAAAGTCAAAAATTAACAAATAACTAATAAATAAATAATAAACAAAATAGTAATTAACTAATAAACAAAATATTAATTAACTAATAAACAAAATAGTAATTAACTAATAAACAAAAGAGTAATTAACTAATAAACAAAATATCAATTTAGTTTCCCCAAATTTAACACAGAAAACGTTTCGTGTAGAGTTCAATGAAAATGGACACTTGAAGGTGAAACATAACAGCACTCTACTGCCGAGTGTCCGTTATAACTGACACTGATTTTTGAACAAGCTATTTAGAAAATATAACAGACATATTCGATATTATGTGGTTTCATCATCAAGAGCAACTTATGAACTTAGTGTCAGTATATAGCTATCTACTGAAACTACATTATAGAACTAACAAAATATTCACTTTTTGGTAACTTCGTGAAAATACTCCGATTCGCGGCAGCAATCTTGATGTTATGATGCTAGTGAAAGAAATGTTGCCAGATGATTGTTTTTTTTTTGTTAAATGTAATCACAAAACAATAATTATCCTGTTATTATAATGAAATATTCTAAAAAATAAATGCACACAGAAAGTAATGCACATTTTTCAGCGTCCGTTTAAACAGACACCAGGCACTAATGGGTTAAGTCCACAGCTGAGACGTTCTATGTTCCATTCTTGAAAAACAACCCACCTTTATGATCCGTTGTTTATTCTCTATGCTTAAATTGATTTGTAAATGAGTACTGGAGGTTTTTGGTAACTTTTGTGATACATGCCATATTTATTGGGTACGCCATACTAAATCTATAATGAATATTCTAAGTAATATAATTGTTTATATGCTGAATTTTATAGTTTGGGAGAACTTAATGTAAAATAAATCTGCTACTGCGTTAGTTCGAATTATTCTTGTACGTACAAATAACAGAATTAACTCAATGCATAACGCAATCTGGCCTCTAATCTTAAAACATGATGGACTAAAATGCGAAAAATAATTGGGTAAAAGATGAAAAAAATGAATGTTATCCCCGAAATACAATCTATTTTTAATATAAAGTTATATTAATATTTTTTATGTTATAGGTTAAGGATAAAAATGTATATTAAAGATAAATTTGTATTCTGGCATCTAATCTTAAAACATGATGCTGTAAAATGCGAAAATAATTTGGTAAAAGATGAAAAATGAAATGGTTACCCCATAATTTAATTTCTATTTTGTTTTAAAAATTATATTAATGCTTTTTATGTTATAGTTTAAGGATAAAATTGTGCATTATGGCAAAAATTTGTTTTGGCATTAAACTTATTTTATCTTATTCGGTTTTTTGTTTAAAAGATCGGTTACCAAACGTCAAGTTGGCCTCGTGGCATTATACCATGAGAAGCTCAATAGAAAAATATTGGCGTTGTCCTTTTCTCGAGACCTTGTCGGTCTACCCCTTGGCCCCGTAAACGTATTTGTTTATGTTTAATAGCTCTGTATATTGGGTCGTATTCAGAGACCGTGTCGGTCTAACAGGAGCTGGTAAGTAAAGCGGTGGTGGTGGTCGTGTAATACTGCTGAGAGGTTTTAAGTTCTAGACGCTTGGTTGTACCCCTCATATCGGTTACGTGGTGTTGATGGGATGAGCTCCTAAAAGTCTATACTTAGACGATTGGTGGTGATGTGGTTTTTTTTTTTTTGTGTTGTGGTTGTGCTCGTATATATTTTGCTATTGGAGCTTTATGTGTGTGTGTGTGTGTGTGTGTTTGCAATAATAGGGGCTCTATGAGCGTAGAGTCGGGGAGTGTATGAGCGTTTTTTTGCGCTTTTAATTCGTTCAAAGGTCATTAATATATACAGGCCATTTATGCGTTCTAAGCCAACTGGCGGATTAGGCCAACTGTCAACTGGCTGATTAAGCCAACTGGCGGATTTCGAGTTCTAAGTCAAGTGTTGCTACCTTGATCTCTCATTAAGCTTCTGCATCTCGCAGAAGCTGGGTGGTCTCTTCCTCTCTCTCCTCCTGTCTCTCTCTTCGGTTAGGTATACCTCTTCCGGGGGTGAGGCCGTCCCATCTTCTCCCCCAAAGAGGTTAGGTGGACTCCACCTTTTTTGGCACCCTGGGGGTTTTCACCTTGCAACAAGGGGGTGGGGATGGCACTGGCACTCATTTCATCAACATTGCAATTGCATATGCACTCTACCATTTTACAGCCATGCTACTGGCGTTTAAGAATCTTCTTATTAAGGATAGGTTGAAAGACTTTGAAAAGGCAAGAAATCAAAGCAGTTGAACGATAGTTGGAGGGTTGAGAGCGGTCACCCTTCTTTGGGACAGTGAATGAAAGCGAACTTCCAGCAGGAAGGAAAAGTACTAGATGAAAGACAAAGACGGAAGAGTTGGACTAGGCAAGGTGTCAGCATAGAAGCACAGTTCTTGAGAACAACAGGAGGATTACCACCAGGACAGTTGAGCCCAGGTAGGGCAGAAATCATCTTTAGATAAGATTCTAACTTCAGACATAATTGAGCCAGAGAGAGGAGTTGATGAAGGAACAGCAGTTCAACAGATTGTAAATTTGAGGAAAGGCCATGAATGTTGTAAAAGTTAATGAAAAGTGAATTAGATAGATTCCCAGGATATCTCGAAGAGGCAGCAGCAGAACCAGCCCCTATGTCTGGGCCTGCGTTCCCGGTATCGGCAGTGGGGAAGCCGGAAGTGGAAACATTTATGGACCCCTCCCCGTGGGACTCCGAGGCTTTTGAAGCCGCTGCCAATTTTTTTTTAAATTTTGAGAAGATTATGTAGTGTGTAAGATGCATGTATGTGTAATGAAGAATTCGTAGATAAGTATGTGAGAGCATGCTGGACTGCTTTCAGAGACATGGTAAAAGATTAGCTAAGGAAGACAGTGACAGGAGAAACGGGAGTTCCAGCACTCCCTTTCTCCTGCCTAACGTTCTCCCCGGAGTACTTCCTTGGTCGATTGGTGTCTGCAATCTGATGCTCCTTTCAAACTAAACTGTTTACTAAACCAAACACCAAATTTCCATATTATATATCATTTGAGGTAATAATTAGAGATGTAAACTCGAAGTTTAACCGTTACAGCATGAGTCAGCGGCCAACAGATCCTATAAACTGCTGCATAAGTTACCTCCAAGATGCTCAGCCTCTCAAATGTTCGTTAACCGCAACGTTCCGAGCATCCCTGAGATAACAAGGTGTGCTTAGTACAGTCTAATGCAAGAATTAAAAAATCAGACAACCAAATTGTCCAACCTATTCATCAGTCCTGCTTTATGTCTTCTAAACTGTGGACTTCTTGGTATGAAGGTATTTGTCTATAGCTTCACTTAGCTCCTGCAATAGCTTGTCCATTATATGTACTTTTTATTTTTATTTTTCTTAGTACTACTGTACCTTTGGGAAGCTGTTATTACAAATTTTATTATTTCTCGTTTCATTACGTGTATTATTGTTATTTCTTTATTACCGTAGTTCTTTTCTCTTTTTAAAATTTATTTTTAATTAGTTGTACCATCCATTACTTCAATGAATATTGAAGCTTTTCTCATGTGATCTGTCTCCTGACAATAAATATTATCAATATCATATTATTATTATTATTATTATTATTATTATTAGAATAATTTTATTCTGTCCTACTTGTATGCATAAAAATAAAATTAAAGTTTCAATAATTTGTCAGAAAAATAAAAGTTCATTTTGTATTCAGTTTACTGTTCACAGTGCGAAAGATTTATTAGGTTTATCATTTGCATTATCAAGGGGGAAGGTGCGCGAAAAAGTCAAAATCTGTATTTACAACTTAATTAAAAAAAATAAATACTGCATTGAATTGTACACCTTGAAAAATTTGGCATTTTTGTTGGCGTAGGCGGCTGTGGTCGGCTGTGGGTGGACTTGCCTCCCACAAATTTCAATAATATATTTTGTGATAACTACTAAAGCTAGACCTTACGGTTTTTTCATTCTGTTTGTAAATGTTTAAAAAATAATTCATCTAGACATTTTTTAATATTACAGTTAATTGTTTACATATTTTAATTTGAAATCCAACATTTGAAAAATTTTGGAAAATTTTTGAGGAAAAGGGGAATTGGACCAAACTAAAAATATCTAGGCATACCTGATGATTCTAAGCGGAAGAATACCTCATGAAGATCGTCTCTCTCGATTTTTGTGATGCTCTCCAATCACATTTTTTTCTTTGATTGTTTTTCTGAGAAAAAAGTTTTGAGAAAAAGGCAAATGAAAAAATATAAAGATTTGACAAACTGAAAGTGGTTGTAGGTCCCCCAGTTGATGAAATATGAAAAAAAATCATATTTCATATGCTGTACTATTATTTTAGTAACATAAAAAACATTACAATTACTAAAATGAGAGTATCACTTCTGCCAGGAAGTTCATTTTGGTCTACTTTTGGGGTGGTCTGGCTAACTTTTATATAAATTCAATTTTCTATCATTTAGAACTGTCTAACCCTGAAAACATATATTTCTTAAATCACTAAAAATTTTGCTATCCAATGATGAGAAAATAAAAAAATTAAAAATGTAATGACTTTTTCGACCTCTCGCGACCTTCTTAAATACTGGAATTAAAGCGAGCATTCTATAAAGAATGATTACTTAATAAGGGCTGAATTCCACATTAGATTAAAAACTGACGCACATGAAACCTCCAGGTGCTTTTTTCATTACACACTGAGCGCTCACTGAAGAATGAGATATATAAACAATAGTAGTCCGACCGGCAAAATGGATGAGTGCATCATAGACTGGAGAGAGCATCTCACGAATCATAGGCTGAAGTCCTTCACTGTCTCCCTAAACGCGACTATACTACTCGCTCAGTAGTATAGCCGCTAAAGGCCAGAGGAATTTGGGGCGCTATGAAATCCTGTCCCTGTGATCCAATTTCCTCTAACCAAACGAGGCTATACTACTGAGCGAGTAGTATAGTCGCGTTTAGGGAGACAGTGAAGGACTTCAGCCTATGATTCGTGAGATGCTCTCTCCAGTCTATGATGCACTCGTCCATTTTGCGGTCATACTACTATTACCACAATGCGGCTCAGTCATTCTAGTAGTCCGACCGGCAAAATGGACGAGTGTATCATAGACTGGAGAGAGCATCTCACTACTAACATACTACTAACAATCATTAAAATTAATTAATTAATTACCACACTATCTGAACTCTGCACCACACGAATCTCTCTCTCTCTCTCTCTCTCTCTCTCTCTCTACTCTACTCTTCACCTATTGTTCTTCATGAATACATGCATTTTTTAGAGTGTCCAGTATCAGTGATTGTGAAAACTTGTTTTCATTGAAATTAACTCACCAGTAAAGTGATATGTTTACAACAGTGTTCGGTGTCCTCATACCTAATTTAACATATCTAACTTACCTTACTTTAGTATTTAATTATGGTTTAATTCACTTCAATTTTTTTAAACGAAGCTATAGTTAAAGTAACCAACGCGGTAGCGTAAAGCTTATTTGCCGTGTCTTGAGAAATATCTCGCAGGTGTTAATCCCTTCCGAGGCGTGTAAGCCAGACAGCGTGGGAAACGGTCACCTCAAAAATAGATAAGTTCTCTTTTACTTTTCCCTTTCTTTTTACTTAAATATTATTAATTGCAATAAAAATACACAGAATATGACAGGGCCAGGTAAATTGAAAGCCGAATGCTCTAAATGTAAAGTTCAAAATTGGTGTGTTGACTTTTCTGAACGTAATTTCAACGACATTACAACTTTCAGTGCATGTTTGTTTCGTAGGCTTAGAGATAAACGTGAAAAAGAAGTTAAAGAGCTAAAGAAAATTCTAAAAAATTTTGAAGCTCAGAGTGTGGTACTGGAAATACAAACCAGTAGACAAGGCCAGAGTGATAACCTGACATCGGATATAAACTCTAAAGTTGAACGTTTAGAACAAAGCATGGCCTGTATGGAAGCCACAGTGAGTAGTCCGAAAAGTAGGACAAAGGAAGAAGCATTCAAGGTAGTCAAAAATAAAAGACCCTCAAAACAAAAATACAAGGATTCTGTTTCCATTAGTCATAAGTCAGACAATAAATCGAGAATTTGACAATATTAACGTCAAGCGTAAAACTTGCCCCATCATTGTGCATGTTGGTAGTAATGACATTTTTCAGAGAGGAACAGGAGGGCAGACTGAGGTCATTGTAAATGAGTTTAAAAGCCTAATCGATAAGGAATTCTCCCAAGAATGTATGCTAGTGGGTGTACCTTACTTAAAGATATTAACATAAACAATAGAGTAAAACGCCTTTGTGAGAGTAAAGGAATAAAATTTGTCGACATATGGCCTACATTTTTCAATAACAAGGAATACATTGGCTCGGATGGGATTCACTTTGACCAAAGGGGTAAGAAGAGAAATATAGCGATCTTCTGAACACTAACTTGTATAATTTTTTTTTTAAATTAGGGTCCCCCTACCAGTAATTGATCTTGCTCTGCCAGTAGTTAATCCAACTTCCCCAATAGTTAATTCTACTTGCACAATAGTTAATCCTACTCCCCCAGTAGTTAAACCTAATTCAAGAAACGACCCAGGGCAAATAAGAGAAACAAAAACATAGAATATCTTAAAATTGTGCTATTCAATGCAAAGTCAATTAGAAACAAACTGCTGGAATTTATAGCATTAGACAAAACTGAGAACTTTGACATCATAGGAATAACTGAATCCTGGATTCAGTCTGAATCAAGGGACTTTGTAGGCGAATTTGAAATGATAGGAGGCAGTCATGGGGTAATAGTAATAGGTAATAGTAATAGACTATTCCAGGATTTTTTAAGTAATAGTAATAGACTATTACAGGATTTTTCAAGTAATAGTAGTAGATCATAATTTTTTTCGCTGTAATAGTAATAGTAATAGAAGGCAAAGTAATAGATAATAGTCTATTACTTTTCTATTACAGTGGCAATGGACATATTGTGTGAACAAAGAACTGAAAAATGAACTAAATCTACTCTAAACTAAAATAAACATGTATGTGAACTAATATTGTGGAAAATGTTTCCTTCAATAAAGTAAAATTTATCAAGACCTACAGTCTCTGAAATTGTAATGATTTAGTTGAAACAAATATTTGTTATTTGGCTGTCGCTCAGCCTCATCCTAGATCCATGAGTGCAGAGTCCTCTGCCTCATTCTGGATCTATGAGTGCAGAGCCTTCTGCCTCTCAGCCTCATCCTGGATCCATGAATGCAGAGCCCTCTGCTTCTCAGTCTTACCCTAGATCCCTGAATCCAGACACTGCTACATCGCCAGCTCAATACCATTGCAAACAGGCTACCCCCCAAGGGGCCTTGGTGAATCGGGATGCTGGGAATGCAGTCGGGGGTCATGATGAGGAGGCATCTTGGACAATGGTGGTAAGAAGGGGCCGGAAGTGAGCGACCCCTCCGAGAACTGCAACCGCTGCAGTAGCTAATGGTGGTGGTCCCTCAAGGGGGTCTGGTCCCACTCATGCACCTGCTAGAGGGAGTCAGCCTGTGGCAAAGGGTGGCAGAGAACGAGGGGGTATAATAGGGGCTGCCAAAACAGATCGTATGATGGCTGTACCAACGAAGACCGCAAACATTTTCGTCTCGAGATGTCGACCTGATCTTACGGCCGACCGAGGAGCTGCAGGCATTTGTGGAAGATAAAGTGAACCTTCAGGTTACATGTAGGAAAATTGACTCCAGATGGACTACGTACAGTTCCTTTCAAGTTACAGCAGTATGGCCGGAACGGGTATATGTACGGCGGTTCTATGAGAAGAAGGGAAGAAAATCACCTGCAGCCCCTCTCGCAAGTGCTGGAGGGGGTAATTATGGAGACATCATGCGTCGTACTGTGGAGGAAAATCCAGCTGGGTCTAATGCCATAACTGCTGTGCCTGGTATAAGTGGAATTCAACATGTAGAGATGGCTGGCGGAACTCCTGCATCTTCCTAATTGCAACATTGAAGGTAATCTCTTATAACTGTAGAGGCCTGAGCTTAGGCAATAACAGCAAACACAGGGGGATCATAATTGATAAGCTGTTAGAGGATGCTGATATTCTGTCTGCAGGAAACATGGCTATGGAAACAGAATTTAAAGAACCTGATTAGCCTGTCCAGTAAATTTCATGGGATAGGGGAGGCCCCCAGAGATAAACAAGATGGTCTCCTTGCAGGCCACCCACCTGGTGGGGTTGCTATTCTATGGAGGTTGGGGTATGGGAAATATATTAGTGAATTAAAACTTGGTTTGAATTGGCTAACTGGAATATAAATTTGTGTAGACAATAAAAAATTTGGAATTCTGTGTATCTATATGCCTTTTCAGGCAGTTGATAATAAAGAAGATTACCTCATTAAAGTGGGGCAGGTCAGCAGTAATATTGATGAGTTGGATACGACATGTGTAGCTGTTATTAGTGACTTTAATGGTAATGTGCTTAATGATAACTGTTTGTTTAGCAACCACTTAAAAGTCTTCTGTGAAGATAATAACTTGACCCTTTCATCCATGCGTAGTCTTCCTGGTGATAGTTTTACTTATGTTAGTGATAGTTGGCACACCACCTCATGGTTGGATCATTGTATTTGTATGTTCATTATACACAGTGATTCACTGGCCTACTTAGTCAGTGCTCCAGACAACTATTTCTTAATCTTTTATGGACCTCTTGTATAATGTTTGCATCTGTTGAGACTGAAATGAAGTGTTTGTTTGTTTGTTTGTTTGTTAACACACTGCTTCTAATTGCATTTAAATAGACATAAAGACCCTTTTCAAATGAGTGAAGTACCTAACATACAAAAGTAATAGTAATAGATGACCAAGTAATAGTAATAGATGACCAAATAATAGTAAAAGTAAAGGATGAAAATTAAAGTAATAGTAATAGAAGGAATCAAAAGTAATAGTAATAGAAACCCAGTAATTGACCCCATGTCTGGTAGGAGGGTGTTATTGTCACCTGAAGCTCATTTAGGGATCAATTTAGAATATTACAGGACACTTTTGTACCCAATAAAACAGTTTCTCCCTTGTCGGGAAGAGATAGAGAATAGAAACTACTTAAGTCACACTCCAACCAGACTAATTCAGAAAATTATATAAATTATACTGGGTGATCCAGATAAATGGGACCCATAAAAAAAAGCCAAATATTCTTAATATTTAATTCCTTTCATAAAAACTATATATCATTCGAAAGAGTAGAGTTACAAGTTTATTATGAAATATTTATTTTTTAAAAATGACTCCTTTCAAATGTGCTCCATTAGTTGCCAAGCATTCCAGTGTTCTCGCTTGTAAGTTCTGCATCACTTTTGCAAGAGTGTGCGGTGGTATGGCCTGTATCTCATTTGTGATGGCGGCCTTCAATTCTTGCAAGGTCGTTGGGTTATTTCTGTAGACCCTACTCTTTAAATATCCCCAGAGATAATAATCTAAGGGAGAAAAATCCGGAGACCTTGCGGGCCATTCAACGTCTCCAAATCTTGAGATTAACTCGCCTGGAAACGTTTGACGCAAAACTGCCATGCAGTTCCTCGTGGTATGGCAGGTAGCTCCGTCTTGTTGGAACCAGTGGTTTTCTAGACAAAGATCTCTTAATTTAGGAATAAGGAAATCGGTCAACATTTTTTCGTAGCGATCACCATTTACAGTGACCGTGTTTCCGGTGGAATCCTCGAAAAAGTACGGCCCTATGATCTGAGATGCAGTAAGACCACACCAAACAGTTACACGCTGACTATGCAACGGGACTTCGGTAATATTCAATGGATTTTCTGTTGCCCAGAAACGACAATTTTGTTTGTTTACAGTTCCATTCAAGTGAAAATGGGCTTCGTCTGACATAATCAAAGTTGCTAGAAAATTGGTGGTGTCATTTACCTTCTGTTGGATCCATTGACAGAATTGTCGTCTTCGTGCGAAATCTCCATCGTTTAGTTGTTGCACTGTTTGAATTTTATATGGAAAGAGCATTAAATTTTGCTTGAATATACGGTGTGTTGTTCCATATCCAACTCCTAACAGCTGAGAAGCACGTCTGATGCTTATGTTAGGATTATCCTGTACAATTCCATGAGTTCTGTTAATGATCTCTTCTATCCTTGCTGTGCGCACACTTCCAGTTGGTTTTCTTTTTCCAATGCTGCCAGTTAGGGAAAAATTTCTGACACACCGACGGATTACTTTCTTAGAAGGTGATTTTGACATCTGAAAATTTGTCTTGAAAGATCTTTGAGCTGAAACTACACTTCTTCCATGCTCATAATATTGCTCAGTTATGAAACGCAGCTGTTCCACAGTCCATGCAGTCATCTTGAAGGGTTAGTTTTAACTAACACATTTATTTTGTTTTGTATCTTATCTTGTCTTGTATTGTCAAAACCTATACAATCCTGTACAAACTTGTAACTATCCTCTTTCGAATGATGCGTATGATTTTATAAAAGGACTTATACTTTAAGAGTTACAGGGGTTTCTTTTGGGTCCCATTTCTCTGGATCACCCTTTATAAATGCGCCTCAGTGGTGTAGTGATTAGCGGCGCTGACTACGAATCCATCGTCCCCGGGATCGAGACCCGGTGAAAACTTATCCAATTCTAATTCTTCTCGCTCTTTCTGGCATCTAGCGAAGAACCTCTTCAACAATTTCACTTCTTCTTTCCATCCTCTTTTCCATTCTGACGACTCAGTTGCCGTCTCTTCCCCTGATAAAGCTGAACTCTTCGTTCAAACTTTTGCCTCCAACTCAACCTTGGTGCTGTTCCTCCATCTCCTCCTCCTTCTCGCTCAATTATGTCTGAAATTAGAATCTCTTCCAAAGGTGTTTGTTGTGCCCTATATTGGCTCAACTCTGGGAAGGCGTACCGTCCTGATGATGTCCCTCCGGTTGTTTACAAGAACTGCGTTTCTCTGCTGACACCCTCCTTAGGTAAACTCTTTCGTGTTTCTTTCTTCTGGTACTTTTCCTTCCTGCTGGAAGTTCTCTTTGATTCAGACTGTCCCAAAGAAGGGTGACTACTCAACCTTCCAACTATAGTCCAATTACTTTGGGTTCTTCACTTTGTCAAGTTTTTGACTCCATTCTTAATAGAAAGATTCTTAACCACCTTTCTTTTTCATAATTCTTTTTCAAATCGTCAGTATGGGTTCCGCAAAGGACGCTCTACTTTCCTAATGACTGTTAGTCATCTCCCTTTCGGGATTTCGGTGAAACTTTTGCTATTGCGCTAGACATATCAAAAACTTCTGATAGAGTCTGGCACAAATCTTTAATTCCCAAACTGCCCTCCTTCGGTTTCTATCTTTCTAAGTGTGCCTTCCTCTCTAATTTCCTTTCTGGCCGATCTATAGCTGCGGTTGTAGATGGCCACTGTTCTCCCGAAGCTATTATTAGTGGTGTTTTTCAGTGCTCTGTGCTGTCACCCACTCTTTTTCCTTTTATTTTTCACTGATCTATCAAGTCACATTTCCTGTCCTATCCACTCCTTTGCCGATGATTCCACTCTTTATTTCTCCACCCGCTTCACAAAGCGTCCCTCTCACTCATTGCTTCGCGTCAGACGGCTATGGTACACCTGACTTCTGATCTTTCTACTATCTCTGATTGGGGAAGAGAAAACCTTGTGGTTTTCAGTGCCTGAAAAAGTCAGTTCCTTCATCTGTCTACCCGCCACATCTTTCACACGACTATTCTTGGTGTTTCTTTTTCTAGCGCTCTTTCCTGGAAAGATCACATATACTCTCTTTCTAAAACTGCTTCTAAGAGCTTAGGTGTGCTGTACAGGCTCCGCAGTTTCTTCATCCCCATTCAGTTGCTCTCTTTGTAGAGGGATGTTCTCCGCCCCTTTATAGAGTACGAGCTCTACTTAACCGGGTAGAATCAATGGCTTTTCATTTCATCAATTCCCCGCCCCTTACTGACTGTCTCCAATCCCTCTCTCGTCGCCGCAATGTTGCCTCACTCTCTATTTACTATCGCTATTATAATGGACACTCTTCTTCTGAACTCTCTAACTGCATGCCTCCTCCTATAAGGAGAGCAAGTAGTACTAGACTTTCTACACATTCTTATTCCTTTACTGTGCAACTCTCTACCTGAAGGATTAATCGGTATTTTCAATCTTTCATGGACTCTACTGGTCAACTCTGAAACAATCTTCCTCAATCCATCTTTCTCCCTGTCTATGACCTTCAATCTTTCAAACGCAGAGAGCCCCCCCAGGCATCTCGAAAACCTTGGAACTTGTTTTGACTCTCCTCTTCCTGAATGGGAGGCCCCTCCTTCCTGCATAAATAAAAAAATACAAATTCTCTAGGTCCCCTAAAAGATAGAAATGTGTTAACTGAAGTACTAAATTCCCGCATTACGTATGACGGTGACTTTCTCTTACGTAAAGACCATCAGTCTTACGAGAGATGAGGTGTAGCAACTAATTGACAAGTTGAATAAGTACAAATCACCCGGTCTCGACTTATTTCTCCCAACGGTATTAAAAAAGGTTAACCACAATATTATTGATGATTTAATAACCATATTCAAACTATCATTCGAATTAGGATAAGTTCCAACCGAATGAAAATTAGTAAATGTACAGTAGCATCATTCTTTAAAAAGGATGAGAGGCAAAGTCCTTGTAATTACCGCCCGATCAGTTTAACGTCAATTGTCGGCAAGGTCTTGGAATCCATTATTACAGACTGTATTGTGTATCATCCTGAATCAAGCAATTTTTTTTCTCAGTATGGATTCAGGCGACATAGATCTTGTCTAACAAACCTGTTAGAACTTTTCCATACGACACAACTAGAGTCTTCTTCTTCTGCAGCTTAAATTCCATCTCTTATGGGGTCGCTGTTCTTGATGAGTCTCCTCCATTCTCTTCTGTCACGCACCATGTCCTCGTCCAAATTTTTCTCCCGGATGTCTGCCGCCACACAATCCCTACAGCTCGTCTTCGGTCTACCTCTTCTTCTCCGTCCCGGCACCTCCATTTCCAGCACCCTACGTCCCACGTAATCCTTCTCTCTTCTCATCATGTGCCCATACCATCTCAGTCTGGCTTCTTGGACTTTTCTTGACGCCTCTACTACTTTCACCGTTCCTCTAATGCGTTCGTTTCTGATTCGATCCCTTCTAGTTACACCGCATATCCATCGCAACATTTTCATTTCAGCCACATCCATCGTTCTGTCACTAGTCTTCTTCATTGGCACCGTCTCCATTCCGTACAACATGGGTGGCCTAACCACTGTTTTGAAGACCTTCCCTTTCAGTTTCACCGGCATCCTACGATCACAGAGAACTCCCGACACCTCTCTCCAGCTCCTCTATCCTGACTGTATCCTACGATTCACCTCTCCCTCTGCTCCCCCCTCTGCCTCGATTGTTGATCCCAAGTATTTGAAACGATCTACCCGTTTGATCAGTTCACCGTTTAACATCACTCCCCCTCCTTCATCCGGTTGTACTTTACATCTCAGATATTCAGTCTTCTTCCGACTAACTTTCATACCTCTACTTTCCAATGCCTCCCTCCAATTTTCTAGCTGTCTCTCTCGACACAACTAGAGTAATAGATATAATGCATCTCAATTTTAAAGAAGCCTTTGACCATAGGCGTAGGGGCCCGATTTTGTCTGGGGAGCAAGCAAGTTTTGCCCGAAAAAAATAAGCGAAACCGAAAATCGAGGCCAACAGCCACTGGTAGACTAACTTGACTAACTTGACTAACTCATTATTGTATTTTATTCAACCTTACAGTACACTACCGCGGTATGTTGATTTGTGAAATATTCTAAAGCCTAAATGTTAATTTATTATATCTGAAGTTACATACAAGAGTTTTTGAAAGTAAGTTGTAACAGGTTGTATCAAATTGGGTACTTAAATACTGCCGTTTGGCGACAGGTTTTCCTTTTTATAATCAAATATTGCATGGTTCAAGATCTGAAGACACATTTCAGGCAAAGAGATGATATCCTATATGAAAATCATAAAAAGTGTCTGGTGAAATCGTAATGATTGAAAGTATGTGTACTGGGCATTTGCCCAATTTTTCGGGTGTAATTGCCCGAAAAAATAACCTATTAATTATTATCCTTTCTGTATTTTTTGTTTCTGTGTATGTGTGTGTGTGATATATACATATATATATATATATATATATATGATGAATAAAACCACGAAGGAAAGGAAACACAAAATGGTCATTAGACGAAGCGCTTGAGCACCATTTTGTTTCCTTTCCTTCGTGGTTTTTATCATCATAAATATTTTCACGTGTTACCTTCGTGAAATAATTTTCATATATATATATATATATTCCCAAGAGAATTCAAAACTGAGCCCTCTGGCTCGGGGACGTGGACACTGACCATTCGGTCAGACAGATGAAAGACAAGTGAAAGAATTTAAAGACAAGTGAGTTTTAAAGCAAAGTAGAGAAAAGAGGTTGAAAAGTACGAAAGAAATTTAAAGATAAAGTTAAAATTTTAAAGTACAGAGGAGGGAATGTCATTTGTTTCTTAATTATTGTTGAACCTAAAACTAAAAAGACGAATTAATACACGATTTTGATAATTTTCATAATTCCCTACTTCTTTTAAAGTATTTAACTAACATTATTGGCCTATTTTATAATCTTAAATAATTACTTATAGAGATCTAATGTTATTTGAAAAATATTTTGTCTTCTATAATCTGATTGGGCAAAGTTGGAGGTAGGTATCACACCATGGACGAGGCGGTGCTGATTGGCAGACCTCTCTTACGACCACGAACAAAATTAGGCCTGTTGTTCTAGCTTCGTGATAAAAGTTACCTAAGCTCGTCCAAATTCAGCATAAGCCCAGCTCCTTCCCTCTACGATCCGTCCATTAACCTACTTACATTTACACATCATAAATTGTTATTTTATATTCATTAAAATGATAAATCCCTATTTCACAATCCCAACATATACGATTAAAGAAAAAGTGTGTAGCTTCATTAGAATTAAAATGTTTACCCACTAAGTTGGAACCATTACGCGAGTTCAATCTGCATTCCTGAAGGTGAAATATTTATGGCGTCGACATTATCAAAATCTTTAATCATTTTAAACACATGGATTAAATCTCGATTTCGTCTTTTTACAAGTGAGAATAAATTTAATGTTTCTAAACGGACAGCGTATGATTTGTTTCTAAGTCGAGGAATCATCTTAATAACCCCTCGTTGCACTCTCTCCATTCTGTCTATGTTCTGTCGTAAATATGGGGACTAGAATTGAACGCAGTATTTCAGATGGAGGCGTACTAAGGACTTATATAATGTTAGCATTGTTTCCTCCGACTTAAATTCAAACGATTTACCAATAAATCCTAATATTCTATTTCTTTTCTGACTCGGTTTAAGAGTGTCGGAAACAATAATACCTAAATCTCTCTCTTCCGCAACACTTGTTAGTGTCTTGTTGCTTATAAAATACTTTTCTTTAACAAACGTTCTGCCGCTGATTTTGTTCGTCCCCCTTATTTTGTATCATCCGCAAATTTTGAAATTATACTGTTAATTCCCAAGTCGATGTCATTGATGTAATAATAAAAAGAACTGGTCTCAGAACTGATCTCTGAGGCAAACCGCTAGTTCCACTTTTCTAGTTAGACTCTATCGGGTGATAGAAATTATTATGGTAATGAGACAAACAGGTATGCGGAAGGAAGTAGGTACAGGACCCCATCACCAGCTGGGTACCGACCAGAGAGTAACTCGAAGAAGAATCAAAACGGGTATGCTCAAAACTCCCTCCGAAGATACACGCACGAGTACGGATCTCCGTCTCCACACCCCCGCTACGAGTTCCGTAGAGAGAGGGATGACTCACCATACCGAAGGCCCAGCAGGCCACGAGGGCCCGAAGGCCGGAATTCATCCTACGACTGGGCAGAGCAAAGGCGGGGAGACCGAAATGTGCCCCCTTTCCGAACGCAGGATCGATTCCCGCCGAGTACGAACAGGACCCGATCCCTGTCTAGAAATTGGGAGCCTAGGAGAGACGACAGTTGAGATCGCGGAAGGTCCCCCAATCAGTATGAAAACCCGAAGGAATCTTCAGGGAAAAATCGTTCCGGCGAGTTAGTTTTAGAAACGAAGAAGCCCTTGAATCTGTTCAAAAAACTAATTAACAGGCAAATGACGCAGAAAGAACTTCAAACATGGAGGCAAAAGGAAAGAGAAGAAATGCGAAGGAAAGAACTTGAAACATGGAGGAAAAAGGAAAGAGAGGAAATGCGACTGAGAGAGATGATCTTAATGAATTTAAATGACCGAGAAAAAAGAGAGCGAAAAAAATGATAAAATAAAAAACCATCAAGACTGAAAGAAAAATTCTTAACCAAGGTAAACGCGTGCATAAATCAGAGTGAAAGTGAAAGCGAGTAGAGGAAGCCAGATGACCTTGATGCAGACTCTCTTGATAGAGAATGAATGAAAATGAAGATGCATTAAACAGAACGAAAAAGTTTTTGCATGAGTGTTTCGGACCGTGTGACCGGAATATGTGAATGAGGCTAATGTGATATAAATTTGGAACGTGTGAACGGAATTATCGAAGAAGGAAATGACGTAAATAAGAATGTGAAATTTAACGAAGTAAAAATACTAGATGAGAATGAATTAGTCATTAAAACAGTTCACGAAAATAACTTGTACGTGGAGGAAGAGAAAAGGAAAATACGAATGATTTTAGTGAACGCGGTAACATTCTTGAATTACGAAGCAATATAGAAGCGAGGAAACAAGATTTGTTTATTGGTATGAATAGCATACAAAGCTCTCCCCAAGTAAGTAATAACCTTCTTGTTCCATGTATACTTTGCGAAGATTCGCTTATCCCGTAATTCAAGTGGGAATAAAACATGCACTTTTAGCACTTCTTGATACGGGTGTGGACACTTGCCTGATTAAAGAAACTTTGACAAACAAAACTGATATGAGAAATAAGGTAGACAAACTAATCATAGCTGTATAGAAGTAAACGAAGGAAGGTTAGACCCAATAGGACAGATTAAACGAGAAGTAGAAATAGGGGAAAAAATATATGTGAGGCGAACACCTAGCCCAATGCCTAAGGCGTTACAGGCTCCCTACGAAGGACCATGCAAAGTGTTGCAGAAGTTAAACGATTACGTGTGTCTTGTAAATAATCCAAAGACGAAGAGAAACAAAAAGGTACACATGAACGAGTTAAAAATCGAACGATTAAATAAGTACAAACGTAGGAGATCAGAAGAACACGAAACGGACTTTCTCCTAAAATTTAGACGGAAGGAAGAGACAAATTAGCCAACCAAATTCAGAAGTGCTCATGACGAATCAGGAAACCCCTGGAGTCACGTGGATCGTCCGCCGGCGAAGACATTACGCCGAAATGGACAGAAACCACGATCACGAGGACCTTTTGAGGTCGATTTAACGAGATACTTCGCTTTGCGCTAAATTGCTTAAATGGATTAGAAATTATATTAACACTCAAAATAGATTAAAATTGATAATGAAGATGCTGCACCCCGTCTAAAAAGAACTTCAACGGACGGCTTCCTGAGAGGAAGTAATCTAAGTACATTTGAAGTTTCACTTGACGTGGTAGCGAGTGGTGAAATGATTTTGTTGCAAATGCTTCACTTATCTAGTTATGAGAAGGACATTTAAGAGCTAAGATTTTTATGCTTAAATTAATCGATATTTACTCGCGTAGAATAAGTCAGAAAAAATAAGCAAAATTAAAAGAGGATAAGTCTACATAGAAATCCCTCAGAATACGTTCTTCTGGATTCTTGAGTCACTAGGCTGTTGTTCATATTATAAATTTTCCTATTTAAGAATATAAATTTTCCTATTTAAGAATAGACACAAAACAAGTTGTTTCCAAAGTGAGGCAATGTCCCAGCTGTCGGACTTTTAAACTCTCCCGCATTCCCTGTTTCTCCTACTTTTAATTAGACAAAGTAATAAACCTTCAGCCCCGATCCTAATTTTTCTTTCTACCAAAGGTCTGTTAGAATATACAGGATGTAGAAGAGATTACGAAAAAATTAATATTCTTAATAAAAACGATCAGAATAACATTTAGTTTGCTTACAAAAAATTTCATGATAAGTTCAATAAAAGAAACCTTTAAAGAAATTGATGTAGGAAAAAGTTGATGGTTCGCCCTTTTATGAAAAAAGTATATATATATATTTAATATACCAAGGAATACATATAAATTCTAAATAACAGGAAGTGTATTGTAAATTCAAAAGAAATAATTAAACAAAATTTTTAATTTAACAAATTCAATAAATTTACTTCCATATGCTTAAGTTAAACTGGGAATGGATTACTTTTGTGGTTTCCCTTTTTAGATGTTTCTCACCCTCTTTTTCTTGATAGTTTTACACTTGGGAGCTCCGGCCCTTTCAAATAATGGTATTCGGTTCGAATCATTAGGCCGACTTGTGCCAAAGGGTCCCATTTTTACCTTCAGTGTCCGGCTGCATATGGCCTTGTATTTCCAACAACTACACCTCCTCAACCTTAAGATGAATCAATTAATCCATCAATGTGGGACCGAACAGGAAAAGATTAGGCGACTTTCCACGTAGAAAAAGGGAAATACTGAAAAGGAACTCGGCGTTCTCGTAGAAACTCTGCAAAACGTCGCGAGGAGTAAAACTAAGCTCGTGAGTGATCGTTAGGCATCGGACCTATGTCTCTCGGAATACGAGTTTAGGACATTCGAGGTCAATTAAGACTTTAAATCTTTTACTAGGGGAACTCTGGACTTAAAAGTTCCCCCCTTCCCCCTCCAGTGGTGGGGGCTCCTAAATGAAATTGACGAAGCCAAGTGGCTTTCACGTTTGCCCGATGGGAACATTAAAACGCTTGTCAATTTTTAAACAGGTTTTCATCAATCTGGTGACAAATCTTTACGCACATAGGAGACTGCCCACCTCCGGTGCCTCTAGCCAAACCTAAGGCATAGGTTCGCTAATAAGCTGAAAAATGCCGAGGGATGGCTGGAGACTTTTGCGGTATCGCAAATGTAGGCCCAAAGGAGCCGTATGAACACGGAATGTAGCCAAAATACGTTACTATATGTACGTAGCCCTAATAAGCTCTAAATCCAATGACGACGAGAGATGAAACGGGACATTGACCTAAACGAGGTGTGCTCTACACTTTCGGCGACGAGGATAGAATCACAACAACTGATTGATGGCATTTAGGAGGAGCGATCCTTTTTTCAATGACAGGTACCCGCACCCTAGATTTTGACACGAGAAAGGGTTTAGAATGGACTCTGTTGGAAGAATTGCATCTAAGCGACTTAACGTCTTAAACCCTCGTTATTGTCGTAGGTGTCTGATGCCATTCAACAGTCTTAGAAACTGTGTTTTCGCGGGCGCACCTTTTTGGTCACTCGTAATCTCTCTGAAATTGTAGTTTAGTAATCGTGCCGTTTTCGCCGTGGCTTCCGGCGGACTCGGCCGAGTGACGTTAATTCCCTGGCTGCAGACTGTTCGTCGGGGCGGAGTTCGGCCGTCAGGCGGACTTCGCCGTCTCGATTGTCGCCACGAACTGCTCTTGGTAACGGCCTAACTTGATCATTTGGGGTGGTTTGCACAAGTGAATTTTAAGTCTGGAGTCCTCTTCGGGCGATGGTAGTTTGTACGCCGGGTGACTCCTGCTCAGCTTTTCAATTCGTGGCTTGGGACCGGGTCGATTTGGCTTCGTGCGTGCCCTCGGGCGCAAACGTTGTAGCGGTCAGACTTATACGAATTGACTGATTGCAGGCAATCCATCCGGGGGAGCCGCCGCGCTCTAAGCCAACTTAAGCCTATCTACGAACTATCAACCAAAAAATAAAGAAATCACCCACAACCCCGCTCTATCTATCTACCTTTCTTTCTGTATTTCAACGCCATCCAACTCTCTCAATGAGTAAACGGGACGCTACCTTCGCGAAAAGTGAGTTTGCGGGGGACTGATTATGCCTACTGTTATTGTCCAGAAACCAGGCAGCCTTATGATTCCCCAAGGGCGAATGTAAGCGTTAGATACGCCCCGTTCATCGTTAAGAGATAGTCTGGAGGAATGGGTGCTATGAAACGTTCCAGTTTCCTCCAGGCGACCGAACGTAGTTAGTGTAGTTAGTCGTAGCTTGAGTCGGTCGGATTGATGGTTTGACGGAAATCAGTTGGGAGGCGTAGTAACATACACCCCCGTACGAATGCGGAATTCCTGCAGCTGTTGTCCAAGCCTTAGGCAGCTTCAGTTTCCGGCGGGAGCATGGTTCATGACGATTCATGAAGCTTCGTACGCATTTTCTGGTTCACCGAAATTCCATCAGGAAGGCGAGAGACTTAATGGAAATGGCCCAGACTCTTCGTTGGCCGGGCGGTTGGAGACGGCGGCAGTGTTCCTTTAGCGCTGCTGACGATCCTTCTCTCCTGATCTATCGTTTTGCTCTTGGTAATGGCCTCTATCTTAATATCATTTAGCAAACTCTCTCCATTATCCCTTGCTGGGGAAGGGATGGAGGCGGGCGGTTGGAGACGGCGGCAGTGCTCCTTTAGCGCTGCTGACGATCCTTCTCTCCTGACCTATCGTTTTGCTCTTGGTAATGGCCTCTATCTTAATATCATTTAGCAAACTCTCTCCATTATCCCTTGCTGGGGAAGGGATGGAGACGGGCGATTGGAGACGGCGACAGTGTTCCTTTAGCGCTGCTGACGATCCTTCTCTCCTGACCTATCGTTTTGCTCTTGGTAATGGCCTCTATCTTAATATCATTTAGCAAACTCTCTCCATTATCCCTTGCTGGGGAAGCCAAAAAACCAGCAAAGAGGGGAGAGAGTGTCCGGAGTTAGCAGGTTGTCGAAAGGCCTCCACAGTCCCTCCGGGCGCCCCTTTCTGTCTAGTCCTTTCTCTCTAATTTTTCCTCCTCCTTGGGCTATGTAGGTGGCATTCGGTGCGATCGGCCGAGAGTCATTGAAGCGTAGTTTCGAGTTGAGTCGAGTATCCCACCCATTTACTAACACCTCAATCTCTTGCGTTGTTACGTAGCGATCATGGTATACGCGAAGGCGTTCCAGAACCAGGTCCTCTGTGAGGTCCTTTACTATGGCCCTTCGTAGAACCATGATTCGCGGCGTTAGCAGGTAGGATCTATTTAAAAACAGTCTCTCCAACTCTCTTGCGTTGTTTTACGTAGCGATCTTGGTATACGCGATGGCGGTCCAGAACGAGGTTCTTCAAAAGATCCTTTAGTATGCCCCATCGTGGAAGCATGAATCGCGGCGTTAGCAGGCACGATCGAGTGAAAAACACCGTATCTACCACTCTCTTGCACTGTTTTACGTAGCGGTCTTGGTATACGCGATGGCGGTCCAGAACGAGGTTCTTCAAGAGATCCTTTAGTATGCCCCATTGTGGAACCATGAATCGTGGCGTTAGCAGGCAGGATCGAGTGAAAAACACCGTATCTACCACTCTCTTGCACTGTTTTACGTAGCAGTCTTGGTATACGCGATGGCGGTCCAGAACGAGGTTCTTCAAGAGATCCTTTAGTATGCCCCATCGTGGAAGCATGAATCGCGGCGTTAGCAGGCAGGATCGAGCGAAAAACACCGTCCTCAGACTCTCTTGCGTTGTTTTACGTAGCGATCTTGGTGGTCGCGAAGGGTTACAGAACGAGGTTCTTCAAGAGATCCTTTAGGATGCCTCTTCGTGGGACCATGAATCGCGGCGTTAGCAGGCAGGATCGAGGAAAAAGGCCTCCTATTTTTAGAGTTGTGTTACCTTGCGGTTTTGGTGTAAGCGCTAGCGGTCCAGAACGAGGTTCTTCAAGAGATCCTTTCGTATGCCCCTTCGTTGAACCATCACTTGCAGTGGGAGCAGCAACCAAAGAAACAAACAACCGTCTATCTCAGTTTCTTGAGTTGTTAAGTAGCAAGCAAACAGAGAGAGGCACCCTCTATCTCAATCTGGTGTAAATCAGAGAGAGTCAGTCAGTCCGGAGTGCAGATTCTCCGGGCGCCCTAAGTTTTTAGGGAATGTTATATGGCCGTTCTATTCACGTCTCTCTATGTAAACTAATAAGTAGCGCTAATAGGCTCAGCCCCAAGCCAAGTTACGAAAGATGATACGGTAGTGACACGTATAAGGTGTTGGTGTTGCTGTACGCGATAGGTCTAGAACGGGGTTGACAGTAAGTGCCGTCCGCCACCGGTGCGACTCGTATTTATTCATCGAGTCGTGTCGGTTGGTAGAGGATGGTTACTCGAGGCTACTCGCTGAGCTCCCTTAGTAAGACCTGCGAGGCATCATTAAACACAGACATGAGAGAGAGAGACTAAGATCAATCGTAGTGAAACCAACAAGGTTCGACAGAGAGAATGATGCAAAATCACAAACATAAGTGGATCACGTCCGGCCACAGATTAAATGCTATGGCATTAAGAGAAGGTTTTTTACCAAATTACGAGAAGGAGGTGGATGCACCTTTTCGTAATAATATGTTGGCATCTTTTTTCAATCTAACTACGTAAGATTTAATTTTAAGATGGACAATTCTGAACTCGCCCCTTGTGAGTCCTTGCGTGACTTTTTCGGAGTAAGTCAGAGATTGGGCTACAAAAACGGCTATATGCTTGTGAGAATCAATAGGTACGTAACACATTGACAAAGGGGTGAGAATGTGAGTTTTAGTCCTTACATTCTCACGAAATTCCTTATTGAATTAATTCGGATAGAATTGTGAGATGGCTTGATGTCTATTGAAAAACTCACAGTTTACCCATTGGGTGTTGTAGACCAGTTCGAGGACAGATAATCGAAACCAAGCGAAAAATAACAGCCTTCGTTACCATACGAAATAAGGAAACCCCATATGAAGACCGACCTTCGACCCGACCTAAAAGAGGGTTAATAGACGCTGTTGGTGGTTTCGTAAATTTTGCGTTTGGCACCACCCAAAAGAGCTCCGTGGATGACGACATACGACACATTCACGTACTAGAATCCAACAAAGAAGAGCTGGCAGAAACCTTCAACTCCTACGTCATCGTCTTAAATGCAACCATTTTTTACATAAAGGCCTGAAGAAATACGTAAACCTCTTAACCAGTAACATCCATTCTTTTCAAGACACGGTGGGTCTGTACTTATCCAACCTTGAGAAAGAGTTAAAACAAGAAAAGTACATCACCTTCCTCTCAATATTGGGTCACAGATTGTCAACCTATACGGACGGGCTGCACCTACGATTAAATCGTCTGAAAACAGCGTTGGTAAATGCAAATCACGGCTGACTGGATTCCTTCTTATTCGATCCAACCTTTTGTCTTCAAGTATTAAAAACCGTTGGGACTAGAGTAGGAAGAATGCTTCCTTACATTTTGAATGAAGCTACCATACCTTTGTACTTCCAGCTCGCCACGTCGAGGTTAAGAAAAATTTCCGATGAAGAGCTCCGAATCCTCATTTACAGTATATTCCCTTGAAAACAGGAGCCAAAATCGCTTGTTACATCAAATTCAATAGCTTAAGCAGCTGTTCCCTAATGGAAGGCACCTACCACTGTCCCACAGCTACTTTCATATTAAATAAAGGATCCGACGACTGAACTGTCCGACTCTTCCAGAATAGCAGCAACACCAATTTCACCACATGCCACCGGAAATTAAGGAGGAACTCCCCGATATTTCTTCGGAAGCAATACATCGTTTACTACAGTGTGCCCCAAAAAACGAAAATACTCCTGCGTTCTAGGAGTAAGGAAAGAGACCCTAGCCATCTGGAAGTATCACGGACAGGCTCTTTCATCTTGCCCGATGGGTGTTCTGTACTGACCGACCACCGACGGATCCCCTCTGTTTCCCTCTACACGGATTCACGAAGCTTCACCATGGAAACAGAATTCTCCACGCTAATTCAAGACGAGGAAATGAAGTACTTCATGAACTCCTCACACACCGCTGAGGTCCTGCGTCACTTCAATGAATCCCTGTTGCAATAAATCAACCTAAAAGAAGCTACCAGCTTCCTTAGGAAGGTTGCTCTGGAAAAATACCATCGACATGAATCTACCTTAGTCACCTATACAACACTGACCCTTTGTCTCTTTATTGGGGCAACAGCCCTTGGATGCCTGTAATATTGGAAATACTGTCACCCTCGAATTCCTTCACCGCCGGCGATCAGAACTGTAACACCCCCCCATCGATCCTCCCCCCGAGGATCCTCCAGCAGAAGTTCACGTTCTCAGGTCGCCCACTCCTGATAGCCCGCGACAACTACTTCGATTCCCCTCATTGTACCTGCATCAAGGTAGGAGGCTATCCTCTGTAGTAAAACCTCTTCGACGCCCACGAGAAGGGCTGAACCCTGGCTACCTCGAGATGTCATGTTAACAGCCAGAAGAATATTTCCGAGCTTAAACCCTTAATTTACTGAACCTTTAGAATTTAGTGAAACGTTAGAACCAATTTAAATCTCTTGAAATTTTGTTTAATGAATAACATAATTTTAAGGTTAATACTTACTCGAGAGTTTATTGTAGTTTAGTGAAATTAGTGTAATTTAATGTGTCTAGTGAAGTGTGTATCAGCGTTTAGTGTAAATTAACGGTCAACCATTGTTAAGTAAAGTTATCTGAACATTTATCTTAGTTATTAAAGGTCAAGTTTCTAGACCAATTAAAGTTCTCTAAATTCCTCTACACCAGACGAAAAATGAAAATCCTTTAATGTTTATTCTACAACTATGTTTTTCTCTTCATTCTTAAAAATATCTTTCCTATTATTCTAATTTTACCTATAACTAGAACCCACTTATGTTACTCTTCACTTATGTATTTCTTTTATTTCTTTACTCTTTCCTAAGGAACGTTATGCTTTTATAAAATTAATATTATAATTGATTTAAGAAAGTCACCTTATAAATTCCATATTTTCTATAAGTGTATGTAACTACGTTTTCTATAGTTAATTTGCTATGATTTAGGTAGCCGAGGAGGTGAATGAAATGTCTTGGGAAATCTCCATTTCCGCTGCAAAGTCAGAGAGAAAACATCTGTTTAACTATTATTTCGTGACGAGAGAGACTCAAGCACTCAACTACAGTATAAGTTTTATTAATAAATCATGCATTGATTTATTTCCACTGGGAAAGTATGGTGAATAACCACTAATCAACCTGCTAATGTTCAATGAGACAAACCATAATATAATGAAAATAAAATCCGTGAAATAACGAACCCAATCATTTGAATTAGTATATTAAAGATACAATTCAGTTGCATTCGTTGAGACTTTCTCATACAGGAAGTTATAGTTGTCCCTTAAAAATGTAATCAAACTTTATATAATCTATTTGTTAATTAAATGTAAGATCATCTTAAAACAGTAAAGTTAGTCCTCTAGAAGGAAATAAATAAAGATCCCACTATGTAAATTCGAAGTTAATGAATGAATCAGAGCATTGAAATTTTCATTAAATCTGCAGCTACAGTGAGTAGAAAGACATTGTTCCATTAAGATCCATAGAATAATTTTGACGGATTCGTAAATTTAGCCCATGTAACCTATCTCCAATCCTGTAGGTGAGAATGTTAAATCCTCCGTAAGGTAGATCTCACTTACCCCCAATATGGGAAATGACCTGCCAAGCCTCGGCAATTAGCATAACAAATTATATTTGACTCTGTATTTCACATGCCAATTCTCTTAGGATTATACAGGATGATCCGTTTGGGTATGGATAAAATAAAAACACTGTGAGAATCTACCGAGAAGTGATACAGAGCTCATCTGTTGCACGTGTGGTCATAAAATGTTGGAGTTTGTAATAGGCTATGCCATCCGCTGCCAGATGTACGAGCGAATGCACAACAACGTGCGAAGTGTGTCACTTGGTTTGCTAAGTTTGAGAGAGTGACAGCAGTACAGCGTGAGTTTCGCCGTGTGTATGGTGTTCGAAAAGCTCCTAAATACGACTCCATAGTGCACTGGTACCGCACATTTGAAGAAACGGGGTCTATAACTAAACCACATGCAGGTGGTCGTAAGAATTAGCCTCTCGTTACGACCTCTGTCGTGTCCGGGAGGGTAGTGGGTCACGTTGAAGACTAATTAGGTTTGTCACAATCTACCATCTTTGTGGGCATTGTTTGCCAAATATTAAATTATACAATGTTATTTCTTCCATTTCGCATAATTTTATTTTACCCATACCCAAACGGATCACCCTGTGTATATATATGCCATGTATGCCTTTAACTATGCATTTCTTTTCTTTCATTATTCTATACTAACCTGAGACTTTATTTCTTTATGATTTCATGACAGGAAATATTTGTATAATAATCTACCCTGTAATCTTACATATTCCGTTTTCTATGAGTCAGTGAAACTTACATGAATATAAATTATATAATTTCAATTTAGGCACCATAAAATGGAAGAAACGATACGATGTTTCAAAGAATTAAAGAATAAAATCCTTTACATATTTAAACTAAATGGATAAAATTAAATTTGCATAGAATAACATTGTAGAAGAAAATGCTTATTTCCGTTAGAAGACAGAAATCATATAATCAATCTATTTAACAAAATTAACGTTAAAATTCAAATTATAAAATACCTGAATTCCAAAGCTAAGAAATATTTCGATAAAGCAACTCCCTTTATAATTTTGCATTTCATACTATGCAATTCTTTGGCCGTGAAAGTTCAGTCAGAACAATCTCGAAGCTCCAATTCGCAAAATGATTCATTTAAGTTACCCATATAAAATCTCCAATCATGATAAGGAAAACGTAGAAGGAAGTTTTACATACGAATGAA
Organism: Bathynomus jamesi; assembly: GCA_023014485.1. Classification (NCBI taxonomy): domain Eukaryota; kingdom Metazoa; phylum Arthropoda; class Malacostraca; order Isopoda; family Cirolanidae; genus Bathynomus; species Bathynomus jamesi. The sequence goes on from JAJOZX010002292.1 coordinate 191,622, forward strand.
AAATCTGAGGCTCAATAAAAGATAGACGAAATAAACTTTCCAAATTCATATTTCAAAGAATAAATTGATCTTTCCTTAACAAATGAAGTATTAAAGTTATCCACCTATTACTATAACCTATCTTTGAGTTCCCCAGATTTTAGAAGGGCGAATAAACCCCGGTTACATTTGAATTACTAAATTCCAGAAAAAATAATAGTTATCTCTTAAAATTGAATTAAGATAAACAACATTTAGTGACTTATTAACCATGAGCGTAGTACGATAAAATAAAACTAACAACTTTACCAAATTGAGAACTGAGAATTGATGCAATACAATTAAACTTTAGAAAAAAAAAACACTGAGAAACAAGAGTGACTTTCCAGCAGAGTTAGCAACATAACCTTATGTTACAGCTATTATTTTTGGAGAAATCCTCCTATAATCCTACCATTAAATGAACTAGAATGATTTCTGCCACTAGGACTAAAACTTAACTATTGTAATACCCTTTAGGAAACAAGACCTTTTCGATCCATTGCCTAGCGTGTTTTTTGTTTTTTTTAAAGAGGGAGGAAAACTTGTAAAATACAATCAAGAGAAAGTAAAAAGATATTAAAGATGTCTGGTCATCTGCTATTAAAAATGTCTACGTAGACTACACGGATGGAAGGTGCCTCATTTGAAAGTTACCCTTGAAATTCTTTCTCGCCTTAAGTTCTCACGTTGGTGACGTAGTCGCCACTCCCTTTCTCTCTGATATATAAAAAAGTTCAACGCCTTTTCTCTTCAAATTCTATTAGGTCTCAGCGAGTAAAGGCTGAAAACGCGCGGTTAGTTAAAGGGTATTCGGATCAGTTTCATCTGTATAGCTGCAGACTTTGATTACGGGAATTTTGGTATCGAGGTCTTTAATTTGGTTGAGTGACTGCTGGTAGGCAGGGTCAAGGTTTCGTTGACTCAGAGATATCGTATAATTCCTAAGAACTAGAGTTAAGAAGCTTTATTAATTTCAATAAACATTGATTGTCAAGTATCAATCCTCAATTATTTGATTTTCAAACAATAACTTGCACTCTCATCAATACATTGAATTACGGCTGACATTGGTGTTCTTGACCCTACACCGATCCCTTAAATTAGCGCACTCCTATTCGGCGGTAACTCAGGGAGGTAATACATCGAGAAGACCTCTCCGAGAGAAACAGACGGTACCTACAAATAGTTGTACTTGGGATTTCCCTCCAACCTACGCTGAGGCCCAGTACAACATTATACTTTCCAACTAGTTATAACATCTTAATATCTGATACATATGTATGCTATATATTTGATATAATAAAAATATGCTAAATATTTGTCTTTTATTTGACAAATTGCTTAAAACAATGCATTTGACATTACAAGTTTAAAAAAATTCGGGGCCCATCCCAAAATGGCGCACCCCCTTAAATCATGTCGTTCCGCCACCTCTGGTAAGGATGACAAGTGAATCTTCTTAAAGAAGTTTATTATATAGTAATTTAAATCAAAAGAACGACAAGTTGATGTTAAAGCAATTAATAGAGAGCAAGCCGAGAGAGCAAGTCCATCTTAATCTCCTTTAATCTCATCAATATTCTCTCTCTCTCTCTCTCTCATTCTTCTAAGCTCTCATCACATTATACGATCTTTTATAAGTATGTGGAGTAAACGGGATTTTCATGTTGAAATTACGTTCCAGCCAGATTTAATGTGTTGATGAGTCAGACACAGCAAGTGCATACTCGTGGCTATTCCCGAACTTCCACCTGGTGGTCGTTCATGAGTTAAAACTCGTAGCCTTACTTCACTCCAGAAACTGATGTAGAAGGGATATGACGTGTACAGAACAGTAAGAAGGAAAGAAAAGAAAAAGGATCGTTCACTATCTTCTGAACGCCGACTATCCCCTGAATGTTTTTTAATTAGTAAATTTATTTATACGAAGCAATGGTATGAATAGTTACGCGTTTAAAACAAATTATTAGTGGCAGTGGCGGAACAAGAGTGTCACGGGCCCCGGTGCAAAAATTATTTATGGGCCCCACAAAATTTAGAGTTTAGTTTAGTTTATACATATGAACCACAAAAACCTTTCGATCCACTCAAGGTGGCCCTTAAAACTGGTTCCAATCAATTTGTGTTTTCATTCTATTCTAATTCACCTCAAGGCTGTTGCTAACGTATAATAGTACTATGATGATAATTATCAACTTCTCTTAGACTCTTAGTCTTAAGACCAAGGGTTGCATGGGTCATAGAAGGCAAAGTATTATGCAAAGTATTGACCATTGAACTTTAAAAACTAAAAAGGATACTGCAAAATAAAAGTTTACTTACGATTACAGTACATACATCAGAAATTGGCTTTTCTTGCCTTTCTTTCAGCAAATTCATTAATTAATTCATCCAAGTTAATACTTCTAGCTTTCCTGTTTTCAATTGATATAATTGAGAGTCCGCTCACTCTTTCTTCACTCATAGTATTCGAAGATAGTTTCTTATTAGTTTAAGTTTTGAAAAAGATATTTCTGCACTTGAACCGTCGTCATTTTTTCGATGTCGTGTTTTAAGCACATTCGAAAAGAAAGTAATTGACTGGGAAATCCAGAAGATATATCATTTTTATATTTATTTCTTAGCTTTGTTGCTCTCTCAAATAACTTTTCAGCACTTGTTGAAACTAGATTTACAGGATACAAAATGCTGAAATGATCTGCTACATCCTTAAGACCGCCAAACCTATTTCTCAACTGATTGATTATGACATCTAGGTTTACTTTAAAATTACTTTCATTGTCACTAAGCCTCTGGTCTTCACACAGCTCATCAAAATGTCTTTTTACTTTCTTAACACGTTTTTGCTGAAATTTAGCTTCAACACCCCATTTATTAGCTATTTGTAGTGCTGAATTTTTAATGTCAGTAAAGCTGTCTCTAACAACCACTAAAGATTCAGTATCATCATGCAATAGCTTCTCTGCTTTGTCAAGCACCATTTGCTCACTTTGTAGAGTTTTTGAAACTACATTAATAATTTCGAGCAGTTTGGTTTGAAATATTATTAGAAAAATTAACTCGTTATCTTTAATACTGGGTGATCCAGATAAATGGGACCCATAAAAAAAAGCCAAATATTCTTAATATTTAATTCCTTTCATAAAAACTATATATCATTCGAAAGAGTAGAGTTACAAGTTTATTATGAAATATTTATTTTTTTAAAATGACTCCTTTCAAATGTGCTCCATTAGTTGCCAAGCATTCCAGTGTTCTCGCTTGTAAGTTCTGCATCACTTTTGCAAGAGTGTGCAGTGGTATGGCCTGTATCTCATTTGTGATGGCGGCCTTCAATTCTTGCAAGGTCGTTGGGTTATTTCTGTAGACCCTACTCTTTAAATATCCCCAGAGATAATAATCTAAGGGAGAAAAATCCGGAGACCTTGCGGGCCATTCAACGTCTCCAAATCTTGAGATTAACTCGCCTGGAAACGTTTGACGCAAAACTGCCATGCAGTTCCTCGTGGTATGGCAGGTAGCTCCGTCTTGTTGGAACCAGTGGTTTTCTAGACAAAGATCTCTTAATTTAGGAATAAGGAAATCGGTCAACATTTTTTCGTAGCGATCAACATTTACAGTGACCGTGTTTCCGGTGGAATCCTCGAAAAAGTACGGCCCTATGATCTGAGATGCAGTAAGACCACACCAAACAGTTACACGCTGACTATGCAACGGGACTTCGGTAATATTCAATGGATTTTCTGTTGCCCAGAAACGACAATTTTGTTTGTTTACAGTTCCATTCAAGTGAAAATGGGCTTCGTCTGACATAATCAAAGTTGCTAGAAAATTGGTGTCATTTACCTTCTGTTGGATCCATTGACAGAATTGTCGTCTTCATGCGAAATCAATCTCCATCGTTTAGTTGTTGCACTGTTTGAATTTTATATGGAAAGAGCATTAAATTTTGCTTGAATATACGGTGTGTTGTTCCATATCCAACTCCTAACAGCTGAGAAGCACGTCTGATGCTTATGTTAGGATTATCCTGTACAATTCCATGAGTTCTGTTAATGATCTCTTCTATCCTTGCTGTGCGCACACTTCCAGTTGGTTTTCTTTTTCCAATGCTGCCAGTTAGGGAAAAATTTCTGACACACCGACGGATTACTTTCTTAGAAGGTGATTTTGACATCTGAAAATTTGTCTTGAAAGATCTTTGAGCTGAAACTACATTTCTTCCATGCTCATAATATTGCTCAGTTATGAAACGCAGCTGTTCCACAGTCCATGCAGTCATCTTGAAGGGTTAGTTTTAACTAACAAATTTATTTTGTTTTGTATCTTATCTTGTCTTGTATTGTCAAAACCTATACAATCCTGTACAAACTTGTAACTATCCTCTTTCGAATGATGCGTATGATTTTATAAAAGGACTTATACTTTAAGAGTTACAGGGGTTTCTTTTGGGTCCCATTTCTCTGGATCACCCTATATTAATGGGAAACTGACCTCTGTCTGTAGAGATCAATGATTTTACTGAATTAGAACTTTTTTCCAAATCACTGTCACAAATGAGCTCGGTATCATTGCTTTTAGTTACATTTTCAATACTTGAAATTGCATTCTCCACACCACTAGACTCTGCTTTTTGGTTTTCTACACTTTCAATTTGCTCATTATTATTACTTCCTTTTTTAACAAGAAATGCATCAAGTTTAGATAATTTTGCAGCCCTTTCCTCTTCTTCCTTTTTTAGTTTCCTCTTTTGAAAGCCTCTTTTATGCTTGTACACTGACATGTCTCGAGGGATGAAAACTTAAAATTTATTGATTTTAGCAATAACTGAGTAACATATAACAATAACTTTTCGTAAAATTTAAAAAGTAGTACACAGTGATTCACTATAGTCACTAGTATTCAATAATACACTGCGGAAAATCAATTAAGTAATTTTTATTCGCACACTCATCCACTCAGCGTCTCAGCCATTGAAACTGACGTTTCACTGCGTGTCGAGTCGACAGATCCCAAACGAAGAAGATTATTTCTGAACGTTTTGAAACGTTTCGTTTCGTGCGTCACGTGCGATCAGAAATAAGTGGTGTCACAGTGTAGTATAGTATATACAGTAATATACTAGTATACCAGATAGTAGAATAATATGATGGTTTCAGCATTTTGAATTCTAATTTTTATTTTTATCTATTGCAGACATCATTTCAGATGACCAATTATGTATTTAACATATACGGGGTGTCAGGAAATGATTGCCCCCCCCCTGTAGAGCAAAAACTAGAAGGGATAGATAAAAACCGGCGAGACCACTTGAAAGAGCGTTAAAATCTGAATAAAAACCATTATATTCTATTCCTGTGATTTTAATTCTTACCATTTTTTTCCCCACAGAAACCATGGCATCATCTATTTTGAACGATTCAGAGAAAAAGCGAGTTCTTGACCGCATTCGAGCTGTCACATTTCGTGAAGCAAAGGAAGCTGGTGCAACTTTCATAACTCGACACTGGGTGGCTGAGAGATTAAAAAGATCAGAAGACTTTGTCAAAAGGAATTGGAATAAGTAAGAATCCTGAAGATTGTGAAACAGAATTTCGAGGAGGAAGACCGGAGAAATTATCTCAAGAATCGAAAGACATTGTGCTTGCTGCATCACGGCGCCGAAAGAAGAGCTGCTCTGAGGTAGCGAAAGAGATACTTATCCGTCGTGGTAAGATAGTCAATCGGCAACTTGTGCTTCAATTTCGAGTTCGCCAAGGCTTGAGTGCTTGGCATGAAATAGCTAAGCCACGGAAGAGTTTCTTAAGTAAATGTACGAAAACTTTTACATTTTAACATTTTAACTTTTTTTTTTATCTCCATCAAATTCTTTGATGTTTCACGTTATATACTGGAGTTGTACTTTTTTTTTTAAATTTTTCCAGAGTAAACTTTTAACAACTATCCTATGCATGGTACAAAGGATAAAGGACGAATATAATTGAAATATTTCTATGTACGAATACTTATGAGCGCCTCTGTGTGTATATATAATATATATATATATATATATATATATATATATATATATTTGCCTGTCTATGTGTGTGTGTGTGTGTGTGTGTGTGTGTGTGTGTGTGTGTGCGCGCACGCGCGCGTGTGTTATATGTCAGTTTGCATAATATGTCGCATCATTTAAAAAATGAAATTAATTCTGCATTTCTCACAACACAGATTTTTTGTCGCTTTTTTGTTTACCATGCAGTTACCTGATTTTAATACAATCTCAATTTTATTATATGCCTATTATCCAACACAAATGATTACACTGGTCGACAAAATCGAACTTTTTTCTCTCATCAAAGATGTATACACACTTTTCTAGACCAGCTTTGTACGTTGATTCCAAATCTGTTTTTGGTTTTCTTCTGGCACATTTAGTTATCGAAATATAACTGGTGTTAATTTCAGTACAATTTATCGTAAAAGTACAACTTTATTCATAAAAACAAATGTACACCAACCTAAGAACGTTGCGAGTACGATTTTCTTTTGTAAACCTTGTCCGGATCGTCGCGGTACAACATCCAGCAGTAGTCTGCCAGCATACTTTCGTTCAAGAAACATTGGTAGCGATTTTCCATTGACTGGATGTCTTGATGGAAGCGTTCCCCCTGCTCATCACTCACCGCGCCAAGGTTTTCGGGAAAGAAATCTAGATGCGAATGTAAAAAATGTATTTTCAAGGACATGCGACAGCCCATTTCTTGATATGTATCAGGCAGTTTCTGAACTCCATCTTTGTATGCGGGAGACTTGTGGTTACCCAAGAAGTTTCCAGAAATCCACTTGAAAACCTGCCATGCTTTTAGTTCTAAGGCATTGAGGCTTTCTTCAAAGCCTTCATCCTGCAGAACCTCCCTGATTTAGGGCCCCACAAAGATTCCCTCCTTCAATTTCGCGGCACTGATGTTTGAAAATTTCTCAACAAGGTATCGAAACCCTCTCGAATTCGCCTTACCCAGCGTTTTCACCAAACTTTTCATTAAGCCGAGCTTACTGTGAAGAGGTGGCAGGAAAATCTTCTTTGGATCAACTAAAGGAACACACTGGACACTGCCCGTTCCTGGCTCGTATGTGCTTCTGTGATGCCAATCATGTCTGTTGTAATGATCCGCGATAGCACGGCTGTCCCATAGGCATAGGAAACAACAGTATTTCGTGAACCCTCCTTGCATGCCCATTAACATACCAATGACTTTGAGATCACCACAGATATTCCATTGATGAGTGCTGTATTTGGTTACTTCGAGTAGTATATACATGTTATCGTACGTCTCCTTTACATGAACGGAGTGGGCGATCGGGATGGACGGCTTTAAGATCCCGTTATGCAGGAGACCCGCTTTCAAGCTTCGCTGTGAGGAGTCAATGAAGAGGCGCCACTCAGATGGTGTGTGTACCTGTGACAAGTTCTCGAAAAGTCCATTGATATCATGGCAATAGCAGAGCGGACCGTCTACTGTAAAGAATGTCGCCAAATCATGGTTTCGTTTTCGATAGTGATACACTCGTACGTTCTTCTCAAGTAAGTGTTTCTGCTTGAGTCTCGAGGAGAGAAGTTCTGATTTCTCTTTGGAGAGGGCTAGGTCTCTAATGAGGTCATTCACCTCGTTTTGGGTAAGCCTCTCCAAATCGCATCTTCGTCGGATTCCCTTTCGTCTTCTAAAGAATCGAGTCCATGCTGTGGAGGTACCGGAATTGGCATCGTGTCATCGTGAGTTATCGGTCTGATCGCGGAGTCTACGTTCGGATAAACGATGTTATGCTTGTTCTTCACGGAGAATCCAGTTATGTTAATATTTCAAAAGTAACAATCGCCATGATGGTCTCTCGGCCATGGGTATAAAGAACGGCATCGACTTTTTCCTTTGATTCGACTAGTCACGTAATCCATTCGAACAAACGGTACAGATGATATGTGGCTCCCACGCCTTATCTTGGTCGCCTAGTGGACAGCCGAAATATAACCGGTAAGTTTTCCGAAGATCCATCATGATTGTACGCCGTTGTGATTTAGTTGCGAACGAGCCGCACACGTAACAGAAATTGTCGGGGTGATTTTTACACTTTCGAGGTATGATGATCGATGAGTGGGTTGATGTAAATCACCTAAAAAAATAAAATGTGTAAGTGGGCGACACAAAACAAAAACAAAAAATACAACACACAACTAGACATGTGACTGTTACGCCAAAGAATGAAAGGGTGTACATGTGCAACGTTTGCAAATTTGTGGCCAGCAACTGCTCTCACCTAAAATACCACAAGACAACCTGCCTGCGGAAAGCCTAAGTTAAAACGACAAAATGCCATACATGAGGGTACAGAAATGGTAACGCAAAAATCTACACCTAAGCTGCAACGACAAAATACTCTACTACATGTATAAAGGACGCCTATTATGTATTGTATATATAGTATTATAGATTATATTACATAATACTATATATATACACAATATGTATATATATATATATATATATATATATATATATATATATATATATTATATATATATATATATATATATATATATAGTATTATATATTATATATATGAACAGAAGGATCAACACAACGGCAAACATTTTCATTTATTTGTACTTCAGACGTTTCGACAATTCTTTTGTCATCATCAGTGAATTAAGTCTTAAAACCTTAAAACAAAAGTAAAAAGTGAAAAGTGAAAATTACATCAATACAATATTAAAACCATTAAAATTAAAACCTTAAAGCAAAATGAAAATTGCATCAATACAAAATTAAAATCATTTAAGTTTCATCACTATAAAAACTAAAATTAAATTAAATTACCTCAATAGGCAAATACACAATGTTTACATCCACCTCCATACTTGGCAAAGCCTAAGAGAACACTGGATGGTCAGAGGATTAGAAAGGGTATGTCTACGAGAGTCGGTTGGTTAGTTAAAAAAGCTGTAATTTGTAGGATGAGCTATTATTGTTAAGGGAGGGTTTGTTTCTATAGATGTACAAAGATTCTAAAATTCGGAGTTCTGTGAGGTTATTGGATCTAGTTAAAATTTCAAACTGAATTTTGTGAAGGGGATGGTTGTTTTCATTACTATGGTTTCTAATTGCGGATTGTGGAGGGCTACTGAGGGGATGGTTGGTACGGACTGACAAGTACAAATAAATGAAAATGTTTGCCGTTGTGTTGATCCTTCTGTTCATCTGTAAGCTCCGTTTCCCTAAGGAGAAGTCAATAGCTTTGATATTATATATAGTTATATGCATACGAGTATTATATATATTGATGCAAACCCACAATGAAAGAGGAAAACGATTCCAATAGCTTTCGTGTATTCAAAGCTACACCTCGTCATGGAATGACCTCTTTCCCTGACGAGGAGTAGCTCTGAATACACGAAAGGCCTTGGAATCGTTTTTCTTTTTCCTTGTGGGTTTGCATCATTCATTCATTCATTTCACGTGTTTAATTGTGAAATTCATCCAATTATATATATTATATATAGTATTATATTATATATATTTATTACTAGCGGAGCGACCCGGCGTTGCCGGGGTGGATGTTGAACGCTATAAGCTAACGAAAATATCACGACTTAACCTAACCAGTTGTCAAGGGCGTACACTTAACCTAACCGGGCAGTCAATTAACCTAACCGGGCATTCATTTAACCTACCCAGGCATTCAGTTGACCTACTCGGGCATTCAGTTGACTTAACCGGGCATTCAATTAACCTAACTGGGCATACAGTTAACCTAACCAGGCATTCAGTTGACCTACCCAGGCATATACTATATATATATATATAATATATATATATATATATAGCGTTCAACATCCACCCCCGCAACGCCGGGTCGCTCCGCTAGTTTTAATTACATGTAAAGCTCGATTTTCATGACTGTGTTCTTTTCTATAATTAATCATGAAAATCTTAAGATTCAGAAATCTTGACACAATCTGAAGCTCGAAATTTTCACGGCTGCGTTCTTTCTTGTAGTTTAATCGCGGTGCTGGGCCTTCGGGCCCAGTAATTTTAATTATTTAATTTATTAACACCCACGTGCACAACCTGGAGACCTAATCAATATGTGTGTGAAGTTTCATATTTGTAACTGCTTCCATTTTGGAGTTATGGCTGGAACACACACACACACACACACACACGTCTTTTTTTTATAAGTATTAGTGAAGCGACCCGGCGTTGCCGGGGTGGATGTTGAACGCTATAAGCTAACGAAAATATCACGACTTAACCTAACCAATCGTCAAGTACGTAAAATTAACCTAACCGCGCATTCAATTAACATACCCGGGTATTCAGTTAACCTAATCGGGCATTCAGTTAACCTACCCGGGCATTCAGTTGACTTAACTAGGCATTCAATTAACCTAACCGGAAATTCAATTAACCTACAATGGCATTCAGTTGACCTAACCGGGTATTCAATTACCCTAACCAGGCAATCAATGAACCTACCCTGGCATTCAGTTGACCTAACCGGGCATTCAATTAACCTAACCGGGCATTCAGTTAACCTAAACGGGCATTCAGTTGACCTAACCGGGCATATACTGTATATATATATATATATATATATATATATAGTGGACCTAGTTTTAGCCGTTTAAGGTGATAATGATTTAATTGTATGCAACGATTGATTAAGGCAATGACTGACTGATTACTTATTAATGAAAGGCTGGGTTAATAATTTATGATGTAATACAGTATCACCGATTGGAATGAATGGTTATTTGATTAGGTCCACCATACTATTGGAAGTGACCGAAATGGCAGCGAGGGTCACCAGCTTGATTTACGCCCAAGCAAATTAATGTTAAGGTTATAAAGACACCTTACTTTTGTAGTTTATTATGAAAATAAATCCGTTATTTTATTCACTGTGATATAACAAAGAATTGACAGTAATTAATTGGTAGTTTTACGTTATGCTTATGGCATAGGCTTAGCTAATAAGATGAAATGTTAATAGCTTAATTGACACGTAATAATGTACTCATTGGTATGTAAATGGCATGCGACATGGAACATTGAATGGCCTAGTTAATGATATAAAGAATGCACGTGCGTTTGGTACATTGAATGGAAAAACATGACACTGATTAAGTAGGCTAAATGATTGCATGGATGCACATAGAATAATTGATGTGGCCTAATAATAATGGATTGAAATGCTTGCACAAATATCATTTATATATAAGAACATTATGTGATGTTAAATGATTACGTCAAGAGAATATTTATTTAACACACAAATATATGACTTGAACATAATGACGGATGATACGCGGAATAACGGTATAAATGACACTTGAATTGGATGATAGGCCTACTGCGTTCTTTCACGAGAGTCAGTGGACGCGTGATTACACACTTTGGGAGTATAGCCTACCGTTCGGCGGTAGGCTAATGTAGGCTTCACAAGAGTACTTAGAATAGGGGTACTTATCTTATGGTGACGTAACTTGTTGAAGGCGGGTTGAAGACGAACCTATTACGCAGATTCTAGTTGTCGTTGTCCGTTAAGCCTCTTGAGATGATGGATGTAGGCTTCGTGGAGGCCTGAGGTGATGTTACTTCTCGAGGTGCAGGCTGGCCTTGTGATATTGCAGGCGTAGGCCTGTGGTGCGGAAGATATCTCGAGGAACGTGGAGAAACTTGAAGGCCGACCCGGCAAACCGCAGGCCCGAAGTGATTCCGGTTGGGCCTCGAAGGATTGCTTCTGCAGGTGGTCTGTAGATCTTACGTGAAACAAATTGTAGGCCCTGAAGAAAGTAGCGGCCGTGGCCCCCGGCCAGGGGGCCGGAAAGCGGTTGGTGGACGTTCGATGGTGAGCGTACGGGTGAGTGAGAGTGAGTATAAGTGGAAGCTCCTTTTATACCGTAGGCCTGTGACGTAGACTTCATTCTTAAGACGCTTTGTCCACGCGTCTTTTAGTTGTTAACGGTTTTCGTTCGCTCCCATTGGGAAGAAATAGACGCTCCATTGTTTGACTCTTGCCCACGTGTTTTCCAAGTTCTTTGATGATAGCGTGGAAAGTAAAGTATCTGTCTATTTGTTGGTCTATTTCTTGTCGATCCGCTACAAGTAGTTCCCTCTCAGAGACGAAGGAACGATACTAAGAAGAAATACCATTCTGTTGGGAGACCTGATGAGGCCACTCCGAGATTTGACGCTTGGCCTGGTATGTCGTGGATTCCTGACGCAGGAAGGAATGAAGGGTCGTCTCGGAGAGATGCTCGGAAGAGGAGCGCTGGTGTATGGGGTGGGGGTTCCGCAGGGGGTGGGGTGGGGTACGGCAGGAATGGGGGACAGTGAGGAGCGAACGGAGGAAACGAGAGGGGCGGGGGGACTGTGTTGGTGGTCGAATGCTGTGCCCGTAACTCGTCGCGTGGTTGTTCTCGTTGAGGTCGCTCCTGCCGCAGGGGTTGGACTTCGGCAGGAATGTGGAGCAATGAAGAGTGGACGAAGGAAACGAGAGGGGCCGAGGAACTGTTGAGTTCGAATGCTGTGCCCGTAACTCGTCGTGTGGATGTTGTCGTCGAGGTCGCTCCTGCCGAAGGGAGAAAAAGAAACGTCGTTCGAGTCCACGAGCAGCAGGAAGTAATCCACGGAATGATGCAAAGAGACAGTTGATGAAGGCAGGGGATCGCCACCCCTGTGCCTGAAGTGTCTGTTTTGCGTGGATGCATGTGTGCGCTCTGCTCGTTGATTGAAGAATGCTTTCTTTTTAGGCCTTCCCGTAGGGAATGGGGAAGGGAAAACCCGTCGTGCTTACGGAAAAAAAATTCGCTGATGCAATGAGGCGCGTCACCAGATTTATCGCCAAATGATTTACCGTACAACGGCCGAGACGGGACCGTTGAATATTTTGGACGAGGTGGTGACGAAAGAATGCGCCGTTTGAAACGAATTTGGGACTGACTGCAGCGCTGGGGGGTGGGGGGTGAGTGTTGTCCTGAGGCGTTAGATGGTGAATTTCGTGAGTCCCTCCACGATCCGTTTGACGACGGAGCAGGACCCAATGCCAGTGGTGGCTTCTCCAAGGGGTCGCCGCGCCCCTGCCGTCAGGAGGCAGTGAGACTCGACTCAGGGGGACGCACTCGGGAATTTGAAAGTTGCGGTGATTGTGCGACGGCACATGACCGCGAGACAGTAAGGCATTAAAGTACCGCGCGGAACGAATATCACTGTTTGCAAGTAGGCCTAGTTAATTTCACTGAATTTATGAAACCGTACGTACATAGAAATTTGATATGGCTGCAGAAAATCACATTGAATTTATGAATACCGTATTTACATAGAAATTATTTAATGTGGCTGCAAAAAATGAAATGGTCAATAATAGCTAAGCACAAGGATCGCTGTGAATAAATAACGTAAAATAAGTTCGAGTCACTCCGGGGTTACACCAATTTATAGTGGACCTAGTTTTAGCCGTTTAAGGTGATAATGATTTAATTGTATGCAACGATTGATTAAGGCAATGACTGACTGCTTATAATGAAGGCTGGGTTAATAATTTATGATGTAATACAGTATCACCGATTGGAATGAATGGTTATTTGATTAGGTCCACCATACTATTGGAAGTGACCGAAATGGCAGCGAGGGTCACCAGCTTGATTTACGCCAAGCAAATTAATGTTAAGGTTATAAAGACACCTTACTTTTGTAGTTTATTATGAAAATAAATCCGTTATTTTATTCACTGTGATATAACAAAGAATTGACAGTAATTAATTGGTAGTTTTACGTTATGCTTATGGCATAGGCTTAGCTAATAAGATGAAATGTTAATAGCTTAATTGACACGTAATAATGTACTCATCGATGGTATGTAAATGGCATGCGACATGTAACATTGAATGGCCTAGTTAATGATATAAAGAATGCACGTGCGTTTGGTACATTGAATGGAAAACATGACACTGATTAAGTAGGCTAAATGATTGCATGGATGCACATAGAATAATTGATGTGGCCTAATAATAATGGATTGAAATGCTTGCACAAATATCATTTATATATAAGAACATTATGTGATGTTAAATGATTACGTCAAGAGAATATTTATTAACACACAAATATATGACTTGAACATAATGACGGATGATACGCGGAATAACGGTATTGAAATGACACTTGAATTGGATGATAGGCCTACTGCGTTCTTTCGCGAGAGTCAGTGGACGCGTGATTACACACTTTGGGAGTATAGCCTACCGTTCGGCGGTAGGCTAATGTAGGCTTCACAAGAGTACTTAGAATAGGGGTACTTATCTTATGGTGACGTAAACTTTGTTGAAGGCGGGTTGAAGACGAACCTATTACGCAGATTCTAGTTGTCGTTGTCCGTTAAGCCTCTTGAGATGATGGATGTAGGCTTCGTGGAGCCTGAGGTGATGTTACTTCTCGAGGTGCAGGCTGGCCTTGTGATATTGCAGGCGTAGGCCTGTGGTGCGGAAGATATCTCGAGGAACGTGGAGAAACTTGAAGGCCGACCCGGCAAACCGCAGGCCCGAAGTGATTCCGGTTGGGCCTCGAAGGATTGCTTCTGCAGGTGGTCTGTAGATCTTACGTGAAGACAAATTGTAGGCCCTGAAGAAAGTAGCGGCCGTGGCCCCCGGCCAGGGGGCCGGAAAGCGGTTGGTGGACGTTCGATGGTGAGCGTACGGGTGAGTGAGAGTGAGTATAAGTGGAAGCTCCTTTTATACCGTAGGCCTGTGACGTAGACTTCATTCTTAAGACGCTTTGTCCACGCGTCTTTTAGTTGTTAACGGTTTTCGTTCGCTCCCATTGGGAAGAAATAGACGCTCTATTGTTTGACTCTTGCCCACGTGTTTTTTCCAAGTTCTTTGATGATAGCGTGGAAGTAAAGGATCTGTCTATTTGTTGGTCTATTTCTTGTCGATCCGCTACAAGTAGTTCCCTCTCAGAGACGAAGGAACGATACTAAGAAGAAATACCATTCTGTTGGGAGACCTGATGAGGCCACTCCGAGATTTGACGCTTGGCCTGGTATGTCCTGGTATTCCTGACGCAGTAAGGAATGAAGGGTCGTCTCGGAGCGGGGAGATGCTCGGTAGAGGAGGCGCTGTTGTATGGGGTGGGGGTTCCGCAGGGGAGTGGGGTGGGGTACGGCAGGCATGGGGGACAGTGAGGAGCGAACGGAGGAAACGAGAGGGGCGGGGGGGACTGTGTTGAGTTCGAATGCTGTGCCCGTAACTCGTCGCGTGGTTGTTCTCGTTGAGGTCGCTCCTGCCGCAGGGGTTGGACTTCGGCAGGAATGTGGAGCAATGAAGAGTGGACGAAGGAAACGAGAGGGGCCGGGGAACTGTGTGAGTTCGAATGCTGTGCCCGTAACTCGTCGTGTGGATGTTGTCGTCGAGGTCGCTCCTGCCGAAGGGAGAAAAAGAAACGTCGTTCGAGTCCACGAGCAGCAGGAAGTAATCCACGGAATGATGCAAAGAGACAGTTGATGAAGGCAGGGGATCGCCACCCCTGTGCCTGAAGTGTCTGTTTTGCGTGGATGCATGTGTGCGCTCTGCTCGTTGATTTGAAGAATGCTTTCTTTTTAGGCCTTTGCGTAGGGAATGGGGAAGGGAAAACCCGTCGTGCTTACGGAAAAAAAATTCGCTGATGCAATGAGGCGCGTCACCAGATTTATCGCCAAATGATTTACCGTACAACTGCCGAGACGGGACCGTTGAATATTTTGGACGAGGTGGTGACGAAAGAATGCGCCGCTTGAAACGAATTTGGGACTGACTGCAGCGCTGGGGTGGGTGGGGGGTGAGTGTTGGCCTGAGGCGTTAGATGGTGAATTTCGTGAGTCCCTCCACGATCCGTTTGACGACGGAGCAGGACCCAATGCCAGTGGTGGCTTCTCCAAGGGGTCGCCGCGCCCCTGCCGTCAGGAGGCAGTGAGATTCGACTCAGGGGGACGCACTCGGGAATTTGAAAGTTGCGGTGATTGTGCGACGGCACATGACCGCGAGACAGTAAGGCATTAAAGTACCGCGCGGAACGAATATCACTGTTTGCAAGTAGGCCTAGTTAATTTCACTGAATTTATGAAACCGTACGTACATAGAAATTTGATATGGCTGCAGAAAATCACATTGAATTTATGAATACCGTATTTACATAGAAATTATTTAATGTGGCTGCAAAAAATGAAATGGTCAATAATAGCTAAGCACAAGGATCACTGTGAATAAATAACGTAAAATAAGTTCGAGTCACTCCGGGGTTACACCAATTTATAGTGGACCTAGTTTTAGCCGTTTAAGGTGATAATGATTTAATTGTATGCAACGATTGATTAAGGCAATGACTGACTGATTACTTATTAATGAAAGGCTGGGTTAATAATTTATGATGTAATACAGTATCACCGATTGGAATGAGTGGTTATTTGATTAGGTTCACCATACTATTGGAAGTGACCGAAATGGCAGCGAGGGTCACCAGCTTGATTTACGCCCAAGCAAATTAATGTTAAGGTTATAAAAGACACCTTATGGGTTTTGTAGTTTATTATGAAAATAAATCCGTTATTTTATTCACTGTGATATAACAAAGAATTGACAGTAATTACTTGGTAGATTTACGTTATGCTTATGGCATAGGCTTAGCTAATACTGTAAAATGAAACGTTAATAGCTTAATGCAAAAAACTTCACTTTTTTACGTGAAGGTCAAAATATGAGAATAAAAACCCACTCTAATAGACAGAGTTTATTTCCACGACAGTTTCGACGCCCACTGGCATCCTCCTCGGGTGGATACAGAAACACAAATGAAACAAAACAAGAGGGAAAAACAGTTCAGGGATCGACCGTTAAGAAATTCGCACCTAGGTTGGATTCCATTCTCTCGAGACAGGAGGGGCATTTTCATTAAGTACATTCGCACAAATTTTTTTAAAACTATCTTCCTGTTCTAAACATACAGATTCTATTATTTTTACATAATTATTACATTTATAATTAAATTTATTACATTTAATATTGCATAATTATTAATTACAGAAATTATAAATTTATTATTACATTGGTTATTACATTGTTGTTTATTATACAGAAATTATAAACCGAAAAACGAATGAAAAAAGGCGATTAGGAAATAATCCAGACCATTGAGAAATTCGCACCTAGGTTAGATATCGTTCTCCCGAAACCAGAAGGGCATTTTATTACAGGGTCAGCTTATAACTACATTTCCACAAATTAAAAATATCTTCTTGTTCTATACATACAGATCCTAATGTTTGACATAATTACTGCATATATTTATTTCCCTGAACTGTTTTTCCCTCTTGTTTTGTTTCATTTGTGTTTCTGTATCCACCCGAGGAGGATGCCAGTGGGCGTCGAAACTGTCGTGGAAATAAACTCTGTCTATTAGAGTGGGTTTTTATTCTCATATGTTAATAGCTTAATTGACACGTAATAATGTACTCATTAATGGTATGTAAATGGCATGCGATATGGAACATTGAATGGGCCTAGTTAATGATATAAAGAATGCACGTGCGTTTGGTACATTGAATGGAAAAACATGACACTGATTAAGTAGGCTAAGTGATTGCATGGATGCACATAGAATAATTGATGTGGCCTAATAATAATGGATTGAAATGCTTGCACAAATATCATTTATATATAAGAACATTATGTGATGTTAAATGATTACGTCAAGAGAATATTTATTTAACACACAAATATATGACTTGAACATAATGACGGATGATACGCGGAATAACGGTATAAAAATGACACTTGAATTGGATGACAGGCCTACTGCGTTCTTTCGCGAGAGTCAGTGGGACGCGTGATTACACACTTTGGGAGTATAGCCTACCGTTCGGCGGTAGGCTAATGTAGGCTTCACAAGAGTACTTAGAATAGGAGGTACTTATCTTATGGTGACGAAACCTTTGTTGAAGGCGGGTTGAAGACGAACCTATTACGCAGATTCTAGTTGTCGTTGTCCGTTAAGCCTCTTGAGATGATGAATGTAGGCTTAGTTCGGAAGCCTGAGGTGATGTTACTTCTCGAGGTGCAGGCTGGCCTTGTGATATTGCAGGCGTAGGCCTGTGGTGCGGAAGATATCTCGAGGAACGTGGAGAAACTTGAAGGCCGACCCGGCAAACCGCAGGCCCGAAATGATTCCGGTTGGGCCTCGAAGGATTGCTTCTGCAGGTGGTCTGTAGATCTTACGTGAAAACAAATTGTAGGCCCTGAAGAAAGTAGCGGCCGTGGCCCCCGGCCAGGGGGCCGTAAAGCGGTTGGTGGACGTTCGATGGTGAGCGTACGGGTGAGTGAGAGTGAGTATAAGTGGAAGCTCCTTTTATACCGTAGGCCTGTGACGTAGACTTCACGCCAATTCTTAAGACGCTTTGTCCACGCGTCTTTTAGTTGTTAACGGTTTTCGTTCGCTCCCATTGGGAAGAAATAGACGCTCCATTGTTTGACTCTTGCCCACGTGTTTTTTCCAAGTTCTTTGATGATAGCGTGGAAGTAAAGGATCTGTCTATTTGTTGGTCTATTTCTTGTCGATCCGCTACACATACTGTATATATATATATATATATATATATATATATATAGCGTTCAACACCCACCCCGGCAACGCCGGGTCGCTCCGCTAGTTTTAATTATATGTGAAGCTCAAGATTTTCATGACTGTTTTCTTTTCTATGGTTTTATTGACCAAATAATTAGTCATGAAAATCTTAAGATTCAGAAATCTTAACACAATGTGAAGCTCAAAATTTTTACGGCTGCGTTCTTTTCTGTAGCTTAATTGCGGTGCTGGGACCTTCGGGCCCAGTAATTCTAATTATTTAATTTATTAACACGCAGGTGCACAACCTGGGGACCTAATCAATATGTGTGTGAATTTTCTTGTTTGTAACTGCTTCCATTTTGGAGTTATGGCTGGAATAGACAGACACACACACACACACACACACACACACACGTCCTTTTATTATAAGTATAGATAGATAGATATTATGATCGGTTTCAGCTCGAAAACTACACGTGCTAGAGGAAAACCGAAAACAGATTTGGAATCAGTGTCCCAACAGCTATCTAGCCCACCCATAATTATATTTGATGAAAAAGTACTTGTTGGCCAGTGTTATGGGAATTTATAGGTTATATTTATCTAGAAGCATCCATATAGCAACAAAAGTTACGAAATTGTTACGGAACGAAATATTGGATAAGGGTCTTATTTCATCAATAACAAAAAGTTACGGAACGAAATAAAGAAAAACAGACTTACTCTTGTTAAACCTGAAAAAGTTACGCTGATGTTGCACATTAAATTCAGTTACAAAAAAATTAGTCAAAATGTATAACTGACGTGCAACTTATATGTATTGTAAATTTGTTAAGAGTGTAAGATACAGAAAAGATAATCGACCAGCCCTAAGAAGCAGTGGACGTATTCTCAGTACTGCGTATTCTCAGCAGCGTATCCTCAGCACTGTCAGGCAGTGCCCTAACCGATCGAGCCACGAGACAGTCACGAAAATTTGAATAACATTTAATATATACTATATAACTCTGCCATGGGAAACAACATCTTGCACCCCATGCCGGTCCCAAGCCCGGATGAAAGAGGAGGGTATAGTAATGACAGGCCTAGCCGGACCTATTCTCAGCGTGCTATTTTTTCAATTACAGGGAACAATTGCGTGCTCCCCGAACTACTCTTACTCTCTGGCGACATTAAGACTAATCCAGGCCCCACTACAACTTACACATGTCACCATACACAAAGACATAGACACAATAGCACCATGAGACACATACAGAAGTATAATATTAACATATTACAGTACAACGTAGATGGCCTCACAAACAAAATCATGCAGCTTAGGGAATTCGTACACAAACAAAACATTCACATAGCACTTATACAAGAAACAAAACTAAAACGCACACACAAAACACCCACCATCCCTGACTTCACGGCGATCCGTCAAGATCGTACTGGGGGTAACGGGGGTGGACTCATCACTTACATACGTAAGACTAATCCAGGCCCCACTACAACTTACACATGTCACCATACACAAAGACATAGACACAATAGCACCATGAGACACATACAGAAGTATAATATTAACATATTACAGTACAACGTAGATGGCCTCACAAACAAAATCATGCAGCTTAGGGAATTCGTACACAAACAAAACATTCACATAGCACTTATACAAGAAACAAAACTAAAACGCACACACAAAACACCCACCATCCCTGACTTCACGGCGATCCGTCAAGATCGTACTGGGGGTAACGGGGGTGGACTCATCACTTACATACGTAAAAGCATTAGCTACACTGATGCTACCCAAAACATTACAAACACAATCCAAGCAGATAACACGATAGAAATACAGGCAGTTAACATTAAAACACGCGCAAAACACAACACCACACTAATCAACATTTACATCCCACCAGATAGTTCACCTCAGGTGCCAGCCAATTACAATCCACAGTTACACAATCTTGCCTCTCTCACTAATGTCATCTTAGGAGGAGACTTCAACGCCAAAGACACAAGTTGGTACCTGCACAACCAAAACAACACCAGAGGCGCCAACATAGCCACACAACTAAACAGCCTCTTCATTCTTAACAATACAGAAGAACATACACACATACCACATCAAGCAGGATACTCAAACTCCTGCCCAGACATAACGTTCTGTTCCCCCTCACTAGCAACACATACACAATGGAGAACAGAAAAACAACTGTCATCAGACCACCTGCCCATCATCATTACAACACATTCTACACTCTGCCCCAACAGCCTTAGGCACACTTACAGAAATTACAAGAAAGCTGATTGGGAACAGTTCAAAATACAGACTGAGGAACAATTCACCACATTAAACAGCACACCCATCATAAACATCGATACAACACTCAAGACATTTAATCAGATTATCAATAATGCAAACAAATACATACCCAAGGGCAACATTAGGAAATACAACCCAAATTACACTAGAGAAATAGCCCACCTCATAAGGCAACGTAACAACCTCAAATATAACACACAAACACCACACACAGAAGCCATAAAACAGCAGATACAACAGCTCAACACAGAAATAAACAACAAACTCAAAGAAAAACAAACAGAAACATCCAGGGAATTCATAACAACACTAAACTACTCCACAGATACATACAGGCTATACAAGACTATAAACAGCATTACCCACTCTAACAGCGGCATTCACACCTCACACGCGGCTATCTGTCGCAGCCAAAATAATATCCCAACATACACACAACAAGCTAACATTCTAGTTAATCACTACGCAAAGATAAGTCACTTAAACAGAGACAACAACCAGAAACATGCAGACAGACAAACAGCCAGACACAAGAAAACCTACAGACTCGACATGACCATCACACCCTTCAATACAGACCAGACCACCAAGATCATCAAAAACATTAAGAATTCGAAGGCTACTGGACCAGACTACATATCAAACATACACCTTAAACACTTGGGCCCACAAGGAATATTAGCTCTCACAAATATCAGCACATATTCATACCAACACTGTATTATTCCTGACATATGGAAACAAGGTAAAATTATTACACTACTCAAACCAAACAAAAATCCAACAGAACCAGCTTCCTATAGACCCATTACTTTACTATGCACACCTTCCAAAGTAACAGAAAGACTAATCTTACAAATCACCAACCCACACATACCACTATCGCCTACTCAACATGGATTCAGACCTCACCACTCAACCACGACATTACTCACTAACCTCACGCAGCACATCATGGATGGCATCAACTCCAGAAGACCAGCTCAACGTACACTATTAGCAACAATAGACATTAGTAAAGCATTTGATGCTATCCCACGCTTCCCTCTCATAAACAAAATACTCAACACAAACATGCACAATAACACCAAAAGGTGGCTGAGCAACTATCTCTCAGGAAGATACTCACATGTCACATTTAATGGCAAGTCATCCAAAAACAAGCTTTTCCGAACGGGGTCCCTCAAGGCTCTGTTCTCTCACCAACACTCTTCAACTTATACATGCATGACATTCCAACACCCATAGATAACAAGCTTACCTTATCATCATATGCAGATGATATCACTCTAACATCCACCCACAACAACATCGACACCGCTACAAATAACCTACAAACATACATAAACAGTATACAAGACTGGCTCACACACAATAGACTCAAAGTAGCGCCCACAAAATCAACCATCACCTTGCTTACAAGCAACACAAAAGAACACCAGGTAATTCCACAGCTTACACTAAACAACATCAACATTCCACACACTCACAGAACCAAAATACTTGGTGTCACATACAACACATCATTATCTTTTGCAAACCACATTCAGGACATTAAAACCAAATGTAAGTCAAGACTTAACACGCTTAGGGTACTAACAGGCACAAACTTTGGACACCAGCAGGAAACAACATCACTCATATACAAACAATATATTCGCTCAGTTATGGACTATGCTAGCCCATGCTGGGCACCCATTATCTCAAACACACACATAAACACGTTGCAAACAATACAAAACAACGCACTTCGTATCATTACAGGATGCACTCAAACAACACCAATAGAACACCTGCACACAGAAACAAAAATACTAAAAGTTAGGGAACATTTAGACATGAGGGGAACACAATTCATGGCAGCAGCGACAACTAACCCACAACACCCTTGCCACTACATGTACAATCATGCACCAACACCTCGCACCATTAAGGTAACACCAGAGAGATATTATAACGAAATACTCCATTCCATACCACGCCCCACAGACATCACACAGTACAGAAAACACATACACACACACCTAACCCACAAAGCACTGACACGACTCGGTCCGAATGCGGTCCTAGGTGCGAAGCCGCCACCCATTAACAGGTCAGAGATCAGCCTGAGCAGATCGGATCGAGTTAACTTAGCACGATTCCGATGTGGACATCACCCAAACTTACGGACATATAAACACAGACTAGACAACTCCATAGACGACACCTGCCACCTGTGCCAAGACACACCACAAACAATTGAACACATTATGACGGACTGTACCGCTCTAGCACAACAACGAACACAACACAACATCACTAGTCCGCTGAACCTCTGGTCCACTCCGGAGAGGGCGATCGGTTACCTGCGTGTCGCCGGCTTGCTCGATCAGGGTGGGCTGATCGGCTAAACAACAACAACAACAACAACATCTTGCACCCCATGCCGGTCCCAAGCCCGGATGAAAGAGGAGGGTATAGTAATGACAGGCCTAGCTAGCCGATGGCTGAAGAAATCAGCCGTGAAACTCAAGGATCAGCCTCGGAACCTGGACAGTTAAATTGAAGACGAACTGGGAAGCGTTCAAAGACAAGGACTTGGAATACTCTTAGAATTAGATGCGGAACTCTTAACATTGACACCTATACAAACAAAGAAGAAGAAATACTAGATATGATGCAAAAAAAGAAATATAGATTTATTGAGTTTGGCAGAAACGAGTCACAGAGGAAGAGAAAAAGGAAGAGACCTAGGAGGAGGGTATGTATTGATGTTTTGTGGTGTAGAAGGTGGACGAAGAATACATGGAGTAGCAATGATTACACCGGTCTGCATGAAAATCGATTTCGATATTTTGAGTTGTGATTCTGAAGCAGTTCGCTGCGCTGAATTAAAAAATGCTACCAGTTTTTTCTATCACCCACAGTTTTAAAGTTATTAGCAAAACAATTTTGGGGCGTTTTGTAATTTTTTACCTTTTTTATCTTTAATTAATTTCGTTTTTTCATATTTTTCAGATAGATAATTCTAACATTACGTCTTTAAAATTTTAATAATGGCTTCTAGAGGATGTACCCATAGTCCAGACATATTTTGTTATATTTGTGGTCGGTATGTTGTTGTAAAACAAATCACAAATGTAACGACCTTCATTAAGAGAGCTTATCATGCTTATTTTGGAATTAAATTAGGAGATCAAGACTAAAGTTGGGCTCCACACAAGGTTTGTCTTACGTGTGTTGCAGCACTAAGGAATTGGAGCAAAGGTAAAAAGAAAAGTTTGCCATTTGGGATCCCTATGGTATGGCGCGAGCCTAGAAACCATACCGACGACTGCTACTTCTGTTCTTGCAATGTTAAAGGTTATAATGCAAAGAATAAAGAGAGCCTTCAATACCCAAGTCTTCCATCTGCAATAAGGCCGGTACCCCATGGTCCAGAAGTTCCTATTCCCCGCCCACCAGAGAGTCTGGATCAATATAATTCAGATTCTGATTCAGCTCCAAATCCAGACAATGATGATGTTTATGAACAGCCAACAGCTGACCGAGATCCTCCTAAACCATTAACCCAAGTCGAACTAAATGACTTAGTCAGGGATTTGAATCTGCCTATGGACTCTGCAGAACTTTTGGGGTCTAGATTGCAGGAGAACAATTTATTGGCATCCGACACATACTTCGTTTGGTACAGAAATCGTGAGAAAGACTTCGTGCCTTTTTTCGAAGAAGATGGTCCCTTGGTATTTTGCAAGGACATCACAGGATTAGTGTGCAAGCTAGGCATCGAATACCAAACCAGTGACTGGAGGTTGTTTATAGATTCCTCTAAAACCAGTCTAAAAGGAGTGTTACTGCACAACAGTAACAAATATGCATCAATCCCAGTGGCCCATTCTACTCATTTAAAAGAGACCTATGATAACATGAAACTGCTTCTGGAAAAAATTCAGTATCAAAATCACAGATGGATATTGTGTGGGGATCTCAAAGTCCTTTGCATGTTACTTGGGCAGCAATCAGGATACACTAAGATGCCATGTTTCATCTGCGAATGGGATAATCGAGCACGTGACCAGCACTGGAAGAGGAAAACTTGGCCTCCTAGAGAGAATCTTACCCCAGGATCAAAGAACATTTTACATGAACATCTAGTTGAACCAAATAAAATCCTCCTACCACCCTTGCACATTAAGTTATGCTTGATGAAGCAGTATGTCAAAGCATTGAATAGAGAAGGTGAGTGTTTCAAGTACATTTGTTCAAAATATCCAAAGATTAGCTACGAGAAAATAAAGGAAGGTGTTTTTATAGGTCCTCAGATTAGAAAGTTATTGACAGACCATCATTTCCTGAACACAATGACCAATAAAGAAAAAGAAGCATGGCTTGGTTTCAAAGATGTTGTTGAAAACGCTTTCAAGTGGCACCAGAGATAAAAATCTAGTGGCGTGAGATCCAGGCTTCTAGCTGGCCATTCCACAGGCCTTCGACGTCCTATCCAATGACCATGGAATTGTTGGTACAGGTTATTCCCTTACTTGGGTGCTGTAATGTGCAGGAGCGCCGTCTTGCTGGAACCATGTTTGGAAATTTCCTTCTTCGTTCAAGAAACTGGGAAATGCTTCTTCCTTGAGCATACGTAGGTAGGTGCCTCCAGTGCCATGTTCATCGAAAAAGAGGGGGCTTATGATGCGATCCTTCCAAATGCCACACCATACCATCACCCGAGATGCACCTTGTTCCTTCGAAGAGGTATACCAGTGAGGGTTGTTTTGACTCACTCAGCCTCAGGCAGAGCTGGGCACTTGCGTTTTTTTTTGCGGTACTGCGGTACTGCGGTACTACCGTGTTGGTCGGTACCGCGGAAAGTACCGCGGGAAATTTGAATGCGGTAGCGGTACTGCTGTACTTTCAGCGATCCTTTGCGGTACTGCGTTATGCGGTACCGGTTTGGTAGTGCGGTAGTAGTACCGCAGTACCGCAGTACCGCAAAAAAACGCAAGTGCCCAGCTCTGGGTCACCGTCACCGTCACTTTTGAGACCAGTAGCGGGTGTTCTGTCGATTTACCTCACCATTTCCATAAAAAACAGCCTCGTCACTGAACAGAATGGTGGACGGGAAATTGGCATCCCGAGCATATTGGTCCGTAGCCCATTCACAAAATTCCATCCGCCGGTCGGGATCATCTTCGCTTAATTTTTGTAGGATCTGAAGTTTATATGGATGCCATTTGTGAGCCTGAAGAATGCGATGGATGCTACTTTTCGACACTCCTGTCTCGGCGGACAATCGCCCAAGAGACTTATTGGGACTTCTGTTAAAATGAGCCAGGATAGCAGTCGATGTATCATCGTCAGTGGACCTCCTTGAAGGTCCACTGCCTGGTTTATCTTCTATGGATCCTGTTTCCTTAAACTTTGCAACAAGTCTGCTAACACAACTCTGTGTTATTGGCTCGCGGTCTCGATGCAGCCTGTTAAATTCAGCATGGCCTCTCTTTGACTCCGATTTCCTATGAATAGAATTATCTGGATTCGTTCTTCCTTGCTCACAGACATTATGGCCTGTAGAAAGAGAAAAATATGAATTATGGTTTGTAGAAATAGAAAAGTATGAATTTCTCCTATGATGCCGGACTTATGGGACACCCTGTATATCAACTGTATGCTCCTCAGCATGGCCACACGGAGGAGGAGAAAAGAGAATTTATGGAATTTCTAGAAAATAATTATGATGTTACTACAGAGGATATTGGTGTACTAATGGGTGACTTTAATGATAGAGTTGGTCAAGAGAGAGAAGGAATAGAAGATGGGATTGGAGCTTTTGGTGAAGAGATGAAAAACATACAGTAGATGAAGAAAATCTTATTGAATTTTGCATCCGTAATAATCTTAAAATTATGAATGGCTTCTTCAAGCACAAAGAGAACCATAGATACACGAGATACAGATGGAATCAGAACACAGGGCAATTTGACTAAAAACCAATAATTGATTACATAATTGCATTAGAGAAGCGGACTGTAAGATATGTGAAAGTAATACCGGGTGAGTCATTTGATTCTGATCATAGATTGCTAATTGGAGATATGATAATTGCAAACGTCAAAACGCAACAAAACATAATCTTTGGACCAAACTTATTTGAGCCTCGATCACTCTTACCTTTCATGTTTGTGAACTTACAAACGTGCTCAGATTCACCACCCAGAGTACCAAAGGGAACTGACTTACTACAAAAAGTGAGACGCGAACCCAATCAGACATCAGATCCAAAAATCATAAATCTTGGATTTCCTTGAAAGATACTTAAAGGAACAATATACAGTATATACTGTATACAGGGTGGGCGGAAAGTAGCTCCCTATTTTGGATTGGTAAAAAAATACGTATATTATCCATTTATTTCAGAAGAAATAATATGAAAAGGTAGGCATACATGGTAGGTTTTCTCTAAAATTCAATGTGGGCTCCAACTCTTTCCACCAGCTTCTGGAGCCGCCCAGGAATGGCGTCCACTGACTTTAGCAGGAACTCCGGCGGGATGGAGGACATGACTTCCCGAATTCGGTCCTCCAGTTCTTCCAATGTCCTCGGTTTGGTGCGGTAGACTTCTTCCTTTACCCACCCCCAAAGAAAGAAGTCGCACGGTGTCAAGTCGGGGCTCCT
Organism: Bathynomus jamesi; assembly: GCA_023014485.1. NCBI lineage: Eukaryota > Metazoa > Arthropoda > Malacostraca > Isopoda > Cirolanidae > Bathynomus > Bathynomus jamesi. Next base: position 219,255 of record JAJOZX010002292.1, read on the forward strand.
GGCTGGCCATTGATGTGGACCACGCACGCCAGTTCAGCTCCTTCTTCAGCACAGTTCGCACTGAGTAGCGGGAGAGTCCACTTTCCCGAGCTGCCTGGCGAGTTGACTTTCGTGGACTCCGTGCGAACATTTCCTGAACTGCCTGCACCGTCTCCTGGGCCCTGGATGTCGAAGGGCGACCACATCTTCGAACATCTGCCACAGACCCCGTGGTCATGAGCTTCGAGTGGCAGTTCTTGATTGTTTTCGGGTCCACTTGGGCACGTGGTCCGTGAATGGCCCGCCACCATCTTTGAACTCGAACGACAGATTGCCAAACTTCGTACCGTGCCGCCAACTGGGCACGCTCCTGCAGTGTTAAACGCTCAGCCATGTTACCCTTCAATCTGAAATTTAAAAAAAAAATGAACGTTACAATTGTACCACTTTAGAGAACACAAAGAGAACACTTTAGAGAAAAAAAGATTACTGTTACAATTCTACCACTTTAGAGACCACACCATAACAATATAACAATACAATCACAATTTATACATAATTTATATGTAATTTAAATTAGGGAGCTACTTTCCGCCCACCCGGTATATTACAGGTGGGTCAAATACTGTTGCATACTCGTACACGAAACTGTGCAAAAGTTGTCGTACATTCAAGATATATGAGGAGAAAACATTTCGAAAGCAATAATTACGAACCAGTTTGACATGGGTCATTGAAGTAAATACTATACATTTCATTTTGGTACGTTAAAACTCACATTATTTCGACCCACCTTAAAAAAAATGTGTGTGTGTGTATATATATATAAATATACACACTTCTACACTTTTGCGAAAAGGAAAAGGCAGTGCAAAGAGAGTATTGGTCCGTTGATAGACGGGGAGGCGAAACATACAAATGACCCAAAAAAAATGAGCGAACTGCTTAAGGAACAATTTAACTCTGTGTTTAGCACCCCTAAGTCCGAAATGAAAGTATAAAACACTGATGAATTTTTCGACATTGATACAATTCAGCCAAGGATAAATTCTGGCACAAAACTATTAATGGACTTAGCGTTGTCGGAAGGAGATGTAATTAAGGCTCTATCACAGATGCGAGACAATTCGGCACCAGGCCCAGACACATGGAGTGCCACATTTCTGAAGAAATGTAAAGATAGTATCGCCAAACCGCTATACTCACCATGAAGGAAATCACTTGACACAGGACAAATTCTACTGCCATCAAAGAACGCGAACATTGACCCTTTATTCAAAGGTGGTAACAGAGCAATACCCAAGAATTATCGACCGGTAGCTCTCACCTCACACCTTACAAAGTGCTTTGAACGTATAATTAGAAGCGAAACTACCTACTACCTACAAGAAAAGAACTTATACAATCCAAATCAACATGGTTTCAGGGCTGGATGATCATGCCTATCACAGTTATTAGACCACCAGAAGAAAATATTGGAAACACTGTGTCGAGGACAAAACAGATGTAATCTATACTGACTTTGCTGAAGCCTTCGATAAATGTGACCATGGAATTGTAGCACATAAACTTAAGCATACAGGAATTACTGGAAAGCTGAGAAGATGGATATTTAATTTTTTGACGCAAAGAACACAGAGTGGTGGTGAATGGAGTCAAATCGGAAGTCTCGGAAGTAGAGACCGCTGTCCCACAAGGGACAGTATTAGCTTCCTTGCTGTTCATAATAATGATTGCAGATATTGATGCAGATATCAATGACAGTATTGCATCATGTTTCGCAGATGACACAAAGATATGCAAGAAAATATTGACGGTGACATAGAAAGATTACAAAACGACATTGAAACATTATTCCAGTGGGCAGAAGACAACAATATGAAGTTTATCGAAGAAAAATTCCAATTTCTAAGTTATGGTAATAACAAGGAGTTATAGAAAAAAGAGTACAAAACTCTGCAAGCCAAACAGATAACACCAAATCCACAAGTCAGGGATCTTGGAGTAATAATGTCGTCGGATGCAGAATTCAGAGAGCACTATAACATCAAAATTACAACGGCTAGAAAAATAATGGGAATCATCTGGAGGAGCTTCCGCAGCAGAAAAGCAAACATCATGCTAAAATTATGGAAGAGTCTAGTCCTACCAATAATTGAATATTGCTCAGTACTCACAAGCCCATACAGAAAACGAAACATTGCGAACATTGAAGTTATACAAAGGACTTTTACATCTAAGATAGAGGAAACGGAAAGTGAAGACTACTGGTCTCGACTACAATCACTGAAACTCTACTCTCTCGAAAGAAGGCGCGAACGGTACACAAAAATATACATATGGAAAATGCTTGATGGCTCTCTCCCTAACATTAGAAATGAAATAGAAACAAACTGGAATGAAAGAAGAGGCAGATGTTGTACGGTCCCAGCTGCGGTGGGATAAGGGCCATGAAAACGAGGATGGAAAATACACTCGGAATACGAGGCCCAAAGCTTTTCAATGTCCTGCCAAAAGAAGTGAGGAATCTCCAGCACACCGACCTGAATAACTCCAAGAACCAGCTGGGAAGATTCCTGTGCAAAGTCCCTGACCAGCCATGCGTGGCTGGCTACGAGGGCAGGAGGAGATCAGACAGCAATTCCCTCCTTCACCAAATCCCGCAAATGAGGCGGGATGCTGCAGAGGGGTCGACCGTAGGTCGATCCTGAACCGTCGTTCGAACTCACCTAAAGCATACACATATATATATATATATTAGTGATGGATCGAGTGGTCGGTTTTTCACAACCGCGGTTGCGGTTGTGTTTGCGGTTGTCGAATTTTTTCCAACCGCGGTTGCGGTTGCGGTTATCATATACTAGGAAAAATGCGTAATTATTAACTGGATTTAGCCACTATAGTGCGATTTAGCCACACTTGGTACATAATATATACTAAATAGTATTTATTTAGTAAATACCTTATGTTGAACACAAGTTTTGCAATACACCGCTACCGCTATTTGTGTGTTGCAAAACTTGTGTTCAACATAAGGTATTTACTAAATAAATACTATTTAAATGAAGTATATTCTAAACTTATATAGCTATTATGAAAGAATAGGTCAAATTAATTAAAACCATATTTTGCACTAAGTGTGTTACCAGGATGAGGGACGAGGACCCATCGCACTGTTCATCCCACCTACCACTTTCCCCAGCCTCCACCCATTGGAAAGTTATGGATTATTATTCAATTGAAAAACTGATGTCAAACTTAATGACAGGCAGTGTGAATTTCAAGAATAATATTTTTGCTGCATTTTCACCTTTCAAGCGGCAACGCCTCTCATCGTACAACGTTCCCGCTCCACTGAAGAGCTGCTCGCTTGGAATGCTACTTGAAGGGCAAGCAAGATATGTTCTTGCAATACAGCCAAGTTCTTTGTATTTTAGTTTGTTATCTTTCCACCACTGAAGAGGATCATCGTCGGGAGCAATTCTTTTTTCTTTGTGATAGTTGTCTAGAAGAACTCGCATCTTCTTGTTGATCCTTGGTGAACTTTCTTCTTCTTCACTGCTTGAACTCAAAAATGCGTTCATCGAGTCCAGTAGTGACGACTTTGAAGAACTTGGCTCAGGAGAATCAGTCATTCGGGCTCTTTTTGGCTGCTTTTTGACTGGTTCAGGGTTTGTTCAGGGTTAAAATTAACTAAGCTTTTACAACCGCAACCGCACTTATGGAACGGCGGTTGCGGTTACGGTTGCGGTTGTGAATTTTTGTGCGGTTGTAGTGCGGTTGCGGTTGCGGTTGCGGTTATTCGATCCATCACTAATATATATAATTGCTTTGTCAGTGCTGGAGAGATATACTGTATATCAATAAGGTATATAAAGGTCGACATACCAAAACTGGCCAATTGGTCGCCATCAAAGTGATGGATGTGACTGGGGATGAGGAGGAAGAAATTAAATACAAATTTTATATACAGTGTGTCCGTAAAGTCATGGTGGGATTTTAAATAGCTATATTATTGCAACGAAACATGATAATGACATGAAAAAAAGGCAAATTGAAGAACAACTCTAAAAGAATAACTTTATTTAACGTAGTTCGATATGGGCTCCTCTGGTAGCCCTGCAGACATCTAGGCGGTGATGTGTGTCCGTAAAGTCATGGTGGGATTTTAAATAGCTATATTATTGCAACGAAACATGATAATGAGATGAAACAATGCCAAATTTAAGAACAACTCTCAAAGTTGTATCTTGTAGTTAGTCTAGGCTAAGCTTAACCTTTATCTCGTAGTTAGTCTAGGCTGTCCACATGCCTATGTTGAACATGAGCGTAATAGCCCGAAAGTTAATGTGTGGTGTGCTCTAGCACGAGATCGAGTGATTGGCCCATTTTTCTTCGCGGAACCCACTGTGACGTCACACAACTACCTCGCTATGTTGGAACATTTTGCAGTACCCCAATTTATTGACAATAATGTCATCTTTCAGCAAGATGGTGCTCCTCCGCACTATGCCAACGTTGTTCAAGAATTCCTTAATGAAAAATTTCCACAGAGATGGATAGGAGGAGGAGGATGGAAGCCATGGCCTCCACGCTCTCCGGACCTGACACCTTTGGACTTTTATTTGTGGGGTTACGTCAAGCAAAGCGTGTACAGTGTACCCATTAGGGATATTCATCACTTGCACGAGCGAATCACGGAAGCTATCGCATCCGTCACTCCTGATGTTCTTGGGCGTGTGTGGCTGGAATTGAATCACCGCCTAGATGTCTGCAGGGCTACCAGAGGAGCCCATATCGAACTACGTTAAATAAAGTTATTCTTTTAGAGTTGTTCTTCACTTTGCCTTTTTTTCATCTCATTATCATGTTTCGTTGCAATAATATAGCTATTTAAAATCCCACCATGACTTTACGGACACACTGTATATATATATATATATATATATATATAACCTTACAACCTTACAAAGGTTCCGCGCGATGATTCCTCATTTCGCGAAGGTCAAGCTTGTCGCCCCTCCTCTCGAGTTGGCCTGATGAAGTAGTGAGTTGGTTTCTTGTACTCTCCACCTCACATAGCCAGGTACGCCCGGCTCATCGGGGATTGTTCTGAGCCAGGCATCTAGTCTTCTTTTGAAGATGCCCAACACAACTTCCTTCGTGTTTCTTAGCTCTTTGGGCAGCTGATTAAACAGTTTTGGTCCTCTTACCATAAAATTATTTTCTTTCATGGTTAAGGATGTTCCCTGTCTCGCCTTCAATTTCGGAATGCGACACAGTCTACCGTTTCTACTTTCCACCGTTGTTTGGGGAGTTATAGGGTTTAGAGTAAGATTAGGGACTAGTTTCTCCATTATTTTCCAAGTGTAAATAATGGTGTATATCTGTCTTCTCCTTTCCAGTGAATATAGGTCTAGTTCGCGTAACCTTTCCCAGTAATTTAGCTCTTTGCACCCGTTGATCTTGGCTGTGAAGCTTCTCTGGATCCCTTTCATATATATATATATATACAGGGTGGGCCGTAAGTTTCCATACATAGGAAAAATAAACATTTTTTTATGGACAACCATTTCTATTTATATAATATGCTCTACATGGTTGCCATTGTTTTGAAAACACATTTCAATACGTGTTCCCCACTGTTGATGAACACGCATTAGCACAGTTGACGTTATGCTTGTAATGGCGTTGGTGATACGTTCCTTTAGATGATTTATGTCTCGTATCTTTTCCTGATACACCATGGCCTTCAAGTGCCCCCAAAGATAGAAATCAAGGGGGGTGAGATCTGGGGATCTGGGAGGCCACTCCACAGGACCACGCCGACCAATCCAAGCATCCGGAAACTGCTGATCCAAATACCGACGCACGTGAAGACCATAATGAGGTGGAGCTCCATCTTGCTGGAAGTAAACTGGGAAGTTACCTTCCTCGTTTAGCAGGGATGGGAAAATCTCTTCTTGCAACATGTTAAGATACCTTTCGGCATTAAGATTTCCACTGACAAAAATTGGTCCAATAATTCTGTCACCCCATATCCCGGCCCACACCATCACTTTACCGGCACCTTGCATCTTCGTCGGACTCAGCCAGTTAGGGTTAGCATTACTCCAATAACGTATGTTTTGCCGATTAACCTCTCCATTGACGTAAAAATTTGCTTCATCAGTAAACAAGATCTTACGTCAAACGCATATTCTTAGGGTATCTGAAACATAAAAACAAACGTTTAATTTTTCCTATGTATGGAAACTTACGGCCCACCCTGTATATATATATATATATATATATAATTATAAATATTGGTGTTGTGGTTAGCATCGCTGACTACTAATCCACCGGCCCGGGTTCGATATCGGGTGACGACAGTCGGCGCACAGCAACCTCAGATGTTCATCCTTCCATACAATAAAATTAGTTAGGAGATAAATCTGAACCCTGTGTACCCTGGGTAGTCTAGTGTTTAAGACGCTTGGCTGCCGTTGATCGGGAGGTCGTGAGATCGATTCCGGGCAAGGACTTTGTAATTTCTGAATGCCCGTGGTGGGTCGTGGTTCGAATTCTACGTTAAGCTGTAGGTCTAAGGTGGAGCAACAAGCTTGACCTTCGTCAGAATGAACAAGTCTGACGGATGCAAAACCCACTTATAATAATTTAATTTAATAAATTCCTTATACAAATCATAGGTCAGTTACAGTCTTTAGGCAATCTGGGGTCCCTTTGAATATCCTCATTAATATATAAACTCTCTGTCACACGGTCACCTTCCGTATCACAATTCCTTTAGAACACTTCAATAATATGGATATGGACCTATTGAAGCTTGACGAAGGCCATCTGTATAACCCCTTTATATTCGTATATTCCATTGATTTATTCTTCAAAGGGATTACGGTCCAATTACCAATTACGTACCATCATTTCAGTTTGGTGAATATGTAGATCTTGAATCCTTGAATCCATTAAGTGTCAATATACTTCTTATTTCAAATTAAAATAGAAGAAATCTAAAAGGCTAAAAGCTTTTCGAAGAAGTTTTGACCTGAACAAAGAAGGTAACTCTCTTTCGAAAAGCTTAGTCTTTTAGAATTATTTTAAGTTTGTTTTCAAGGGGGAAAATCCTAATTATTATTTTAATAACCGTTTGGTAACTTTTTGGTTTGTTTCCGCCCGAATTATTCATTCTGATGAAGGTCAAGCTTTTCTCTCCACCTTAGACCTACAGTTTAACGTGGAATCCGAACCACGCCCCATCAGCAGCCCAGCGTCTTAACCACTAGGCCACCCAGGGTACCCATTTATCTACCAACCACTTTCTTTATTGCGTGGAAAGATGAACAGCTGGGTTTTGCTGTGCGCCGGCTGCCGTCACCGGGTCTCGATCCCTGGGCCGTTGGATTCGTAGTCAGCAACGCTAACCACTACACCACCGAGGCGCATATACAAGGTGTTTCAGGAGGAAAGGTCAATACTTCGGAAGGTGATAGTATCGGTCATTGTGAGAAAAAAAGTTCATATGAACATGTGTCTAATTCTGAATGGTTACGGAGATAGAGCTGTTTGAATCTACAGATACAAAAGCATTGTTAATAGTAATCAAGAAAGAGAAATCAATTACTGTTTCTAACATTTAATGTTTAAACATTGGCATTTTGAATGGTATCAGATACAGAAATGACAAATTTGTTACAGTTTACAATACGTTTTCGAAAATTCCACCGTCAACCTCAATGCACTTTGCAACTCGTGTGCGAAGATCGCGTGTTGTTCGTCTGAATTGATCTTGACGTTCCTTTATGCGGGCAGCAGCATCCAAAATGCGCGCGAGCAATTCGTCTCGTGTATCCACCTTTCTTTTGTGAACTTGACTTTTCATCCACCCCCACAAACAATAATCTAACGGAGAGAGGTCTGGAGACCTTGGTGGCCATTGAATGGGACCGCCGCGGCCGATCCATCGACCAGGGAAAGTTTGATTTAGGCATTGCATCACCAGACGGGTAGAATGTGGAGGAGCTCCGTCATGCTGAAAGTACATACCAGCGCGTGTAGCCAAAAGAATATCCTCCAATAGTCCTGGCAATTCATTTTGCAGAAACTCTAGGTAACTTTGTCCTGTAAGACGAATCTCTAAAGTAACAGGGCCAATCAGCTGATCATCGATGATACCGCACCACACATTGGCAGAGAAGCGATGTTGAAAATTTGTTTCCACAGTGGCATTTGGATTTTCGTCTGACCACCGATGAGAGTTACGAGTGTTGTTGATACCGTCACGGGTGAAAGTAGCTTCATCGGTGAACAGTATTAATCGAAGCAATCGGCGATAAGCATTTACCCAGTGATAAAATTCCAGTCGCATGGCAGCATCTCCTGGTTGAAGGTGTTGTACACGCTGTACATGATATGGATGTAAGCCTTCCTCACGTAATGTTCGCCATACTCTTGTGTGTGGTACACCGAGACGTGTAGAAATTCTTCATGAGCTAGTAGTAGGACTACGCCGTATCAACTGAAGAATGTTTTCCACTTCATCCACATCTTGTTGACCTTCACGTTCAGATGAAACATGAGGGCTTGGAAGTGTATCAATCTCACGCAATGTGTTGAAAACCCTGGTAAACACTCTTCGATCCGGAATTTTGCTGTTCGGAAACCGTCGACGGTATTCTGCAACAGCAGCTGTTGCACTTCCATCGCAAAAACCGTAGACATACACCATATCTGCATATTCGGCATGTGTGAAGGTGTGTGGCATTCTTAACACTGCTTCAAACACCAAACAATGTCACTCACAACAGTCAGCTGTCGATTGGATTATGTTACATGCTTACATTACAGCTTACATGGTTCAAGGTTATAGGGGAGGGAAGGGGGAGGAAGATCTGCGCGCGCATCAGATTCAAACAGCTCTATCTCCGTAACCATTCAGAATTAGACACATGTTCATATGAACTTTTTTTTCTCACAATGACCGATACTATCACCTCTCGAAGTATTGACCTTTCCTCCTGAAACACCCTGTATATACGAGGGCCAATCAATATATTTTGCCCCAAGTTTCCTTGTAAGTTCCAGAAATTTTGTACACAAGTAGTTACATACCATTTTTACAAGTTTTTATTTTTCCACATAGTCTCTATCCTTTTCTACGGCTTTCCTCCTCCTCGAAACAAGGGCCTTTATTTCTTGCTTGTAAAAGTCAGCTGGGTTCGGCTGGAGACAGCTCTTAACCTCCTCAACAACCTCATCGTCACTCAGAAACTTTGAAACTTTCTTCCATGAACAGCATCCTTCATTGGCCCAAACAAATGGAAGTCTAAAGGTGCCAGATCCGGGCTGTATGGAGGATAGGGTAACACAGTCAAACGCATTTTTGTGATGGCCTCTTTTGTTTGCAAACTGTTGTGTGGTCTTGCGTTATCGTGCAAAAGAAGGACGTCTTGCAGTTTTCTCTCCGGTCGAACTCGTTTTATACGTCTCTGGAGTCTCTGTAGAGTAGCAATATATGCCTCTGAGTTGATTGTTTGTCCTTTCTTCATAATGTCCACCAGAATCACCCCTTTCATGTCCCAGAAGATGGTGGTTATAACCTTTCCTGCAGAGAGAGCCATTTTGAACTTTTTCTTGCGTGGAGAGTCTACGTGATGCCACTCCATGGATTGGCGTTTTGCTTCAGGTTCAAATTGGTGTACCCAAGTCTCATCCCCAGTCACAATTCGTGAAAGGAAGTCATCCCCTTCTGTCTCGTACCGAACCAACGACTCAGAAGCAATTTCTTTTCTTTGGGCTTTGTGATCTTCAGTCAGTTCGCGAGGAACAAACCGTAAACACACTTTTGAGTGTCCTAGCTCCAGTGATAGCTTCTTGTATGTGACACGCTGATTTGATCGAATGATGCTGTTCGCACGTTGCACAGTGTGAGATGTCACAGCCGATGCTCTCCCTCTCTCCGATGATGTCACACGTTTAGACCAGCGTTCAACTGTACTTCGATTAACAACAGCATCTCCGTAAACTGTTTCCTTCTGTGCGGTTAAGAACTCGATAACAGCGCTCTGTTTACGACGCACATCACTGTCAGACTACATTTTCTAAACCGCGTTAACCATCGGTTTTATACAAGGGCGTTTAAAAGCGGTTTTATACAAGGAGGGGAGTTCAAACTGGAAAAATCCGGTTATGTGAAACATAGAAAGTTCAAACTTACAGCCCAAAAAACATTTCGGCTTCATGGCCTATTATTTAGCTAAGACAAAAGGGTGGGGCAAAATATATTGAGTGCCCCTAGTATATATATATATATATATATATATATATATAACTACGTTATTGCGGCGCCAGATGGGACCCCCATTCTGCTAACCACTCAAATTCAGAGGTCTGAAAATATTAAAATCACACATTAGCCATTTAAAGATAGTTCATATATTTGGTTTCCTTTTCTTTTCACACACATTGTTTTTCCCACACAAGCGCATTGCTATTGCTATGAACGAAGTTAAAGAGGCATTCCATGAATTAGAAGTGAAAAGAAGAATCTTCAACTCAAATATTGAAGAGAAATGGAAACATGAACTCACGGATTACGTATATTTTCTACTACACCGGAGTGAAATAATAAGAAATAGACAGGTTTAACAATCCACTCATAAACTCAGAATATTAATCAATGAAAGTGTGTGGAATAAACAAAATGATTTTAAAAACTTCATTAACTTCTCTTTTTTGGAATTAATAATGACATTAAATGTCACTCATTTAAATGTTTAAGAATTTCTTAACATTAAATTCCTCTATTAAATTCACTTTAGAAATTGAAAAGGATAATTCTATTCCATTTCTTGATATAATTTTTCATAGAACTACCAATGGTTTTAAATTTGAAATTTACCGGAAGCCTACCAATAATAATTCTGATGCGCACAATTTTTCCAACCCTCATAAATAATTCCGTTAAACGCTTTATATTAATTTCTATGTTCGTACGAATTATGAGAATAGTTAGCTGAGAATTTTTTGTGAATTTAACATGTTTTACATTGGAAGCAAATTTTGTTATCCTAATTATTTCTTGAACAATTTACTAAATAAAGTTAAGGAATCTTTCTTCTTAACACTAACAAAGAGAAGAAAGAATTTAAAAGTATAGTGTGTCTGCCATGCCAGAAATATTTCATTCACCTTACTCATGCTCTTATAGTTGTGAGAATTAATGCTGTGTTTACTTAAAATAATTCGGTCAAGAGTTTATTATTAATTCGTAATAACCCCGTCAATATCCCCGGCTGTATCTATTCTATTAAATGTGAAGACTTCAATTTAGTACTGTATATATCGGTGAAACGGGCAAAACTCTGGCTGAAGTGGCCAAACAGCATTAATACTGTATTTGCATAGGTAATGACTCCAGCACCATATTTGTTCATGTGCGTTATAATAATCATGCAGTTCATTGGAATAATTCAGGTGTCTTCTTTAGAAATAATAACAATGTTAAAAGAAATATAATTGAAGCAGCGTCTATTAAGCATATTGGTAATGTTAGTGTTAATTTTAGTACAAATAAGCTTGGTTGTATTTCCAACTTTATTTTTAATCAATACAAAAACCAGTTTCCAAACACCCATCAATGAACCGAGGGATTAGATCCTTGGTGAGAGGTTTCTGAGAAGGCATATATATATATATATATATGATGAATAAAACCACGAAGGAAAGGAAACACAAAACGGTGCTCAAGCGCTTTCGTCTAATGACATCCTCAGGAACACTGAAATACATAAAAGGTTACGGCCTATATATAGGTTACAGAAAGAGAGAAAAAAAAATATAAATAAATAACATACATACACACAAACATATATACATATATATATATATATATACATACATATCTAAACACATACACATATATATATATATATATATATATATATATATATATATATGCAATAAACGGAGAAGTAAAAATAAAACTTAAAAATTAAGGATTAGAGGATTAACAAAGAAGCATATCGATTTTTAGCACAAGATCAAATGAGTTATAAAAATAATACAAATTTATACTGGAAATACGCCCGGGTTTAACACTTTGCCTTTTTAGAGTCAAGTTTCGATATATATAAAAATAAATTGAAGATTAAAAGTTAATAAGGTAGCTTACAAGTTTACCAAAGATTAAGTGTCCTACCCTTTTTATCTAGGTTTGTTTTGAAGGAATTCAAAACAACAGGATCGAGTTGAAAAAGACCTTTGCTTATGTTGAAGTTATTTGAAAGTTGAATAATGGCAGACTCAAGAATATTTCTATTGACAATGTTGCTCGAATGAAATAAAACTGAAGCATTATTCCAATCAATACAGTGGGATAACTCTGACAAATGGACAAAAAGACACTGGACAACTGTCCTGTTCTGACGGAATATTGATGCTGTTTTATACGTGTGTGCAAATCCTTTCCCGTCTGACCTATGTAAAAGGAATCACATTGTTTACATCCAATTTTATAGATAATGCCTGAATTATTGGTAGGGCTATTTTTTACTATGATATTTTTCACAATATTGTTATATGAAAATACTACATTAATATCCAAAAGTTTAAGTACATTAGCAATGCCTAAAAAGCCCGGGAAAAATGGAAGTACTAAAATATTTTTTGACAAAGTACGAGTGTTATTATTGACACGATAGAAAGTTCGTTTTGCCTTGTTGAGACAAGATTCCATAAACGCAGATGGGTAACACAGATCACTTCCAATACCGTTGATTTTTTCCAATTCGGCATCGATGTATTCCGGACTGGCGATCCTAAGGGCGCGGAGAAACATTGATGAAAAAATGGCCTTCTTAGTGGGGGTGTCATGTCCCGAGTAAAAGTGTACATAGGACAAGTTGTTTGTTGTTTTCCGATAGATACTAAACTTAAAACCTGGGCTTTCCCTACGTACACGCACATCCAAAAATGGGATTGACTTGTCTTGTTCCACTTCTAAAGTAAACTTAATGGAGGGGACTTGATCATTTAACTGAAGGAGGAAGTTATCCAGGTCACGATTCATGGGCCAGATACACAAAATATCGTCGACGTACCGCAACCAAGGGATGCCAACCCCCAGGATTCTCGGAATGTAAGTAATTTCGAAAAACTCCATATAAATATTGGAGAGGAGGGGCGATAAGGGGTTGCCCATGGCCATCCCAAACACTTGTTGATAATACTCGTTATTGAAAGTGAATTTACAGTCTTTAATGCAAAGCTTAATAAGTTCCAAAACAATGTGTGAAGGTAGTGGCAGGTCACACTTATGTAATTCTTGGGAGAGAAAGTCAAGCATATCATCAATCGGCACTTTTGTAAACAATGAACAAACATCAAAACTGATCAATCTATCGTTAGTTTCAGTACGTGCATTATTCAATTTTTCAGTAAGATCCATGGAATTTTTTACATGTGAATCAGAGATAGTTCCGAGAATGGGGGACAAGACTTTGACAAGCCATTTGGAGAGTTTATAAGTAATAGAGCACACCGAGCTAATAATAGGGCGCATAGGGTTGCCAGGTTTGTGGGTTTTAATAAGACCGTAAAGGTAGGGCAGAGAAGGTGAAGTGGACATGAAAAGCGGAATTAAGTCCATTTTTCCCGGGCTTTTTAGGCATTGCTAATGTACTTAAACTTTTGGATATTAATGTAGTATTTTCATATAACAATATTGTGAAAAATATCATAGTAAAAAATAGCCCTACCAATAATTCAGGCATTATCTATAAAATTGGGTGTAAACAATGTGATTCCTTTTACATAGGTCAGACGGGAAAGGATTTGCACACACGTATAAAACAGCATCAATATTCCGTCAGAACAGGACAGTTGTCCAGTGCTCTTTTTGTCCATTTGTCAGAGTTATCCCACTGTATTGATTGGAATAATGCTTCAGTTTTATTTCATTCGAGCAACATTGTCAATAGAAATATTCTTGAGTCTGCCATTATTCAACTTTCAAATAACTTCAACATAAGCAAAGGTCTTTTTCAACTCGATCCTGTTGTTTTGAATTCCTTCAAAACAAACCTAGATAAAAAGGGTAGGACACTTAATCTTTGGTAAACTTGTAAGCTACTTTATTAACTTTTAATCTTCAATTTATTTTTATATATATCGAAACTTGACTCTAAAAAGGCAAAGTGTTAAACCCGGGCGTATCTCCAGTATAAATTTGTATTATTTTTATAACTCATTTGATCTTGTGCTAAAAATCGATATGCCTCTTTGTTAATCCTCTAATCCTTAATTTTTAAGTTTTATTTTTACTTCTCCGTTTATTGCATATATATATATATGTGTATGTGTGTAGATATGTATGTATATATATATATGTATATATGTTTGTGTGTATGTATGTTATTTATTTATTTATTTTTTTTCCTCTCTTTCTGTAACCTATATATAGGCCGTAACCTTTTATGTATTTCAGTGTTCCTGAGGATGTCATTAGACGAAAGCGCTTGAGCACCGTTTTGTGTTTCCGTTCCTTCGTGGTTTTATTCATCATAAATATTTTTCACGTGTTACTTTCGTGAAATAATTTTCATATATATATATATATATATATACTGTATATATATTTTTTTATACCCAAACACCTCTCCCACCGCAGTGAGGTTGCGTCAGGAACAGGCAGGAAGCGGTTCAATCGCTTCCATTCACTTCGTCAGCTGACATGACAATAATGCACCTGCCTCAGGGCAACATTATTCACAGCCCAGCCCCGCAGACTACTCCATGGTTTACCGGCCAGGGGTGGGGAAACCCTTGCCCGCGGGCGAAATTTCGCCCACGAGCTAATTTCAATTCGCCCCCTTAGGTATTTATTATTTACTAAAAATTATTTATTTACAGCCCAGCAAATAGCTTTTTAAAATACATCTTATATACAGCGTGTCCCAAAGAAATGTATACCCACTTTGTTCGATAATACCAGCTATGAGGATAATAAATATATTACGTTTTATATGTTTTTTAATAAAGAATTTTCTCCTGAATCTAAATATGTACTTATTTTTATTAAAAATTTAAAAACAAAAAAGTTACAGATGTTTAAATTATAATTATTATTTTCGAGACTTCATGTGCGATATTTTCTAATATTTTTGCACGTATACGAGATAAGTTTGAAACCGACGGCACTGTGCAAAACTTACAAAAACAACGTTCTGGAAGACGTCGAACATCTTAGATAAAGTGTCATTTAATCATGGAATTTGTAAATTTTTTGAATTAACTAATAATTACAACATTTATGCTTCAATATCAACACTAAACATAAGTATCTCAAAACAGTCGGTTAAAATATTAGAAAATATCGCACATGGTCTCGAAAATAATAATTATAATTTAAACATCTGTAACGTTTTTGTTCTTCAATTTTTAATAAAAATAATTACATATTTAGATTCAGGAGAAAATTCTTTATTAAAAGACATATAAAAAGTAATATATTTATTATCCTCTTAGCTGGTATTATCGAACAAAGTGGGTATACATTTCTTTGGAACACGCTGTATATAAGCTTAAAATTTGCCAGACGCCCGCGGTGTTTATGTTATCGATTTTCGCCCTTGTTACTGAAAAGTTTCCCCACCCCTGGTTTACCCAAACTGCTTCATACACCCTGAGTCGGCACATTGCCAGCCCGTTGCCCCCATATACCACATCGCTCCACTTTTTTCTATCTAGCGCCCATCTTTCACCCTCCTAGACGTCCAGGCCCCGATAACCCAAAGCCTCCCTCACCTAGGGTTGCCAGATTTTTCAAATGCCCATGAGGGACAAAACATTTTCCGAGTTTTTTTTTTGAAGACCAAACTTTTTTCAAATTGAAACTAGATTTCTTCAACGGTTACAACAAACAAAATTAGAAAAATTTTATTAGAATAATGCTTAACAATTAAACATCATGAATAATAGTGAAATTATTATATATAATATTGAAATATCGTAAATAATATTGAAATTATCATAGCATATTAAATATTGTAATTTGTAGTATACTTCGCTTTACTAATTATATTATGACATATGTCAATATTTTTCTGAACTTTTAATCTTCAAAATTTTAGCTCCATCTTCTGACTTCAAGTATAACTGAAATTCCTTGCAAGTCATAGGAAAATATTCTTTAATAACACTGCCCAACACCAATTTTGCTAATTTAATTCTAACACCTGTTTTTAGGTAACTTTGGTGTGCTGATTTCAAAAATCACCTTAGTTTTTGCCTATCACGTCAGGTTTTCGAGCAATCAAATACGGATATTTTGGAGATATCGCATTTTGGCAGGGTTATGCCCAATTTTTTTTCTTTTCAAAAAATAAGTTTTTACATACTCAGAATCAGCATGGAAAAGTAAACAATTGTGCAGGGCGTGAACTTTAATATACAATGGTAATATTGATACATAAAGTGATTAAAAGTATTTAAATAAGCAAAAAATGAATCCATATTAAAGCAAGTACGGGACCAGTTTTCTTAACATTGTCTTTTTCTTGTTTTCTTACTTTTCAGTGCTGATAAATTTTCTCTTATAGGACTTCCTAGAATGAGAGATGTCAAGACAATCTCTTTGCAGGCTCCAGCAGTAGTCAGCCATCATATGGGTATCCCATCTTCCTTGGTATCGTTCTTCCATCACTTTGATATCTTGATGGAACCTTTCACCTTGCTCTTCACTAACATCACCAAGATTTTCTGGAAATTTATCCAGATGACTGTTGAGATAGTGAACTTTAATGCTCATGTTGCAACCCAACTGCTGAAAGTTTACAAGTAAATCCTTTACAAGATCTTTATAATTTTCAGACTTTTTGTTTCCTAGGAAGTTCTTAACTACTGCCACAAAAGCATTCCAAGCTCTTGCCTCCGTTTCGGTCATTGAGTTACTGAACTGCGGATCTTTCATCAGTTTTCTTATCTGGGGACCATCGAATATACCAGCTTTAAGCTTCTCATCACTAAGACCTGGAAAGGCTGCACATATGTAATTAAAGCAATCACCTTCTTTATTCAAAGCTTTTACAAACTGCTTCATATTGCATATTGCATTGCACGAAAACCTGATGTGATGGACAAAATCTAAGGTGATTTTTTAAATCAGCACATCAATATTATCCAGAAACAGGTCTTAGAATTAAATCAACAGCCAAAAATGTTTTTTTTGTTGGGCAGTGTAATGAATTCTGATTCTAAGTTTTCGATGCGCAACCGATTTCTCTCTTTCCTCCAGTTGGTTGTCATCAAGCTGAAAATTCTTTCAGACACAGCGTTGGAATGAGGAATGGAAAATATATGCTCCAGAACTTTTGCAAGGTTTGGAGTTGGAGAGGTCTTGAAGAAAAGCACCCATCGTTGATCCAGAATTAACGACTTATCGCTATCGTTCAATTCTACAATGAATCTTTTTAAAAAGATGAATTCGTTGAAAAGTAGATCACCATTCACTTCAATTTGGAAGAACTGAACGAGTTCCACATTTTCTTAAAATTTTGGGACTTTCTTCAAATCTAAGCAGCTTATAGCTTGAAGTTTTCTATCCTCGAAGTCGAAACATTTCTCCAAATAATTGATTGCTGCATCGAGGAAACTTTGACAATCAATCTCGAATCGTTTAACTGCTGATTCATTATCGCATTTCTGTATCAATTGCCGAGCCAAGTATCCATAAAATGTTTCAGCCTTTTTCTCACGTAACATTTGTAGAATATTACTCATGATTGTGCATAACTCAACACTTATCACTTCATTTGTTTCAAGTTTTTTCAATGCTGGCTGAATATCGGTGCAAATGTTCATTACAAATCCTAGATAGGCTTCGCCAAGCTCATCATCAAAAAACATTTTTAAAGTGGGTGGCACACTGTCGGCTTAAAAAATAAGTTTTAACGGGCTCAAAAGAAGACAATCTTTCTATTGCTGGAAAAAACGAGAGCCATCGGATGGGCACATGGTGCAACAATTCAGACCAATCGGTCTCTAACCAGTTAAAAAAAGTCCTTTGGTTCGGCATTTCTTTAGTGGAAGAGCTGAACTCGTTGTAAATTTTTATGATGATTGCCTCTATATCATACTTTAGACAGTTACACGCTGTTTTAACAACATTGTGTATTTTGTGCAAGTTACAACCAGCTTTGACGAGGTGTTGATTATGGCTCTGCAATGCTGTGAAGACATATTTTTATTCTATTCCCCTAATTTATATTGGTATTATCTGCTCCATAAGCCACCACTTGCTTGAGCGACAATCCATTTGTTTCTAACCTTTGCCGAACTGCTGCAAAAACTGTGGCTGATTCCTCGGAATCCAAAGAAAAGAACGATAATAAGGACGTCCTGATTCCTTGTGAAGTATCAAAATATTGTAGAACTAACCGGAAGGATTTTATGTTTCCTTTGTTGGAAGCATCAGTACAAAGAGAAAATGCATGATTACCACTCAAGGATTTAAGTACAAGCTCCTTAGAGTTTGGAGTCAAAACGTTTGTAATGATCGATGACAACTTTGTTCGTCCACAAGAAAATTTAACAGCCATTTTGGAATCTCTAAACATACCTTTAAGCAAACTGCTACCGCATCCAGCTGAGTTGTAACTATGTGAATGATAAACGGTGTGGTAACAGTAAGATGTTTCATCGAGAGCCATTTCATTTTCGTCTTGGGAATCCTTTTTCACAAAAAAACCAGTGAGTGTTCGTGAGCTTGCCGATGCCTTCACATTTTCAATGTGTGCTTTGGATTTCGCGTGTCGCATTTTCACCATCATGACTTATTGTAAACGGGTGATTGTTGCATATCTTACATCTTGCAGTGAACTGATCTCTACCAGGCTGAATCCAATGACAGTTTTTGTCCAATCCCTGTTGAAAGTCACTAGCCGTTTTTGTTTTTTAGGAGTCTCTGAACGCCATTTTGCTAGGGGAAAAATTGCAAATAATAATATTGTTATTATAATAATAAGTAAAAAATATATGATTGTAAATAATTAATTAAAAAAAAGTGTAAATCTTATAAATAAACTCAAGTATGTGTATGTATGTTCCTCTTTCACGCAAAAACTTTCACACAAATGCAGCAATTTACACGTGAACGATTTCTTATAAAAAGTAGACACACTTACAGATTTTATTTGAATTACACAATCTCAAGTTGTATGGTCAAGCAATCGCAGGATTCACACTAATTCAAAGCTTACAATATAACTACAGCCGAAAAACTGTCAACTCGTGGCCAAACACAACATTTAATAAGCATTATGTAATTTCTAGGATGTTCTAGAACATTCAACATTACTCTATAGAATTTTACAGGATCCTACATAATTCTAGAAAATTCTAAATCAATTCATCCCAAAAAAATTTGCTAAAAAAAAATTTTTGCGGGACATTTTGAATGCAAAGCGGGACGCGGAATTTTTGGATCAAATGCAGGACTGTCCCGCAGAATGCGGGGCGCCTGACAACCCTACCTTCACCCCATCCTTCCATCTCCTCCTCGGTCTACCCATCCCCCTTTCCCCCTCCTCCTCCGATACGTAAATCCTCTTTAGCATCCTTTCCTCACTCATCCTCTCCATATGCCCAAACCTTTTTTGCACCCCCTCATCTGCTTTCTCTACTTTACTCCTTCGACTCCCACACTTCTCACGGAAAACAGTGTTTCTCACATGATCACCCTTTTCCTTTCCTATGCATTCGCCACCCATGCCTCACATCTATACAACACTGTTGGCACTACTATACCGTTGTACATACCCATCTTCGCACCCATAGACACTGATTTCTCCTTCCAAACACTTCTCAGGGCACCTACTACCTTTGCCCCTTCTTCCAACCTGTGACCCACCGCTGCCTCCACAGTCCCACTCCGTGCCACATCCACCTGCAAGTACCTGAAACATGTCACTTCTTCCATTTCTTCACCATACAAACTTATACTCAGTCGCTCACGAACCTCCCTTTCAGGCACCACATAACCTTACTCTTATTCACATTTACTCTTAGCTTCCTTCTTTCACACACTTTTCCGAACTCAGTTACCAGTCCCTGTAGCTTTTCTCTCGAGTACACCACTATAGCCGTATCATTCGCATACAACAACTGATTCACCTCCCAGAAACCTCCCTCCCCGCAACATGCTTCATCCCCGCTCCCCTCCCCATGACCCTTACATTCACCTCTTTCACCACCCCGTCTATAAACACAGTAAACAACCATGGAGAATCACACACTCCTGCCGTAGACCCACTTTCACCAGAAACTTCTTCAACATTTCAGCCTCCACATTCCACCATTCACTACCCCGTCGTTTATGTCCAACCCCAGTCTTCCGTACCCCACACACTTCAGTCGCACACTTGAGCACTACTCAGTAAATACCTGCCACTCCTCTTCCACACCCTTTGTTTCACGATCTCCCACCCTGTACCATTCCTCCTTCCAAGAGCGTAACTAGCTTTCAAAAGTTGGGAGGGACAACTATAATGATGAAAAATCCTGCGATGAATTTCTGTGCTGCTATCCTGAAGGTAATGTGTTTGTGACCAAAATGATGCTCTTAAAATACTATGATTTAGAGAATGATCTATATTTATGATAGTAATAGGAAAATCAAAGGAGCATTTTCACAACTACCTTATGTATAACATTAAAGGAAAACAATATATGCAATAATTAAAGTAAAAAATAACTAGATGTCTCATTAAAGTATCTATCACTGCAGTATTAGTAGTGAATCAGTAATACTTTCCAGCATACTAATAGGACTAATATAATTAAAGATTTACTCATCATAGATTATGTCAAGAACTAAATATTTTCTTTCACGTAAGCTAACTTAGATCAAAAGTTGGGGGGGGGGGGGGGGACAAACCTATATTATCCCCCTCAGTTCAAAAGTTGGGGGGACATGTCCCCCCGTCCCCCCCGTTAGTTACGCCCCTGCCTCCTTCAGTCTCTCCTGATACATCCGTTCACAATCCCTTTTCCTTATTTCACTCACTTTCACTACCTCTCTCACAGGCACCCTACCCCCTCTTACTCCACGCCCACCACAAGCCTTCACTTTCGCCTCCAAGAAGTGGTCAGACATTTCACCTGCCACTCCGGTTTGCAGAGTTTTGTACGCTTTATTCTGTAGCTCCTTGTTATTACCATATCTTAGAAGTTGGAATTTTTCTTCGTTGAACTTCATATTGTTGTTTTCTGCCCACTCTACTATAATGTTTCAATGACATTTTGCAATTTTTCTGCAATTATTTCTTGCAATCATTATTATGAACAGCAAGGGAGCTAATACTGTACGTTGTGGGACAGAGCGCATGACTTCTGAGATAAGATTTAATTCCATTCACTACCACCCTTTGTGTTTTTTTAATCAGAAAATTAAATATCCATCGTCCAAGCTTTCCAGTAATTCTTGTATTCTTAAGTTTGTATGCTATAATTTCGTGGTCACATTTATCGAAGGCTTTAGCAAAGTCAGTATATATTACATCTATGTTTTGTCCTCGACACAATGTTTCCAATATTTTCTCCTGGTGGTCTAATAGTTATGATAGCATGATCTTCCAGCCCTGAAGCCATGTAGATTTCGGTTGTATAAATTCTTTTCTTGGAGGTTTACTAGCCGATAATTCTTGAGCATTGCACTGTTACCACCTTTAAATAAGGGGAGAATGTTCACCTTTTTGAATGGAAGTGCAATTTGTCTTGTGTCGAGTGGTTTTCTCCATGGTAAGTATAGCGGTTTGGCAATACTCTCTTTGCATTTCTTCAGAGACGTGACACTCCATATGTCTGACCCTGGTGCTGAATTTTTTCGCATATGTGGTAGAACTTTAATTACATCTCCTTCCGAGAACTGTAAGTCTATTAATAGGTTCGTGCCAGCACTTGTTCTTGGAAGTTTTGTATAAATGTCAAAAAATTAATCTGGATTTCTTGCTTTCCTCTTGAACTTAGAGGTGCTAAACACAGAGTAAAATTGTTCCTTAAGCAGTTCGCTCATTTTTTCTGAGCCATTTCTGTATTTGGCTGTCTCATTTATCAACGGACCAATACTCTTTTTACACTGCGTATAACCTTGGTTAACCTTGGTTTTGCTGTCACCCGAATTGTTCATTCTGAAGAAGCTTGTCACTCCACCTTAGACCTACAGTTTAACGTGAAATCCGAACCACGCCGTACCAGCAGTCCAGCGTCTCAACCACTAAACTACCCAGGGTACCCATTTATCCACCGACCAATTTATTTTTATTGTGTGAAAGGATGAAGAGCTGGGTTTTGCTGCGCGCAGCCTGCCATCACCGAGTCTCGATCCCAGGTTCGATGGATTCGTAGTCAGCGACGCTAACCACTACACCACCGAGGCGCATATATATATATATATATATGTGTGTGTGTGTATATATATGTGTATATATGGGATATTAATCAGGTGAAATAAATATATGATGCACACCCACAAGGAAAAAGAAAAGCGATTTCAAAGCCTTTCGTGTATTCAACAGTACAGCTCTTCAGGGTACCTCAAGAGGTGTACTGTATTACATTTACATCGGATTAGTTTCTTGCGTGTATTGTGGTTCTGAATGTAGTTGTTCAGGTTAGCTTTAAACCCCAGACCCTGTCCCAAAGCTGGAGCCTATCTGCTTAGCAGTTAGCTGGTGAGGGAAGCTATACTTTGGGGCCTCTTTGCTAGTGACTGGTGTCCACGTTGGGCTATGGAAAAGAAAAACTTTGGTATGTCCCATTTACTATTACTTATTTGGACTATAGTGGATTTAATTATCTCAGAAGGGTTCCTTGTTCCATGCACATTAGATCTGTGTATTCCGTAAAAGTTATTTCAGGGGACCATTCTGAGTTGTATAATATATATATATATATATATATAATATATAATATATATATATATATATATATATATATATAATATTATATATAATATATATATATATAATATATAATTTAGGGTGATTCAAAAAAATCAAAGTTTTTTTTTAATTGTTCAACCTGTATTTTTGTTCCCTATGACAAAAAAGTAGTGTATGCCAAATTTGGTGAATTTTAAATAAAATTTACTATGTGCTACCAGGCGTCAAAGTTTCCCTCTTTTTCAATTTGTTTGTTTTTACAACTTATGATTTTATGTTTAATTGTTTATATTCAGAATTTTTAATTAATGGTTTAATACTAGCTTGCTTTTAATTGTTGCTTGGAACTCGTAATTTTGATACCAATTAATCGATTATGGAAGCTAGGCCTAACTCACCATCACCCAGCTGCTCATTTGGGAGAAGTTCTACAAGAAAAGAAACTGAAGTATGGCTAATTGGGCAGCCCTCTGCAGTACTAAAAACATCCGTATTACCATCAGAGAAGGAAATGATGGCCCTCTTCTTGCACTACAGAAATATTAAAAAGCAAGACATTAGAGAATCATACTGCTCTACTGCAGATGATGTGCTAGCAGTTTGGAAAAAAGCAGGAATACCAGCAAAACAAAGAATACATGTAGTAGATAAAATTCAAGGAATACTGAAGGAATGACAGCTGCTTAAGAAAAACAAAGCAAACAAATTGAAAAGATCACAAAATTTAAATAATAAAGAAGAAAAATGGAAAGATAAACTGGAAAACTTATTTGACATTGCTCATGAGAATGCTATGCAGCTTATAAAAATAGAAGATGATAAGAAATTCTTGAAAATGCAACGTGACAAAGGACGTCATGGAAAAATGGGTACCATTGATAAGGCTGTTGCTAAAAAAGAGCAAAGAGCAGCAGAAAAGCAACAACGTTATGAAAAGAGGAAAGCAGAAGAAGAGATCAAAAGAAAGAAGAATGAAGAGGCTGTCATACTCACCAGTACATCATCAGAATCAGAAGAGAGTAAAAGTGATGAATCTGGTTTCTGTGCTGCACAACCTTCAACATGGAAAAGTAAGGTTGGCAAACGTAGGAAATTGTTTGATGATAAATTATTAGGAAGTCTTGATGTTGCAAAATTGAGTGACAGAAATGCGTCTCTTTTTAATGCAAACAATCAGACATCGCTTGAATGGGACATCTGCGAACAAATAAAATGCATGTGTTTCAATATAATGGCAGCCAATATTACTGGTCCTAGAAATGGTGCAGCTATTCTTCTAGAACAAAAATTCGACAACGATTTATTGTGGCTGGCATGTCGACACCATATATTTGAAATTATGCTGGAAGCTGTTGTTTCAAAGTCTTTATCACCATCTTCTGGCCCAGATATAGTCCTTTTTAAGAAGTTCAGAGAAAAATGGTCAAGCATTAATAAGGAGGACTACGAAACAGCATTATCAGATCCAGATATCTATGAAAATATTCATGACATCAAAGATGACATAATTATATTTGCAACAAATCAACTAGATACATTCCAACCAAGAGACGATTACCTAGAACTATTGCAGTTAACAATTATTTTTTTGGGAGGTGAACCAAAAGGTGGAATCAAATTTAAACATCCAGCGGGACTTCATCGGGCTAGGTGGATGGCCAAAATTACATATTCATTAAAAATTTTTATGTTCAAATCTCAGTTCAAAATTTCAGTAAAAGACAAAAAAGGACTAAAAGACATCTGTCTATTTGCTACTCGGTTACATGTAAAGGCATGGTTTACAGCTCCTGTGCCATCTTGCGCTCCTCGTCTTGCTCTGGAATTATTACAGAATCTTGTAGTCTACAAACAAATAAATGACACAATTGCATTTGTTGCTATTAAAAAACTGTTAGGTCACCTCTGGTACCTATCAGAAGAACTGGTAGCCTTGGCCTTTTATGATGATGAAGTGCCTACTGAAACGAAAAACAAAATTGTAAAGGCCCTGCAAAATACAGCAGAAACTCTTCCTGCAAAACGGGCTTTTCTAGATCCTGCACTTATTTCAACGAAGAAATTAGAAGATTTTGTCATCAAATACTCAAAGATTCTTTACAATAACAGAATTTGGTTCAAAATTTTTACTCAAAGATGCTAAAGAATGGCATAATGATGAAGAGTATAACTCCGCTAAGAAATCTATCAAACAGTGGAAAGTCGTGAATGATATAGCGGAAAGAGGAGTAAAATTAATGGATGAATATAATAAAATACTAACACATGATGAAGATCAAAAACAATTCTTGCTACAAGTAGTGAAAAACTACAGGGCTGTTTACCCTGATAGAAAGAAAGAAACATTGATGAAGTAAGGACAGCTAATGTCTCAAATATCATGCTAGTTTAATTATGCATGCTTGTGGTTATGGTAAGACCTACGGGGGAGCTTTCCACATTAAAAAAAAGCAATGCGCCTTGTACTGTACCCCTGGGTGGTGTGGAAAAATTTGACAATTTGAGTCGTTCTGTCAATTTTTAATTGCTGGTAGCAACCCCTAAAAATTAAAAATTTGCTAAAATTTTAGGATAGGTGGTTTTATGCTGAAATGAACCATTTAAAGGGTTGAACACATTAAAATATTAAAAAAAAATTTTTACCCCCATATTTGAATCACCCTAATATATAATATATATATATATATATATATATATATATTATATATATATATGATAACAACTCTGAATGGTCCCCTGAGAAACTTTTATGTTACACACAGACCGTGCATGGAACAAGGGACTCCTGAGAAATTAAATCCATTATAGTTCGAATAAGTACTAGTAAATGACAAATACTAAAATTTTTCTTTTTCAATGATAGAAGGCCGAACGCGGGCAACGGGTTACTCACAAATAGGCTCCAAAATATAGCTTGCCTCACCAGCTAAGCGGATAAGATCCAGCTTTGGGACAGGATCTAGGGATTACAGCTACGTATTAATGCGTATATTGAAGTTCTGAATATAGTAGGCTAGGTGTAGCTGTAAACCCTAGACCCTATCCTAAAGTTGGATCCTATCTGCTTGGCAGATAGCTGGTGAGACAAACTATATTTTGGAGCCTCTTTGCCAGTAACTTCCATCATGAAAAAGAAAAACTATAGTATTTGTCATTTACCATTACTTATTCGAACTACAGTGGCTTTAATCTCCCATGAGAGTTCCTTGTTCCATGCACGGTCTGTGTGTAACATATATATACAGGGTGGCGCAGAAGTCAGGAACCAAAGGCACATTTTAATAATTTGTGTTTTAATATGTGCATTGTTCTTTTCAGATTTGTTGTTGAACCTATGGCACAGAAATTGATAATAGATGAATGGGTGGAGATAGTTTTAATGTGTGCAAGGCGTGGTAACACACCGATCAGTTGCTACTGCTTTTAATGACAAACATCGTGAGAGGTCGCCAGTTGTTCAGGCATCAGTTGGAAAACTGTTCACTCGCTTCAAAGAAACGGAAAGTGTTCATGATCGGCCGCGTAGTTGCCGGCCAAAAATTTCAACCGATGCAGCAACCTCACTAACGGTACTCAATCACTTCGAAAACAGCCTACGTAAGTCCTTAAGAAAGATATCCCAGGAAACGGGTGTCTCCAGAAGATCCATTCAACGAATTCTTACAACAAATCGTTTCCACCCCTACAAAGTCCAACTCGTTCAGGAACCGCACGGTGACGACACAGACCTTCGTGTAGAGTTCTGTCAGTGGTTTCTACAACATCGACAGCTTCAACGAAGGATCATGTTCAGCGACGAAGCGATATTTCACTTCAGCGGTCGTGTCAATAGGCATAATGCACGCTATTGGGCCAATAAGAACCCCCACTGGATGGAGGAAGGACATGTGCAATTCGATCCACGAATTATGGTGTGGGCTGCACTCCTCTGGGGGGGATCGGTTAATTGGTCCGTACTTTTTCGACGGCAATGTAACAAGTGAAACATATCTGCATATGCTGCAAACATTTCTAATGCCCATACTGGACGACATTCCACTGGCAGAACGGGCGGAGATGTGGTTTCAACAGGATGGTGCACCTCCAGCCCTCACGCCTCTTGACTTTTTCTTGTGGGGCCATCTCATGTCGGTAGTCTATGCTGGTCGACCCAGAACCATACGTTCTCTAAAGGATACAATCACACCTGAGTGTGCCAAAATCAGTACCAATGTGTTAAGGAATGTTCAAACATCATGCATTCAGCGCGTTAGAAAGTGTCGCCAAGTGAAAGGCCACCAATTCGAACATTTATTATAATTGAATAAATGTGCCTATGGGTCTTGACTTTTGTGCCACCCTGTATATACATGTGTGTGTGTGTGTGTGTGTGTGTGTGTGTATGTGTGTGTGTGTAACTTATGCATTCTTGCGTTTTTAGCCACTTCGTAGTTATAACGCCACTGTATGTACATGTATGAAAGATACAAAAGCTATTCTCTAAGTTAAAATATTCTATTGTAGTGGTTCTTCTCAATGAGACAAAGTGGTTCCGTAATCGTAATTTAAATATGAAATGACGCTGAATTTGAAATCTAGTCTGAAGAGTCGTTCTCATATTTCATTCTTTTGTAGAAAGAATACGACAGAATATATTTTCTAATGAGAATCTAGGCATACAAAGAAAATTTATCCCTTCAAAGTAAAATGAAATATGGTTTCCTTTCGGCACCTCGTTTGACCGTATATATATATATATATAATATATATATATATATATATATTATATATATATATATATATACCCTCTGCCACTAAATATGTGAAATAGTCTCTGACTGTTGGATCGCATCGTGTATTGTGCTCTCTGAAATGCAAACAAGGTCTTGTGAGAAGAAAATTAACCATTTCACATCTGACAACAAAACACGTGAAGTTCCAAATAGAAACGTTCTGAAATCTCTCCTGTCTCCTCCCCTTTACATTTTCAGTCGTCTATAGTTGCCATGAAATTTATGGGGACATAAATCAACGCGTTTTGCCCATTTTCCATTGAGTGGAAGTGATTTAGATTCTTCAAACGTCGCGTAAATAACGGCGAAAATGTCAGCTTGGATATGACACCGCGGGTCATGTGCGGACACAAAACGAAATGAATCATGCAAATAACCTTAACTATAACTATAATAAAGTGATACTGTGGGATCAATCATCTCAGTTACGTATGGAGTTTATTTTACTGCAATTTCCTTGAGAGAACTTTTCAGTCAAAATGCTTTGTAATACTAAAAAAGTTACAAAGGAATATACAAAGACCACCAAACAGCAACAGACCGGCTGGTCCCTACGAGGCCGTTTGTTTAAGAAGGAAGGTTAAAAGAAATAAGGAAATTTAAAGACAAGTGAAAATTTTAAAGCAAAGCAGAGAAAAGAGGTTGAGAGGTAGGAAAGAAATTTAAAGTTTTATATATTTAGCTGATGAAAAAGTTATGTAAACTGGAAATGAACTATAAGAAAAATTAAAGGCATGCAATTTATTTCATTTCATTTCTCCACTCCACTGGGGGCTTCTCGGCCAGTTTTGTGTTTGCTCTCAATATTTTTTTTAAGTGTTTGTGTAAAACGATAAAAAATGGGGCACAACGATTGACTTCGCGTACGCTGTGTCTCCGAGGAGTTTCCGTAGTATTAATTTCGTCTCAAGCGATTCGTAGAGGCGAATGAAATTAGAAATTTTATTTATTTTATTTGATTCCTTTATTTATATGGAAAAGTTATAAGTTGGAATATAGGTTTCATAATGTAATCATTGGACTTTCAGAACTTGTAGAGTGAATTTATTTCAATCATAATTAATTAATGGTTACAGCTGAATCCGTAAGGAAATTTAAGCAAAATATTAAATATTTTTAAAGTCTATCTTTTAAACTTTGCCTAAACGAAGAGAGAACAAATATAGTCGGGGACGGACAAACAAGATTTGCTGTCGAAAGAAAATGGCCTCCGGGAGATGCGGTTCACAAATAGGGTTAACGAGAAATTGCCAACGATGTAAAGGACTGAATGGATTAATTTCTAATTGTACCGGCAGTGAAACAGTGACTTTGTTGCCTCGGAACAGTGGCAGTCAGGTATTTAGTTTCAACGTCTAAAATATTAACATTGTCTTCAGAGTGCTTTGCACCACCACTCTATGGAAAACTAAATTTGAGGACAACACTAATAATACTGGAATACATAAAATACGCTGTCAGAATTGTAGTAAGTCTTATGTTGGGAAAGTAATAATTTTGAAAGAAGTAAATATCAACATGAATATACAATAGTCTAAGAAGAGGAGATACAGTAGTTCCTCTTCTCTTCTCTCACATCCAGCTGAATTTAACCATAGATCAGATTTTAAAAATATGTCTGTCCCTTTTAACTATTACTGAAGAGAAAAAGAAAACATTAACAATCTTTTCTTATAAAGAATAGTGAGAAGAAACGATCTTTTGACATTAATATTTTAAACAATGTTCTACTCAATGATCATTTTTAAACAAAATTTCTGAAGATATTTCAGAAAACAATTACGTAGCTTGTGCATACGCCTCCAAAAGTCCATCTGTCTCTAACTTTAACATTTAATTAGTTTTAAGTTTAGTAGTATGGGATGAAAAAGGTAAAGTAGAAGAAGAGGGGGGTAGGGATTAGGGAAAAGAGGAGAAACGATTGGAAATTTAAAAAGGGGTGAGGGAAAAGAAGGGAGATAAAAGTGTAAAAGAGGGTGCGGGAAAAGAAAGGAAATAAAAGTGTAAAAGAAGGGAAAAGGGGAAAAGAGCAAAATTTTAAGCGCTGTTGTGGAAACAAAGTCATTGATAAGCGTTAATAATATGACTGTTAAGTGAAAACAAAGGTTTGTTGTGTAAATATAAGGCTCACTTATTAAAAGGAAATTAAATATAAAAATAAAAATAAACTTTTTGTATATATATATAATAGTATGGGCGCGAAAGGAGAGAGTGCAATGCAATTGCAAATGTTGTTCAATGTTGCATAAGGTTCTGCAACAAGGGGAGGGGATGTTGCAAGATGTTATGCAACAAGGGGAGGGGGAATGTTGTAAGAGATTATGCAACTTGGAGGAGAGTTATCCCCTAAATTGCAATGAACTCCTGCTGAGGGAGACCTCTTTGGGGGAGAAGTTGGGACGGCCTCATCCCCGAAAGGGGTATACCTATTACCTAACCTAAGAGAGAGAGAGAAAGGAAAAGGAGAGAGGTGTTCGTTTGGCAGGAGCCAAGCGCATATTAAGACTTCAGCCGAGCGTCCGCTGTTTTATAAGATCTTAATCAGCCAGTTGGCTCAACTGGCTGAGTTGCCACATTGCACTATTTATTTAATTAAAGCATATATTCTGGCTTAACCATCCAGTTGACTTAGAAGACCTAGAAGGCAGGCACATTATTTGGGCTGAGTTGCCAGATTGCGCTATTTAGTTAATTAAAGCATATATTATCGACAGTTGGCATATTCCACCAGTTGGCTTAATCCGCCAGTTGGCTTAACCAGCCAGTTGACGTAGAATACTTAGAAGGAAGATGTATACATATATTACCTTTTCAACTGCCAGAGTGCGCTATTCAGATATTTTTGACAGTTAGCTTAGAAATCCGTCAGCCGTTTCAGAAGGCAGACATTTGATATAATTAAATAATAATGTCGTTTACAACCAAACGAATTAAATAAAACACCATTACATCATTCTGTTTATTTAGACAAATTATTGGAATCCATTTCACGAAATATATAGAAAATAAATATACAATCAAACGACGGAATATATATGATCAAAAAATAAAATAAAAAATAATAAGAACATAACAAATACGAACGAGGAATATATATATATATATATGTATGTAAAAATGAACCATAAATAATTCCCATATTCCTATACTATCTTATTCTTCATGTAATTCTTGTATTCATTTATATAGTTCTTGTATTCATTTTAGAAAAAGTATCCATTTTAAAAATTCATGTGTTATATGGTTCATGTATTTATACAATCCTGTATATTCTTATATATTTAACTTTATATAATGCCTATACTCATATGTATGTACGTGTGTGTATTCATTTATATATAAGGACCAAAATCGCCCAACGCGAGTTTGGATAAAAATTTTGATTTGTTTTCTACTTTGCTAAATATTTGGTGACCTGTTGTTTTTTAAAATCTCATAATCATTTTTTTAGATTTCGCTTAATAAGGAATCCTGCTTAAGCTTTGCAATGTTCATATTTTGTATACATTCTCTTTCGTTATAAAAGATGAGATCATGTCTCGCCTAAGCGTTTAAATTGTACATCTTAAATCTTAAAATTTTACTCATATGCATATTTTAGTGTAAAGATGCATAGTCCGATTTCCACTTTTAGTTAACTTGGCAGATCATGATAATATCATGTCTGAAAAGTCGCGGTTTAAGATAAAAATATGGTTTCATCTTCAAATATTTTGTTTACTCGTTCAAGCCTTACCACAGCTAAAAAATTGTACTTTATTTTCGAATATTGTGCAAAAATAATGCAGCCTTTTTAGCATTTAATAATAATTATGTTAGCAGTTTTGGGGTATATAAACCCCAGTAAAAATCTTCCATTGTCATTCAGAAGCTAATTCAGAGGCTGAGCACTACCTGTACATTTTAGCAGTAAATTACAGTAAAAGATAGTCTTTATCTTATCCTTCGAGCCTTGCTCTCTTCAGAAAAACTTAGTTATTAAACTTTCCGGATACGCTATAAGAAGAGTCCAGAATCTTCAGAATTTTAGTAAGTCTACCAGAGTCCTCCGAGCCACTAGAGAAGAACTCGGAGAGTAATATAGAAGAAAACTACTACAAGTCACACATCCGTTGCTGCCACCTAACTAGAACCCCCGTCGACTTCGAACCAACCCAGGCCATAGACGGAGGGGTTAACATATACACACAGTGTATATATATATATATATATATATATATATATATATATATTAAAAAATATACAAAACGATGTAGTATAACCATCACTACATTAGTACAGGAAAAATATATATGTATACAGTTATATTAAATAATTAAATATGTTGAAAATAATGATATTGAAAATTAAAAAATAATAGTATACAAAACGAAGGAGTATAATCAGCAACATATTAGAAAAAAAAAAATATATATATATATATATATATATATATGTTAACCCCCTCCGTCTATGGCCCGGGATGGTTCGAAGTCGACGGGGGTTCTAGTTAGGTGGCAGCAACGGATGTGTGACTTGCAGTAGTTTTCTTCTATATTATTCTCCGAGTTCTTCTATAGTGGCTCGGAGGACTCTGATAGACTTACTAAAAATGCTGAAGGTTCCGGACTCTTCTTATAGCGTATCCGGAAAGGTTAGTGACTAAGTTCTTCTGAAGAGAGCAAGGCTCGAAGGGGAAAATAAAAAGTTTCTCTTACTGTAATTTACTGCTAAAATGTACAGGTAGTGCTCAGCCTCTGAATTAGCTTCTGAATGACAATGGAAGATTTTTAGTGGGTTTATATACCCAAAAAATGCTAACATCATTATTATTAAATGCTAAAAGGGCTGTGTTATTTTTGCACAATATTCGAAAATAAAGTAAATTTTCAGCTGTGGTAAGGCTTGAACGAGTAAACAAAATATTTGAAGACGAAACCATATTTTTATCTTAAACCACGACTTTTCAGATCTGATGTTATCATGATCTGCCAAGTTAACTAAAAGTGGAAATCGGACTATGCATCTTTACACTAAAATATGCATATGAGTGAAATTTTAAGGTTTAAGATGTACAATTTTAATGCTTAGGCAAGACATGATCTCATCTTTTATAACGAAAGAGAAGGTATACAAAATATGAACATTGTAAAGCTTAAGCAGGATTCCTTATTAAGCGAAATCTAAAAAAATGATCATGAGATTTTAAAAAACAACAGGTCACCAATTATTTAGCAAAGTAGAAAGCAAATCAAAAATTTTATCCAAACTCGCGTTGTGCGATTTTGGTCCTTATGTAAAAATGAATACACACGTACATACATATGAGTATAGGCATTATATAAAGTTAAATATATAAGAATATACAGGATTATATAAATACATGAACCATATAACACATGAATTTTTAAAATGGATACTTTTTCTTACAATGGATACATGGACTATATAAATGAATACAAGAATTACATGAAGAATAAGATAATATAGGAATATGGGAATTATTTATGGTTCATTTTTACAGGGCTCTCCCCTCTAGAATGATATTAATATAATAATGTAACATCCTAACTAATGCTAACTAGATGATAACTATTGGTTTTATAATACAGATTTATATATACAACATAAGTCGGGTGGTTGTCTAGTTCACGTGGTCTGGGTACGCACTCTTGGTCGTGCATAAATAGTTTCATGTTCCGTGTCACTTGGTTTTCTTTGTTCCCAGAATGATCTTTTCACCACAAATATACCGAGGATAATAGCACATGCAATAATGATACTAACGGCAGATGTTGAGAAAATGGTTACCGGTTGTAGTATTTGTAAGAGGTTATTTTGGTTATCATCCTAAATTTTAAACCGGCTCAATTGATCATTCCATTCAGGGGCATGTAGTTCGGGTAGGATGGTTACAGGTTTTATGGAGAGATTTAAGATCTCTATGACGGGTTTAAATTTAATTTGCGACGGGGGATGGGTATGAGTTATTAAGGGTAACCTTATACGGGTTGTATATTTGGAGGGCTTTTGAACGCAAGGAGCAACCAATTGGTAGCCGAATAACCATAGGGATTGTAATGAGGGAATAATTCGATGGACACTCGAGAGTAGCGGCAGTCCTGTTCGCGAAGGAAACCCAGATGTCTGGTCTAATTCGTAGTTGGATGGTTTTAGGGGAATTAAATTTTTTAAATGAACATACGGGGCATGCCGGTCACGAATTAAATCGATAAAGCAAGACCTAGTAGTTGGAAGAATAACTGGTTTGAGTGGAGGGCAGACGAGTTGTTTATTTGGTTGCGGGAATCGGCAATGCCGGACGTCGCTATCTGACATCATAGAATAAGCTGATAGATCTTCGGTGAGGAAAAGGTAAGGTGGTACGGTGGGTAAATACGTACAATCGATAGACATTAGAGTTATTTTGGTAGGGTGTTGGGAAAGGGTGAAATTTATATACATCATAAGTGAGGACATCGAAGAATGGTATAATTATGAGGTATGTGTAGGGGCGTGGTCCATGTACAGTCCAGGTGTATTCTAGAAATTGAGGGTAATTAGTGTGGTTGAGTGGGAATATGGGTGATAATTTTAATTGTGACTGCGCGGTGTGAATCAAGGACTGAAGTATTTCCCATGGTATTAGGGTGGAAAGAGTGATTTTTCCATGGGTTAGCTGGGTTGCACGCAAAACCTTGGAATGAATCGTAGTTATTCGTTGTAAGTATTTATCGATTAGGGTTACTTGTAGGTTCATTTTCTCTATTAATTCTAGATATCTTTTGTGTTCTTTGTATTGAGCTAACATGGATTCGAGGTATGTGAATCTGTCCGAAAGGGAGTGGAGGAAGCGATTGTTTTCGTGTAATGACCTAATAGTTTGTTCTAACATGTGTCCATTATATTCTTTTAATATCTTCTTCGGTTGCTAATCCGAATAAACCTTTGAACAGTTTCCCTCCTATATCTATCAGTCCCCTTTTACTTCTTTGGTTAAAGTTTTCTGAATTTTTAGTTTCAGTTTGTATCCATGGTAAGGCTAATATTTCTGATAGGGCGCGTGCTGTAGTTTGAATATTTTCGAGGGTATTTTCTAACAGAACGCGACTAATCTGATCTTTTCCGTGGAAAGAATTCTGGACTTTACTTTCAAACGTTTTTAATTGGGTTTGTATCTGAAGGAGATTGATTTTAATTCTAGTAGGGGGTTGCAAATTTATATAAAGGTCTGCGTGCCCTTTCAAAAATTTACCTTCTGCAAGTTTTTCTATAACAACTCCGGTAGAAATTTTAATGCTAGGGCTACAAGAGTAAATAATTTGGAAAATTATAAGGGGGACAATTTTATTCATTTCTACGCCTTAGGTTATACGGAGCTGGGGGTAGTTGTGTGGATACTTGTGTGGATACTTGTGTTTGTGGGCGAAGGGGTCGGCCTCGTTTTGGTGGCAATGGGGGTCGACCGTTGAGCTCGGATTCTGAGCGGGTTCTTTTCTTATGTGAAGGTTCTAGTTCACGTGGGTGATGCATTTGCGGGCGGTATGTAGGGTCCGTGCGTCGATCATCAATCGGTGAGGGTGGTAACAGAGGAGATGGTGGAGTTGGAGGAAATGGTGGAGTTCCACTGAGTGATCCTCTCGAAGGGGTTTCTCCAGGGTCTGGGTCCGATGGGACGCTTGGCTCTGGGGCCTCCTCTTG
Organism: Bathynomus jamesi; assembly: GCA_023014485.1. Lineage (NCBI taxonomy): Eukaryota > Metazoa > Arthropoda > Malacostraca > Isopoda > Cirolanidae > Bathynomus > Bathynomus jamesi. Next base: position 254,620 of record JAJOZX010002292.1, read on the forward strand.
TTCAGAGATTGCCTCGAGTACTGGTGGTATTACGAGGTACCAATCTTCGTCATGGGTAGCGGTTCCCGCGGTGACCACTTCAGTTTTTTGATCTCTGCTCGATTTGTTAATACTTTGACCTTTTGAAGGATAGGCGGCTCGAACGCCTGGCAGCTGTTTTTTGGGAAGGTGTTGTTCGGAAGCTATCTTCAAATTTTCAGCGTGAATGATCTTTAGTTTGGAAAGATCCCGGAGGTCGAGGATTTCATAACGATTTTTTCCGAGGTTTTTCATAATCCTATATGGGCCATCCCATTTTGGGTATAATTTGCGATGAGCACCTGGCGGTTTCACGCTCTTCAGATAACATCGCATGCCGACGATTATAGTCCGTTGACGGGGATGACGCCTATGTTGCTCTTGCTCCATCTGTTGGTTTCGTTGGTCGAGGGCATAGCGGATTATGTCAAAAATCTTGAAAGATCGTTCAGCTAGTTGCTGATTTGCTTCTGCCATTTCGGAAGATGTTAGAACTGCCGGGTCGGTTTGGTCGGGCAAATCAAAAGGTAGACGCTTGTCGTAGTGATAGAGGACGAAATGAGGGGTGTCCCAGATGGACACATTATAGCCATTGTTGATGGCTGTTTGTACCATGGGAAGGGAATCATCCCATGTACGGGAGGATGCATCGACAACGTGGCGCAGGGCTTCCAATATCTTTCGATTGTTCCTTTCCACTAAGCCGTTTGCCTGCGGATGGTATGCCACAATGTGTGTATTTTTAATTTTACACATGTTACAGAGTGACTCGAACAGTTTGGAAGTGAAACTAAGGGCGTTATCCGAGATTAGGATGGAAGGAGTAGTATGATTCTGGATGACGCGTTCCACTAGGGCTCTTGCCACAGTTTCCGAGGTCTGGTCTGGAATGGCGGCTACTTCGCTGTAACGCGAGAAGTGGTCCGTAAACACAATGATGTACTGATTTCCCTTTGATGTTTTGGGAAATGGTCCCTGTATATCCATTCCAGTTCTTTGCCAGGGCCTTTGGCATACTGGATATTTATGCATCGGAGCTGTGGATGGTACGTTGCCCTTATGCTTTAAACACGACGGACATTCGGCGATGTATTCTTGTACCTTTTTGTTCATCTCGGGAAAGTGGTATCGCTCCAAAAGACTCTTGATGGTGCGATCCGGCCCCATGTGTCCATACAAAGGTGAGTCGTGACAAAGTCCAATGGCTATATCGACGAGATCATTTGGTATCTCCAAGAGGTCATTTCCATCTTCGTTCCTGAAATGTACGAGCCCATCTTTGAGGTTGTACTGTTCTTTTACCTTCGATGGTTCCTTTTGTTCCAGGCGCGCCCGAAGGTTTTGGGTGTGTTGGTCCTGTTGTTGGGAGTATTGCAGACACTCGTAGTCGAACACAGGAAGAATTCCTATTTTATTCACTTGGGCGTCGGGCTTGAGTCTCGACAATCCGTCTGGAATAACGTGCAGTTTTCCCGGTTTGTATACGATTTTTGCTGCAAAGTCCTGAATCAACAGAGCCCATCTACTCAATCGTCCTTCAAGTAGCTTGTCTTTGAAGAGGTACGTGACTGGCTTATGATCAGTCTTGATGGTTACATCATAGCCGTAGACGATATTTCGGAATTTTTTCAAAGCCCAATATACCGCTAGGGCCTCTCGGTCCGTAGTGGAATAATTCCGTTGAGGTGCAGAGAGAAGTTGACTGGCATAAGCAATGGGTAATTCCACACCGTCTACGTCCTGTAACAGGACGGCTCCTAGTCCATAGGAGGAAGCATCTGTGGCTATGATGAAGGGTCTTGTGTAATCAGGATATTGTAAAATGGGATGACAGGTTAGTTTATTAATTAAAGTTTCAAAGGCATGTTGATGATCGGATTCCCAGTTAAATTTCGAATTTTTCTGGAACAAATTAGTAATGGGTTTAGCAATATTTGAAAATTGGAGGATAAAGTTCCGATAGAATCCGACAAAACCAATAAATGCACGGGCGTCGTCGATGGTTTTGGGTACAGGGTACCTTTCCAGGGCTTCGAGTTTGGCTGGATCAGGTTTAATTCCTGTGGACGAGAGTAGGAATCCTAGGTATACCAGGGATTCTTGTAAAAAATTACACTTTGCAAGCTTCAGTTTAAGGTGTGCTTTTCTCAAGTGTGATAGCACATTCTGAAGGCGTTGAAAGAGTGTTTTTATGTCCGAACTGTAGACGATAATATCGTCAAGATAAACGAGAGCTTCGACACCTAATTGGTCGGAAAGGACTATATTCATCAACCTAGAGAAATTAGCAGGCCCATTTCGGACTCCGAAAGGTGAAACCTGGAATTCGTAATGGCCTCGGTTAGTGGAGAAAGCAGTCAATGCCCGACATTCGGGACCGACCTCCATTTGCCAATAACCCGATGCTAAATCGAGGGATGAAAAGAAGTTCGCTTTCCCTACGTTCAGAATTGTTTCCTGCATGTTTGGAATCGGGAAACGGTCTGGGATGGTAATGTTGTTCAGGCGTCTAAAATCTATACAAGGGCGAGATGTTCCGTCCTTTTTGGAGACGAGAATCATAGGAGCGGACCAGGGACTAGCTGAAGGCTGAATGACATCCTGCTCCAACATGTCCTTGATGTGTTCCTCAATAGTGACTAATTGGGAATGTGGAACCCGATAGGGAGGAATAAAAATGGGTTTGGAATTGGGTTCCAACTTGATTTCAAAAGGGACCAAATTAGTTCGGCCCAGAGGATCTCCTTTTAGGGCAATCACATCTCTATTTCTTATCAGGAAATCGAGAAGTGATTCCATTAGTTTGGGATCCTGTAAAGCTGGTGACTCCTGAAGGGAGTGCTCCAGACATTTCTTATATTCTTCTTTTAATACTGAAGGATTTAACTCTAAGGAACTGGAAACACGATTTATCATACTGATGGGGAAATCTGAATCTACTTCTACTGTGGAAACAGTTCCTATTTTCTGATTTGAAGTTAATTCTATAGGACTTTTTCCTTTGTTTAAACAAACAACAGGGATAGCTGAATTCTGACTGTGACTAAGGACTTGGGCAATAAGAACATCTCTTTTGAAATTACTTTTCTCTGTAATCAGAGTACGCTCTGACTCTAATAATTTCCCTTGACTGTCAACTACTTTTGCTAGGAAACAAATCTTCTCATAAGGTGCTACTATTATATGCTCGGTAGGGCATATGAAAAATTGTGAATCTGACTCTGGTTCGGCGACTAAAATTTGCCTTATGGGCGGAACTGAAACTGGCTGAACTGAAGCTGGCTGACTGGAAACTGGCTGACTAGAAACTGGCTGACTGGAAACTGGCTGACTGGAAACTGGCTGACTGGAAACTGACTGACTGGAAACTGACTGACTGGAAACTGGCTGAACTGAACTAATTCTATTAGCATTAAGCTGTCTGTCATTCTCACGGAGATGGTGTGTCCTATTTCGACACTGTACTAACTTTCCGGCTGGGTAAATCTCCCATTGATTCCGGTTAAAAAAATCCATACTTAGTAGGATATCTGTCTGAAAGATGGCGACTGTGTCTACTATACAACATTTCGCGGGGTCTACCGCGTTTCCAACTTCTAAATATAACTCAATTTCTCTGTATGTAGGTATGGGTGTGCCCGTAACTCTGAGTTGGCAGGATGGTGCCTTAAGTTCATATTTGTAATTTGTACTCTCTAGTAATTCATCTACACATTGTTTCTTAATTAACGTCGCGTGTGCTCCTGTATCTAGGAGAACAGTTAAATCTTGGTTATCGGTGCTACAATTTATTATTAAATCTAGGAGATCCGCACCTATTATCCTGATGGGGAATTTGTGTGCGTATCTGGGCTCATTACTGTAATTTAGGAGGGAGGAGGTTGAACTGCCGCCTCCAATGTAGGGTCTAAAAAAGGGCTCGAATGGTCTTCTATGGGAGGACCTGGGTCATATTCTACGGGAATATCATACGCTGGAGGGTGTTCTTCAAAACTGTACTCTGGGGAAAATGATTCCTCCACGGGTACTTCTACGTACCGAACTAGTTGACCTTGCTGGTTGTACTGAGGTTTGTACATGGGGTAAGAGTGTGGTTGACCCTGTGGTCGTAATCTATTGGGTTGGTAGTTCGACTGAGGCTGGGAATGGACTGGTTTCTGGGGATTGGATGACTTTTGGGATACGTTTTGGGAACGTGGGTGGTTTGGTTTCTGAAAGTGGGGTCTATACCCTGCAGGGGCTTTATCAGCACACTTTTGGCGATCGCCACGGCGATGACCATGTTCGTGACAGTGGGAGCAATAAGAGGGATAATTACACTGACTTATCATGTGCCCAAAACTATCGCAGTTAATACACTGTGGAGGAGGACGTGTATTCTGGGTTTGGGGGGCTTGTTTCTGGGGTGGTGTTCCCTGCATTGGCCTCGATTTATAGGGTTGGTGTTGTGGCTGCTGCTGTTGCTGAATATAATGTACAGGGGTTTCTCTACTCTTTCGGTAGTTTTGGTTTGCTAAATCGGGGTAATGTTCCCGTGTTTTGTTTATGGCTACACTTACAGGTTTATCAACATTTATAAACTCCTGAAACTTTTTTTAGGTGCTCCGGGTAGGTTTTGGTAAATAGTTGTTGCTACTATTAGATTTCTTTGTTTCGAAGTGAAAGTTATGCCACATGCATTTTCTGCGGCCCGGAGGGCTTCTCCTACAAGTTTATGTGTACGTGTAATAAAATTGTTTAAATCTTCGTGTTCCTCTTTCTTCCATTTAGCTTGGAAGACTGCTTCTAACGTGGCTAAGGGTTGTGCAAGGGTTATTTCTTTAAAAAATTCTAATAAGTTTTGTTTAAAATCGTCCCATGTTGTAGCTTCGCTAATAATTGATGGAACGTAGGTGACTGTGTCATGAGCATTCCCTTCTTTCGGGTCGATAAATCTTTTTGCTTCCCTAATTTTTATATCATTATCGGTAATATTTTCGCGTAAGAAATGTTGCTCTAACGATTCAATCCAAGGTCTTACGCGTGGTTCAACAAAACGATTATCTATGGTCCCCCTTAAAAATTAAAATAGTATGAGGAAGTTTACTAGTCTGCCTAAGTTAATGTTGCTGGGGCGGGGGTTGAGACTGAGACATATTGGCTTGTTCTGGATCTGAAGTTTGTGTGTTTGGGAGTATGTTTGAAGGGCGCGGGGTAGGTGGAAAAATGGGTGTAGGTAAATTTTCTATGTCAGAAAGCGCACCGTCTGAATCGCTCATAGTGAAGGTACTTATTAATGTGTTCTAATAGTCTGCTTGACCGATCTTAATTTATGGAATGATCACTAAGGGTTTTCCTAACTACACTATCTAAAAAAAATGCACAACAATTTGCCTAACTAGGGGAAAAATTTGAAAGATTGCAACAAAAAAAAATGTAAACAAAATTTCACTCGAATGTAGTGAAGGTATGGTAATACTCGTGACCGGACAGCTCATACAGGAACAACACATACCCCGACAACTTATACCGCACAACTCAGACCCGGACAAACTCATACCTAGGACAATCATACCTAGGACAACTCATACTCTCTTCAACAATTACCTCCCCAATGTTGATCTTTTCATCTATATCCACCCGAAAGTTTAACTCTGCAAATTAACATAAATAAGATAAGAAAACAATAACAAATTTATTATTATGCAAACATATAATAAATAGAGAACCATTATTTATATAGGAAAAATTGAATGCCGGTTAGGTCAACTGTACGCCCTTGACGATTGGTTAGGTTTAGTCGTGATATTTTCGTTAGTTTTAACGAAAATATCACGACTAAACCTAACAATCGTTCAAGGGCGTACAGTTGACCTAACTGGGCATTCAATGAACCCAAACCGGGTACTCAGTTGACCTAACCGGGCATTCAATGAAACTAACTGGGCATATATATATAATATATGTATAACTTGCATGAATTTTAATGTTTAAATTTAATTTAATTTTACCAAAATAAATGTTTTCATTAATTTTCTTTTTTTTTTCTGGTCCTAGGTATGAGCTGTCCTAGGTATGGTTGTCCTAGGTATGAGTTGTCCTAGGTATGAGTTGTCCGGGTATGAGTTGTCCGGGTATGAGTTGTCCGGGTATGAGCTGTCCTGGTATGAACTGTCCTAGAACCGGTAATACTATGTTTGGTTAGCCCTGTTCAAAAATCAACTTTTTCTTATTTTCATAGGTTTCTGTACTTTTTCCCATGCTTTTTGACCTGAAAAGGCCGAAAATCACAACCATTTTGACCTAGGTTGTTGGGAAGCATTGCCGCAGGAGCTTTAAGTTTTCTGTCTTGAAATCGGCCAAAAGCACCAGTTCCGGGGTCCCTTGAATCATGTTTTTGAACTATAACTTTTATCTAAACAAGATAGAGCAACAAAATAGGCACCAAATTAAAGTGTTTTTAATCCTCTTTCTAACTTATACAATTATGATAGTCTTGGAACAAGAAATGGCACATTGGTACATACAAAGATTTCAGAAATATCACAAAATTCGTTTTCTCACACTCAAGGCAGACAAGGCGCCTTATTCATGACACAAATTTGAGATTAACATTTTGTCACAAGTCTAATCGATCAAGAAGTGAAAGCATTACATGATTAATTTCATAATGACATTTACACAGTCAGTTGTTGAGAGTTTGTTTCTTGAAGCTGTCAAAGCGGCGTCTATTGAACTCCACAGCTTGAAGGAGATAGTCCCTTTGCTTGGCATCTGTTGTTATGACATTTGCAAAGTCGCTCATCATCTTGACACCACGTTCAGCAATGTCATTCACCGCTTTCAGATTCTTAACATAGTCCAACGCTTTTCTGTAGTCCTCATTCTGTGGCCAAGACGTGACAGGTTCCAGAAGCCACTCGGATCCAATGTTCAGTTTCCAGCAGGAAATGTGATTCTGGGCCAATGAGATCAACCAGGGTGGCCTTAGCTCTGACTCTCTGGAATAGAGGCTTTCCTGTTCTGAAGCTGTCTGGCTTCTCAGTGGCATGTAACTGGGCAGCAATGTCGTGCTTCAATGTGTCACTCAATCTACTGCTGAAGAGGGCAAATGGCACGACTTCCTGCGTCAGGTACCATTTGTGGTTTTCCATCTTATTAAGTACTGCATCAGCAAGCTCTGGGTCAGTTTTCTTGTAATTCAACATGTCCTGGATTAGACTTTGATCATTCACGGGAGCATCTGCAGCAGACATTGACATCATCCATACAGGAGTGTAGAACAGCGCAAGGAAGGTGTTGAGTCTTTCCAGCTTTGATACAGTGTCTTCGTCGTACTCAAGTTGATCTGCAAACATCAGCATTTTCATGGAGTACAGGTTTCTGGCCATCCATCTGGCCTGATGAATGGCGCCTGGTCGACTCCAGTGAATACCTCGAGGAGGCGTTCCTCCAAGAACAATGACTGTCAGTTCAGCCATTTCCCTGTAGTCGGCTCTTGGAAGCCTTTCTGCTGTTAGAATGTCTTGGAGTATTTCTTCACTGTTCTTCTTCTTTTCCTTCAGCCATTTGCTGTTGATAGCCAGCATCTTTGGGTTTTCCTTGGACAAGTCCGTCCAAACATCCTTCAGATGCTCAAACCAGGGATTATCTGGCCCCTTCACCTTCCCAAACAGCTTCTCCCAAACTGCTCCTACTAGGATTTCCAGGATGTGATGTCGACAGGCCAGATAAAACACCTTTTTCTTCAGCATTTTCTCTAGCAGTTTGGCAGCTCCTCTGTGACCTCCACTGTTACTGGAGGTAGTATCAAAAACAAGGGCAGTAACATTATCCGTAAGTTCCCATGTCTCCAGTAAATCCATTGAAGCCTCAGCCTGAGCTGTGCCAGAAGAATTGTCGATGACAGGTACTCCCAATAACTTTCCTTCAGTGTATGAAGGTGGACCAGACACTAGCACAGCTAAAGTCTCTGAGGTACTTCCAGGTTCACTGCCCAAGACATCTTTGAGCAACTTTCCATCCCAGTGTAAGGGAGCGTACTGTGGTTTTTTTTCACAAAACTTGGACATGTGACTCTGGCTGATATTATACCCGGACAGCATTCTGTTGCGACGTGTTGTTGAGGTTGAGATGACGAAGTTATCCAGATCAGCCCCTCCAGCTTTCAAGGTGGCAGAAACCATGGCAGTAACTTGATTGTCTGATAAACCAAGACGATCAGCTGTATTGCAGATGACATCACATTTCATGACCTTCCTTGGAAAGGAAACGTCAAAGTCACACTAGTCACAGTGTCTTGATGGTGAGAACATCCAGGACGAGGCTGATGGTAATCCATGTCCTCTGTGTTAGCGTCGTTGTCAGTTGAGTCACCCCAGGTAATGTCATCCACATGAACAACTGCCTCTTGTTCTGCTGCAGCTGTAAAATAGTACAACATGTTAAGACAGTAATTGTTAAGTACATGCTAAATATCGCAATGGAGTAAAACTTAAAACTTTTTGTGACGTTCAAAGTAATTAGTTTTACCTTGTTCTTGTCTATGCTGCAGTCTTTCATTCCTCGCTGCTTGCTGCAGGGATCTTGTCTCAAAAATCTTGTCATGACCAGACATATGACCTTTCCTCTCAGTCTTTTGGTCTTCGTAGAACCTGATATCCTCATCTTTCTTCTCTCTGGATAACAGTCTGTTGTTCTGTATTTCCTGGATTGCATCTGGAGCTCCTATATCGAACAGGCTGTCTAATTCCAGCACAAATGCTCCTCTTTTTCCTCCAGGGTTATTTGCTCTTCCTTTGCTTTTCACCAGAGCACGATGTTTCTCATGTAGTTTCATGAAGAGCTTCATTGCGTTGTACTTGGTCATTGTCTTGATCTTAGCCATCTGCCAGAATGGGGTGATAGATTCAACTGTTTCATATGCAAGGTCTTGAACCATGGGCCTCCCTGCATTTTCCGGTAAATTCTGAAGATTAAGGAAATACTGGAACGCCTGTCTGTTGGTGGGAAGCTGGGAACCACTGATAAAAGCTGAAGGGTATCCAACCAGGAAAGTTTCAGTGAGAGATCTGGTAGATGGCCCAGTTGACACCTGCCTTGGACAGTACGTGGAGGTTCTGAGATATCAACTGCGCGCCCACGGAGCTCCCTCAGCTCCTTGCTTAATGCCATTGTGAAGTTGTAACTTGTAGATGGTTTTCTAGATTCTGATTGAGATTCTGTTGTTTCCTGAAAAATGATAGATAATTATTATTATTATTATTATTATTATTAATTATTATTTATTATTATTATTATTATTATTATTATTATTATTATTATTTATTAATTTTATGCTCTTTCATTTGATACCTAATTTGTTGCTCTATCTTGTTTAGATCAAAAGTTAAAGTGCAAAACATAATTCAAGGGACCCCGGAATTGGCGCTTTGGCCGATTTCAAGGCAGAAAATTTAAAGCTCCATGCGGCAATGCTTCCCAACATCCTAGGTCAAAATAGTTGTGATTTTCGGCTTTTTCAGGTCAAAAAGCATGGGAAAGTGTACAGAAACCTGTGAAAATAAGAAAAGGTGATTTTTGAACAGGCCTAATGTTTGGTACATTAAATAAAATTATACTATACTAACTAGAATAGTAAAAATAACTGAAAATAACTGTGAAAATAACTGAAAATAACTGTGACAATAATTCTGCGACAATAATTCTGTGAAAATACTGTTTTCAATAAAAAGAATGTATCATTGGTGTCTGAAGTGTTCACTGTGTTTTTTTGTTAATTCTGGCTCAATACTAAATATTAATTGTTAATAATAATGACTTTTCAAATGTTTAGAAATTATTTTAAAAAAGAGTTTTGTACTTAACAAGATTCCTACAGCGAAATCCTTAGAGACGTGTCCTGAAGACGTGTCTTGCTGGCCACTTGTTCTTGGATGAAAACTAGGCGTGGAGAACTTTGAGTCGTGACGCACCGGTTCAAGGGTGGATGTGACGAACTAGAAGTCGTGACACGCCGGTCAAGTGGGTGTTGGTTCTGGTTCCAGGGTCTGGAAGACTGGAAGAATTCTGGAGTCGTGAAGATCCTGGTTAAAGGGTCGCCAGTTGTTAACCCCTCCGTCTATGGCCCGGGATGGTTCGAAGTCGACGGGGGTTCTAGTTAGGTGGCAGCAATGGATGTGTGACTTGCAGTAGTTTTCTTCTATATTATTCTCCGAGTTCTTCTATAGTAGATCGGAGGACTCTGATAGACTTACTAAAAATGCTGAAGGTTCCGGACTCTTCTTATAGCGTATCCGGAAAGGTTAGTGACTAAGTTCTTCTGAAGAGAGCAATGCTCGAAGGGGAAAATAAAAAGTTTCTCTTACTGTAATTTACTGCTAAAATGTACAGGTAGTGCTCAGCCTCTGAATTAGCTTCTGAATGACAATGGAAGATTTTTAGTGGGTTTATATACCCAAAAACTGCTAACATCGTTATTATTAAATGCTAAAAGGGCTGTGTTATTTTTGCACAATATTTGAAAATAAAGTAAATTTTCAGCTGTGGTAAGGCTTGAACGAGTAAACAAAATATTTGAAGACGAAACCATATTTTTATCTTAAACCACGACTTTTCAGATCTGATGTTATCATGATCTGCCAAGTTAACTAAAAGTGGAAATCGGACTATGCATCTTTACACTAAAATATGCATATGAGTGAAATTTTAAGGTTTAAGATGTACAATTTTAATGCTTAGGCAAGACATGATCTCATCTTTTATAACGAAAGAGAAGGTATACAAAATATGAACATTGCAAAGCTTAAGCAGGATTCCTTATTAAGCGAAATCTAAAAAAATGATTAGGAGATTTTAAAAAACAACAGGTCACCAATTATTTAGCAAAGTAGAAAGCAAATAAATTTTTTTATCCAAACTCGCGTTGGGCGATTTTGGTCCTTATGTAAAAATGAATACACACACATACATACATATGAGTATAGGCATTATATAAAGTTAAATATATAAGAATATACAGGATTATATAAATACATGAACCATATAACACATGAATTTTTAAAATGGATACTTTTTCTTACAATTGATACAGGGACTATATAAATGAATACAAGAATTACATGAAGAATAAGATAATATAGGAATATGGGAATTATTTATGGTTCATTTTTACATATATATATATATATATATATGTGTTAACCCCCCCCTTTATGGCCCTGAGTCGGTTCGGATTCGAAGGGGGGGTTCTGGTTCGGAGGCAAGCAACGGATGTTTCTTCTTTATACTTTTCTATAATTCTTTCTAATTCTTTTCTCTCGCTTTATGGGGTCGACACTCTGTTAATTCTTTTCTTCCAATAATAGAAGATAGCCCAACTCGAGGGAAAATAAAAACTTTCTCTTACTTTGGTTTACTTCTTAAAAATTACAGTTGGTACTCTGAATTACAAGGGGTAGAGGTTCGACCTCTTTCGACCATGGCTCAGGCCGGAATCTAAAAATATATTAAGGAGGCAAGGGGCCTCTGCCCCCTCCTAATGAGGTGCTAATCTGAAGTACAACGATGAAGTGCTAATCAGAAGTCTAATGCAGAAGTGCAACAAATGAAGTCTAATAATGAAGTGAAGTATTTTACAAATATACGTATAATATAACTTAAATGTTTGGGGGAGAACAGTTGAAGGTTAAATTTCCCCCCTTTTTAAACACATGATTTCAACTAAAAAGAATAAAAAATAAAAAAATAAAAAAGAACAGTAGTATCGCTGATTCTACATTTATGGAGGCGATATCATTTCGTATTAGCACATAAGCACAATTTTGAGTACATGACTGAGTACGTATTAATTTTGGTTCATTACAATTACGATTACAATTACTAATTAATTCACATTCACTTATTATTGTTTTAATTACAATTCCATTAAAGTACATTCTTACATGATAAATTAAATCATTACATTTAATTACAGTTTCACTGAAGTACATTAAAGGTTATTGTTAATTTAAAGTATTACAGTTAATTACAATTTAAACAGTTACTATAACTTTGTCTTGTTTTTACAGTGTTTCATATTAATAGACAATTAAGATTTTAGAAATATAATACAAAGTACATGGCACTTACGAGATAATTTATTTTACGAAATAATATGCTATAATGTTATAAATTCGAATCAGAGCGAAAGGAGACCTTTTTTATCTTAGAAACGTTCAAATTCTGCTGTGATGAGCGGAATTTCTGATAATAACTTACTAAGCATTTATGAATATCTTGCGAGGGTTGAACGTACTTGAAAGTAAAAATGAAAAAAATAATACGAGAACGTTTTTTCGCGTTCTCGAACGAAACTTCGCGCCTCACAAATTGACACGAGTAAAGATGATTATTTAATAAAAATTACATACGATAATGGTCAAGCTAAAATATGGACGTATGGGGGCGGGGATAAGATGCAAGACAATTCATAATTAATTATAATAACTTTTATAACAAATGGAAAATGGATAATGGATACGACTAAACCATAGAAAGGGTAGATCGTAGGGTTGTGACATGAACAAAAATAGGAAGCTACAAGTAAAATTATTATCCAAACTCGCGTTAAGCGATTTTGGTTCTTATGTAAAAATGGACAATGAATTCATATAATAATGGTGTAGGAATTGTTCATTGTTCACTTTTTACATTACTCTCGCCTTTTAAAAATGATATTTATACAATAATTTAATAGGGTACCATTAATACAATACAAATGGGAAAATAACATCCTAACAGGGTACCATTAGTTACAATACAAATTTTATACAGAACGATTTCGCGTGGTCGAGTACAATGCAGAGTAATCAAATTTTTAAAATGACACTCGCGTAGAGGGCTATGATAAAAATATAAAAATTCAAAGATTAATACTTTAATTTAGATAAACAATTAAGCTAGACAAAGAATGATATTGTAAAATTTTTTAGCAAAATTTTATTATTCTGTGGGAAAAATTACGTACATAATGAATAGAGTAGATAAAAGGGAAAAACGTAAATCGTACAATCTATAAGCTAATGTTTATTGACTATTGTAAGTAAAAAAATCGAATTACATAATGGATGATGTATAGACCTGTGGTCTAATGTGTATTTTTGTGTACTAGGTACAAAGTGTGTATCTTACAATATATATATAGTGTGCATACATGCATTTTTATTGACTGTTGTAGGTACAAATCGAATTACGTAGTGGATGATGTATAGACCTGTGGTCAAATGTGTAGGGATTTGGAAGGTTTTTTGAATTAACAAAGTTTAAAAATGATGTATAATAATTTAGGGTTATAAAATCTTTTAAGTTTAAGTCAATTATTGTTATTGTTATTATTATTATTATTATTATTATTATTATTATCATTATTATTATTACAAAATCCTTTAAGCTCAAGGTCAATTATTATAAAGTCTAATTACAGGTAAATTTTTCATTAAAAATTATTTTTATATAATAAAAAAAAATATTAAAAAGGTTTTAATAATTTTTGCGTGTTAAGTAGAAAAATCATACTTTTTCGTTGAATGTTGATAGAATTTTGAATTATTTGATATTTTAGTCTGAAAACTTGTTTGCATATAGACAAATTCATCTGTTTTATTGCGTAGAAGTTTTATTAAAAATTAAAGGACTGAAATTTAGGGTATGTGCGGTCATACGGGTAAATTTCCCGATCGTACAGAGCAGGATAAATTAGGTACATGATCGATTAATTGTTACGCTATTTCTGTCATCATATAATCAAAATAATTATAAAACTCGTTAAAAACTTTTATAAAAACGGTTTTGGTCGACAATGGGTTCAACTGGGGTTGGGGTGTTAAAATAAAAATAAAAATAAAAAAAACAAAGTTTGGAGTACTACATTCGGGGGAATTGAGTGACTAAGCGGGGGATATAAGTCTGAAATTGACAATAAGTTTTTCGTAAGCACTTTGCCTTTTTTTTTTCTTTTTTTTTTTTTTTAAAGATTGCTTGTCACACTACTTAGAACAAAAACTAAAAAAAAGTTGAAACAAAACGGAGGGACGGCATGTTCCTCATATACATTACAATAATTACCAAAATCGTTACAAACAATTGTAAAAACGGTTTTGTGGCAATTAATGAATTACATAACTATATATCTATATACGTAACAATGGCATGAAAAGAAAAGACAGATAGGTCAATTTTCTTCTCACAAACACAAAAAAAGGTTGAATTAAATTCTTAAATTACATTTTCTTAAAATACAAAGGAAAAGTTGAATTCAATTGACTGCATTGAAAACTAACTTGGGACTTGAAATAAAAATGACTTGGGACTTGGAATAAAAATGACTTGGAATAAATCTCTCTGACTTCAAGTAAAACTCTGACTTGAAATAAATCTCTCTGACTTGAAATAAATCTCTCTGACTTCAAGTAAAACTCTGACTTGAGCTCTATCAAGTATTCTGAAACTGAAAATGAAACTGACTTGAACTATTATCAAGTAGTATCTTGAAACTGAAAATGAAACAGACTTGAACTCTTATCAAGTAGTATCTTGAAACTGTAACTTGAACTCTTATCAAGTATTCTTGAAACTTAACTGTCTAACTTGAACGCTTGTCAAGTATCTCTCTAAATCTCTCTGTAAACTCTCTCTCTCTTAATTTGCAAGTCAATTCAATTCAGTAATTGAAAAAAAATTTGCAAACAAAAAATTAAAAAAATGTAAACAATATTTCACTCTGGTATTATTATGTTTGGTACATAAAATAAAATTATTCTATACTGAATATAACAGTGAAAATAACTCTGAAAATAACTCTCTGGAAATTAACTCTCTGGATATTAACTCTGTTACAATTAACTCTGTGTTAAAATTTCTATTTCACTAAAAAAAATGTATCACTGGTGTCTGAAATGTTCACTGTGTTTTGTGTTAAATTCTGGCTCCATACTAAATATTAACTGTTAATAGTACTGATTTTTTTTCGTGTTTATAAATTTCTTAAAAAAAAACAACTCTTACTTAACAAGATTCCTACGGCGAAATCCTTAGAGACGTGTCCTGAAGACGTCTTGCTGGCTAAAATCTTCTGGTTAAACATCTTCTGGGTAAAAATCTTCTGGGTAAAAATCTTCTGGTAAAAATCTTCTGATTAAAATCTTCTTGATAGTAGGGTCGCCAATTTTTGTTTATCCTGGCTATAGGGTCGCCACTTGTTAACCCCCCCTTTATGGCCCTGAGTCGGTTCGGATTTGACGGGGGGGTTCTGGTTCGGAGGCAAGCAACGGATGTTTCTTCTTTATACTTTTCTATAATTCTTTCTAATTCTTTTCTCTCGCTTTATGGGGTCGACACTCTGTTAATTCTTTTCTTCCAATAATAGAAGATAGCCCAACTCGAGGGAAAATAAAAACTTTCTCTTACTTTGGTTTACTTCTTAAAAATTACAGTTGGTACTCTGAATTACAAGGGGTAGAGGTTCGACCTCTTTCGACCATGGCTCAGGCCGGAATCTAAAAATATATTAAGGAGGCAAGGGGCCTCTGCCCCCTCCTAATGAGGTGCTAATCTGAAGTACAACGATGAAGTGCTAATCAGAAGTCTAATGCAGAAGTGCAACAAATGAAGTCTAATAATGAAGTGAAGTATTTTACAAATATACGTATAATATAACTTAAATGTTTGGGGGAGAACAGTTGAAGGTTAAATTTCCCCCCTTTTTAAACACATGATTTCAACTAAAAAGAATAAAAAATAAAAAAATAAAAAAGAACAGTAGTATCGCTGATTCTACATTTATGGAGGCGATATCATTTCGTATTAGCACATAAGCACAATTTTGAGTACATGACTGAGTACGTATTAATTTTGGTTCATTACAATTACGATTACAATTACTAATTAATTCATATTCACTTATTATTGTTTTAATTACAATTCCATTAAAGTACATTCTTACATGATAAATTAAATCATTACATTTAATTACAGTTTCACTGAAGTACATTAAAAGTTATTGTTAATTTAAAGTATTACAGTTAATTACAATTTAAACAGTTACTATAACTTTGTCTTGTTTTTACAGTGTTTCATATTAATAGACAATTAAGATGTTAGAAATATAATACAAAGTACATGGCACTTACGAGATAATTTATTTTACGAAATAATATGCTATAATGTTATAAATTCGAATCAGAGTGAAAGGAGACCTTTTTTATCTTAGAAGCGATCAAATTCTGCTGTGATGAGCGGAATTTCTGATAATAACTTACTAAGCATTTATGAATATCTTGCGAGGGTTGAACGCACTTGAAAGTAAAAATGAAAAAAATAATACGAGAACGTTTTTTCGCGTTCTCGAACGAAACTTCGCGCCTCACAAATTGACACGAGTAAAGATGATTATTTAATAAAAATTACATACGATAATGGTCAAGCTAAAATATGGACGTATGGGGGCGAGGATAAGATGCAAGACAATTCATAATTAATTATAATAACTTTTATAACAAATGGAAAATGGATAATGGATACGACTAAACCATAGAAAGGGTAGATCGTAGGGTTGTGACATGAACAAAAATAGGAAGCTACAAGTAAAATTATTATCCAAACTCGCGTTAAGCGATTTTGGTTCTTATGTAAAAATGGACAATGAATTCATATAATGATGGTGTAGGAATTGTTCATTGTTCACTTTTTACATTACTCTCGCCTTTTAAAAATGATATTTATACAATAATTTAATAGGGTACCATTAATACAATACAAATGGGAAAATAACATCCTAACAGGGTACCATTAGTTACAATACAAATTTTATACAGAACGATTTCGCGTGGTCGAGTACAATGCAGAGTAATCAAATTTTTAAAATGACACTCGCGTAGAGGGCTATGATAAAAATATAAAAATTCAAAGATTAATACTTTAATTTAGATAAACAATTAAGCTAGACAAAGAATGATATTGTAAAATTTTTTAGCAAAATTTTATTATTCTGTGGGAAAAATTACGTACATAATGAATAGAGTAGATAAAAGGGAAAAACGTAAATCGTACAATCTATAAGCTAATGTTTATTGACTATTGTAAGTAAAAAAATCGAATTACATAATGGATGATGTATAGACCTGTGGTCTAATGTGTATTTTTGTGTACTAGGTACAAAGTGTGTATCTTACAATATATATAGTGTGCATACATGCATTTTTATTGACTGTTGTAGGTACAAATCGAATTACGTAGTGGATGATGTATAGACCTGTGGTCAAATGTGTAGGGATTTGGAAGGTTTTTTGAATTAACAAAGTTTAAAAATGATGTATAATAATTTAGGGTTATAAAATCTTTTAAGTTTAAGTCAATTATTGTTATTGTTATTATTATTATTATTATTATTATTATTATTATCATTATTATTATTACAAAATCCTTTAAGCTCAAGGTCAATTATTATAAAATCTAATTACAGGTAAATTTTTCATTAAAAATTATTTTTATATAATAAAAAAATATATTAAAAAGGTTTTAATAATTTTTGCTTGTTAAGTAGAAAAATCATACTTTTTCGTTGAATGTTGATAGAATTTTGAATTATTTGATATTTTAGTCTGAAAACTTGTTTGCATATAGACAAATTCATCTGTTTTATTGCGTAGAAGTTTTATTAAAAATTAAAGGACTGAAATTTAGGGTATGTGCGGTCATACGGGTAAATTTCCCGATCGTACAGAGCAGGATAAATTAGGTACATGATCGATTAATTGTTACGCTATTTCTGTCATCATATAATCAAAATAGTTATAAAACTCGTTAAAAACTTTTGTAAAAAGGGTTTTGGTCGACACTGGGTTCAACTGGGGTTGGGGTTTTAAAATAAAAATAAAAATAAAAAAAAAAAGTTTGGAGTACTACATTCGGGGGAATTGAGTGACTAAGCGGGGGATATAAGTCTGAAATTGACAATAAGTTTTTCGTAAGCACTTTGCTTTTTTTTTTTTTTTTTTTTTTCTTTTTTTTTTTTTTTAAAGATTGCTTGTCACACTACTTAGAACAAAAACTAAAAAAAGTTGAAACAAAACGGAGGGACGGCATGTTCCTCATATACATTACAATATTTACCAAAATCGTTACAAACAATTGTAAAAACGGTCTTGTGGCAATTAATGAATTACATAACTATATATCTATATACGTAACAATGGCATGAAAGAAAAGACAGATAGGTCAATTTTCTTCTCACAAACACAAAAAAAGGTTGAATTAAATTCTTAAATTACATTTTCTTAAATTACAAAGGAAAAGTTGAATTCAATTGACTGCATTGAAAACTAACTTGGGACTTGAAATAAAATGACTTGGGACTTGGAATAAAAATGACTTGGAATAAATCTCTCTGACTTGAAATAAATCTCTCTGACTTCAAGTAAAACTCTGACTTGAGCTCTATCAAGTATTCTGAAACTGAAAATGAAACTGACTTGAACTCTTATCAAGTAGTGTCTTGAAACTGAAAATGAAACTGACTTGAACTCTTATCAAGTAGTATCTTGAAACTGTAACTTGAACTCTTATCAAGTATTCTTGAAACTTAACTGTCTAACTTGAACGCTTGTCAAGTATCTCTCTAAATCTCTCTGTAAACTCTCTCTCTCTTAATTTGCAAGTCAATTCAATTCAGTAATTGAAAAAAAATTTGCAAACAAAAAATAAAAAAAATGTAAACAATATTTCACTCTGGTATTATTATGTTTGGTACATAAAATAAAATTATTCTATACTGAATATAACAGTGAAAATAACTCTGAAAATAACTCTCTGGAAATTAACTCTGTTACAATTAACTCTGTTACAATTAACTCTGTTACAATTAACTCTGTTACAATTAACTCTGTGTTAAAATTTCTATTTCACTAAAAAAAATGTATCAGTGGTGTCTGAAATGTTCACTGTGTTTTGTGTTAAATTCTGGCTCCATACTAAATATTAACTGTTAATAGTACTGATTTTTTTTTCAAGTGTTTATAAATTTCTTAAAAAAAACAACTCTTACTTAACAAGATTCCTACGGCGAAATCCTTAGAGACGTGTCCTGAAGACGTCTTGCTGGCTAAAATCTTCTGGTTAAACATCTTCTGGGTAAAAATCTTCTGGGTAAAAATCTTCTGGGTAAAAATCTTCTGATTAAAATCTTCTTGATAGTAGGGTCGCCAATTTTTGTTTATCCTGGCTATAGGGTCGCCACTTGTTAACCCCCCCCTTTATGGCCCTGAGTCGGTTCGGATTCGACGGGGGGGTTCTGGTTCCGAGGCAAGCAACGGATGTTTCTTCTTTATACTTTTCTATAATTCTTTCTAATTCTTTTCTCTTGCTTTATGGGGTCGACACTCTGTTAATTCTTTTCTTCCAATAATACAAGATAGCCCAACTCGAGGGAAAATAAAAACTTTCTCTTACTTTGGTTTACTTCTTAAAAATTACAGTTGGTACTCTGAATTACAAGGGGTAGAGGTTCGACCTCTTTCGACCATGGCTCAGGCCGGAATCTAAAAATATATTAAGGAGGCAAGGGGCCTCTGCCCCCTCCTAATGAGGTGCTAATCTGAAGTACAACGATGAAGTGCTAATCAGAAGTCTAATGCAGAAGTGCAACAAATGAAGTCTAATAATGAAGTGAAGTATTTTACAAATATACGTATAATATAACTTAAATGTTTGGGGGAGAACAGTTGAAGGTTAAATTTCCCCCATTTTTAAACACATGATTTCAACTAAAAAGAATAAAAAATAAAAAAATAAAAAAGAACAGTAGTATCGCTGATTCTACATTTATGGAGGCGATATCATTTCGTATTAGCACATAAGCACAATTTTGAGTACATGACTGAGTACGTATTAATTTTGGTTCATTACAATTACGATTACAATTACTAATTAATTCATATTCACTTATTATTGTTTTAATTACAATTCCATTAAAGTACATTTTTACATGATAAATTAAATCATTACATTTAATTACAGTTTCACTGAAGTACATTAAAAGTTATTGTTAATTTAAAGTATTACAGTTAATTACAATTTAAACAGTTACTATAACTTTGTCTTGTTTTTACAGTGTTTCATATTAATAGACAATTAAGATGTTAGAAATATAATACAAAGTACATGGCACTTACGAGATAATTTATTTTACGAAATAATATGCTATAATGTTATAAATTCGAATCAGAGCGAAAGGAGACCTTTTTTATCTTAGAAGCGTTCAAATTCTGCTGTGATGAGCGGAATTTCTGATAATAACTTACTAAGCATTTATGAATATCTTGCGAGGGTTGAACGCACTTGAAAGTAAAAATGAAAAAATAATACGAGAACGTTTTTTCGCGTTCTCGAACGAAACTTCGCGCCTCACAAATTGACACGAGTAAAGATGATTATTTAATAAAAATTACATACGATAATGGTCAAGCTAAAATATGGACGTAAGGGGGCGGGGATAAGATGCAAGACAATTCATAATTAATTATAATAACTTTTATAACAAATGGAAAATGGATAATGGATACGACTAAACCATAGAAAGGGTAGATCGTAGGGTTGTGACATGAACAAAAATAGGAAGCTACAAGTAAAATTATTATCCAAACTCGCGTTAAGCGATTTTGGTTCTTATGTAAAAATGGACAATGAATTCATATAATGATGGTGTAGGAATTGTTCATTGTTCACTTTTCCATTTGTATATATATATATATATATAACCTTAATTGATGCAAATATACGTAATAAATAAACATATCGGTAACAATATACATATATATATAAATAAAATCAAGGATTAAGGTATCCAAAGGGTACGGTATCGTAGGTACCAGGCACCTGGTAACGTTTCCTATAGGTGTTACGGCATACTAATGTGCCCCTAAGTTCCTTCACAAACCCCAGTTTCCGCGCCAGAAAATTGTGGGTCCCCACAGTCATTTGGGTTGGCTGGTCGCCCTCATCCTCCAAACACACTAGATCCTTTAACGAGCCAAAGTTAACGACTCGTCAGTTCGCATGGTTAAGCGTGATACCCTTAGCCTTCACGATATATTTCATATCATTCCTCACCCTCACCCATACCCCATAGGTTTTTGGCCCTGTTGATACAAATTAGTCTGCGTATGCACCATCACCATACTCATCCTTGATCTCGTCAGTTAACTCTCCGAGGAATTCCCCAATAGCAGGCATGTATTCACCCTCCCTCGCTGTGAATATCACGCTATCTGTGTCAGCGTACAGCACCCTCCGGCCAAGAGAATGCAGTAGTCACCAAAGCTTGAAGCAGGCGTGGCCGTTGTGAAGCTGGCTACAAGTATGTTTGTAACCCATGTGGTATCTATGGCCAGTTCGGTGATGTTTTAATTTATTATGTATTACCTACATTCACGATCTCCATAACCACTTTATCGGGAGCGTTGGCATAATCCCAGACTTCACTATAAATTTGTGCCAAATGAACGTTCCCTTTGCCGATATTCTGTGCAAATTTCCCCCAAAGACTGTTTAGACACAAATTTGCACTAAAGCGCTTGCCAGGATTCTTAACAATCAGG
The DNA here is from genome assembly GCA_023014485.1 of Bathynomus jamesi. Lineage (NCBI taxonomy): Eukaryota > Metazoa > Arthropoda > Malacostraca > Isopoda > Cirolanidae > Bathynomus > Bathynomus jamesi. Next base: position 276,246 of record JAJOZX010002292.1, read on the forward strand.
ATTCTTAACACTTCATGTATCTTCAATATTCTGTACCCATGGCGAACGGCTAGGGCCAGCTTTGGGCTTGTATATACACCTCCGATCTTACGCTGGTTGGTTGTATGGTTACAATCACCGTTGTTCTCCTCTGCGCACTTCACACACACAGGGGAAACATGAGTTGTGATCTATAACGACGGGTAAGATCAGCATCCATAAATCTCGAGGGGGAACACGTCTACTAAAGAGAGTCCAAAGTAGCGCTCATTCAAATTAGCTGAAAACTCCTCGATGGTTTGTATGGTGGGACACACCAGTTTTTCAAGCGCACCTGCAGGGTACGGATTGTTCTACATCACGTAGGGGTATAAAGAGCAGAAGTCGAAGTCGTATGGCGTTTCACGCCCTCCGTAGGCGAAAAGTATAGCTTGAATGGGTTTGTAGGCCCTCCAAATAAGCTGTCACCGGATTTGAGGGGGTCCAACACCATTGAACGTTTGATGGTCCTTATTTCTTCACGGATCTGGTCATCTGTTTCCATCCGTGCATCATACTCATGCTCCCACAAGATCTTGTGAGTGAACTGGGAGCCTATAAGCTGATCGCGGTTACGGGTCCATGCGAGACTGTCGGCGGGGGATCTTCCATAAAGGTCCTCTGTTACGGCACATTCAGCGCGCGGGCATCCATGCCACCAGCAGCCGTTAAAGGAATACACAGTCTTCTCACCAGTGGCTGGATCTTCACTTAGGCCGTCAACCCAAAAAACACGACCATTGACCTTAACGGATACCTCACCCGTATTGCGAGCATGCTTTATGTGTACCCCGGTCTGTTGCTGTAGGTGTATGAGCCAGTAAATAGCCTTGTGCCCATAACTGCTGGGATTGTTTCTGTGAATGACTGCAAAGGTGTCTTTAGGCATGAAGTTATTCTTGAACACCGTTAAGCATAATGATGTGATCGTGGTTGCGACTTGCAGCGGATCACATTTGAAACAGGTTATGTACATCCTTCTAAAGTCCTGAAAACATACTCCAAGCACATGCACATCATTCACGCAATAACGTTCACATTCATCAGCTATATTGTATGGACTAGCTTCATTAAAACTATTGCAGTAGCGGTCGAAATCTTCACACTCCCTATCACTCATGTTGGTGTAGTTAAAGTAATGTTTGGACGGAGGTAGTCCTCCGTAATTTAAAGTTTCGCTAGTGAGGAATGTGTAAGGGAAATATCCTTTTGAAACTTCAGCGGCTACGCCCATGACCTTGGGTAGCTTTGCTAATTTACAAGGCGTGAAGAGCAGGGTGCCTTTAAACTGTACATTGCCTCTTATCTGCATCTGTATTAGTTTGTTGCCTCTTTTCAAGGGATTACCTGTAAATATCGCAGACGACTCGTGTTCAAACAACTCCTTATAAAGGAACTGTGTCAAATTTTGCCCCGTTATGGGCAAGAATATAGTCATTTTTTTTAACAATATTTTTTGAACAATTTGACAATATAGGATACAGAGTTTCACAGGGCTGTCGTGTGCAGTCGTTTTAAAAACGTTTGCTCGTTTTCCACATTTGTGACAATCATCACACTCGAACTTATTGGGCGCATCACAGATAATCTGACTTACGAGTAAATGTGGAATAACCTCTTTGGTTTCAGCGTTCGTGTAAGTTTCTCTATCGTAGTACACAGTTATACAAGGGCTAATTTTAGGCTTAGCATCTTTCATATAACATACATGCTTCACTCTATCCGTCTTATATTTTTCATGACATGTAGAACAGCGAATTTCATCGCATTTATGTTTGAAATTCACCCAATTATCCATCATGTGAAACATACCGCACTTAAAAATCCTCATTTTCCTGCAAGTGCCAATTGATTTATGGCGTTCAAAGCATTTATTATTGAAAAATGTACGTCTACACACATTACATTCTCTCTTCTCAGTTTCAACTACACGAATTTCATATTAGGGGCTTTTACACTCCTGACATACCATGTAGCAATCCTTACAATGTTTTACTATATCATGAGCAAACTCGAGACATCCCTTACACATATCATGATGCCTTCCATATTTTCGACTTTTATCATAACTGGCGTAGAGAGCCCTTATATTACGGATGGGGAGATACGATGTTCCTGACAATCCTAAAATAAGTAGAGGTCTTGTACGATCTCTCACACAGCTTTTAAAAACAAACACAGTTCTACGACGATTACCCATTCCAAATACGACTATACGTGCATTCAATTCCTGCTGTACCCTTCTCAGTTCTTCAGGACCCATATTACACTCAAATTCTAGCTTACAATCTGAAGCCAGTTTACGGGCACGCTGCACAACCGTAGGCAGCCAAATTTTTGGCGTCCAAGTATTTAGCACTGTGAACATATGAGCTAAGATTATTGCCATAAAGCCGCAACCACGATCGACGTTTAAGTGCTTTCTGTAAATAATCTGAGAATTGAAATTAAGAGTATAAGATGTGGCACTATGACGCGCAACCTGGAATACTCTGTCAATATCTACCATGAAGTTGTCCATATTGAAGGCTCTACTACTTTGAGAAGCATTATATGTACGGCCCGAGATATATTTTATGTCTACAGCCACCAAATTTCTGAACAGTATTTCTACTCAAAAATCATCTACGTCCCAGTCATCTGACCCGAACCTGAAGGACAACCTCGTCCAGACTTCACGTTCGTCGCGGTTCTGAAGGGCAAACTCCAAAACACGTTCAACTACGCGTCGCAGTCCAACACCGTTGGTATACAGGGATCCAGGGTCAACCCTGACCACGTACCGATTTCTCGTCAGGGCAGGGGTGGGGGTAGCTGTTCGCACCAACTCGAATGTTATACCATCCTCCACAGTATGAGAAGCTGCTGCGGCTGTGGCGGAAGTACCCGGAGCTGAGCAGGAATAATGGGGCATATTTGAGGAAAACTACTGTTGTAGGGGTTCTGTCGTAAGACGTTGAGGGTTGGGGATCTATTACTGGGGGTCTAACAAACGGCACAATCCTGCCACGCTTTATACCTGACGTGGAGGGATCTTCATCATTCTTCCGCTTTGAATTGTCGCATGCTACAGGTATCGCTGGTGAGGGTTCGTCATCGAGGAAGGATTCTGTAGCTACACGGTCATCGGCTTCATCTGTGATATCGATGATGGGGGGCTGTACATCGTCGTCATTCACGGTTCTGTGGAAGAAGAAAAACAAGAATATAAGGAGCAGCACTTAAATTTTGTAATATTTTGTAAATGACCTACTTAGGGGTGTGACGTGTTAGAGTTGGAATCTGTAGAAAAATTCAGGTTCACAAGCCCCTCCACATGTATATATCTGGCCCTACAGGATGTGGTAAAACTGTATCTATGCTTAAAATCATTAAAGATAGGGTGGAGATGTTCTCAAAATTTGTGCATAAAATAATATGGTGCTATTCAACATATCAGTCAGTGTTCAACGAGTACAAAGGTGAAATTTTGTTCCACAAAGGTGTATATGACGTTAATTCGTTAAAGTGTAATGAGCATACAGTCATTGTAATTGACGAGCTCATGTTGGAAATGGATAAGACGTCTGCCGAGACATTTACAGTGTTCTCCCACCATCTTAACATACGCGTATTCTTCATCAATCAGAATCTATTTTTCAAAAATAGATACATGCGCGATATGTTGTTAAATACACAATATCTAGTCTTATTCGCACAACGTAGAGATTTGTCACAAATTGGGATATTAGCCAATCAAATGTTCCCGAATCAGCGTAAGGAGTTTTTGGAGGTTTATAAAGAAGCCACAAGTCTGCGTTATGGATATTTACTTTGTGACCTTCACCCGCGAAACACGTTTAGGGTGCTTCTAAGAACGAATATATTCCAAAACGAACCTGAAACCGTGTATATTCCAGAATGACAAATAGGCTGAAGAAATATCGTGAATCAATAAAAATCTATCAAAGACTGCCCCGGGCACTGCAACAGATGTTTTTAAAAATATCGACTCCGACTTTTTAAAATGCATCTGTGAAATCTGTCTTAATGTTATAAAATGTAATGTTCTAATGAAACCCTGTCAGAAGGCTCGCTTACGTGGTTACAAGAACGTAATACGTGCGCTCACTCGTAAAGGTCAAACTGTGAGGAAGAAAAAGCGAATTATTGTACAAAGAGGGGGATTATTCCTCCCCATCTTATTTTCAGTTTTGGGGCCTTTACTGACTAGATTAATATAATGAAGAAGGTGTTAGTGATTCCGCACGAGGTGTATGCTTCATTGCAAAGTTCAAAGATTCCAGACACGGCTCTAGAACCCCGTAAAATTAGGCTTAAAAGAATGGAAAGCGAGTTGCTAGCCCTATTAAACAGTGAAAAGTCACCTGATGAGAAAAGGATCTTGTACCAAGAGGCTTTGCAGAAATTTCTTCATTAGCACGAACATTATAAGAATCCGACAGAGCTCCCTGTGGTTATTAGGCACAGAGTGAGCAACGCTGAGCATGGCGACATAGGACCTGGGCCCGACGTTAGAGATGACCAACCAAAGAACAACGGAACACAACACATCGAACATGTATTAAAAAGTCTCCCACATACATTGAGGAATAAAGGCTTAAGTCTTTATAATCTATTGAGTGAGGACCCCATCATACAGTGGGCCGATACAGGCGAGGTCATTGTTGAAGGAACAAGGGTACAAGGATCCAACATCGTTGATTGTTCATGATCTGGTGAGAAAGTGGGACAGGCCCTCACCAACAGGATGGAAGCATATTAAAGCAAGACTACAACAAATAAATGTCCCCAAAACATTGATAGGTAATCTGAATAGGTTAAAAGACCTGGATCAAGTCTCGCATGTGTCACAACTGAGTACGCCATCGCCCAGCAGCGTCTCTGAAGAGAAAGAAGAGAACAAACGGCCAACCTTATCCACGTGTCTCTAAAATACGCAAATGGCTAACATATTAAGTAAACGCTATTATGACATTTCTAACCCCGCCTCCTATGGCGGCGTTAATAGACTGTACAGAGGTGTTTACGGTAGGGAAAAAAGATGTTGAGTTTTTGCGGAAGCAGGATGCTTATACACTTCATAAACCGGTGAGAAAAAGGTTTAAAACGGCCAAGACAACCGCGGATTCGATTGACTCTATTTGGCAAGCGGATTTAACAGACATGCAAAGATATTCAGTGTATAATGACGGATACCGCTACATCCTATTCATAATAGATGTATTCTCTAGATATCTGTGGCTAATTCCCTGAAAAATAAATCGCCTGAAACAGTTGCTAAAGCGACCAAAACGTTGATGTTAAAAGAAGAAGGGTTCCTGGCTATTTTTGTACGGATATGGGGAAAGAATTTATAGGTCGCGCTTTTCAGAACATGCTGACAGAGTTTAATATCAGTTACTACACTAGCAGTTCTATACATAAGGCCTCTTTAGCTGAAAGAGTTCAACGTACCATAAAGGAACGCATGCATCGCTATTTTACACATAAAAACACATACAGATATATAAACGTTCTCGGGTCATTGGCATCATCATACAACCGTTCACACCACCGTACGATTGGCACAAACCTAACGAAGTTTTAGAAAGAGGTACGCCCAGAGGTGAGAAGAGATGGAGCACCGCCACCACACTCTACACATTTCAAAATCAATGATTATGTAAGGCTATCACGTTCGGGAAATAAATTCGCGAAGGGATTTGAGCAAGGATGGACACGTGAGATTTTTAAAGTTCGTGCTATGAGACCTAAAGGTGAGATAATGATGTATTACGTTGAAGATTTGAATGGGGAAGAGATCGCTGGAGGCTTTTACCGCGAGGAGTTGCAGAAAGTGACATTTAATTTAGGAAAAAGTGTTTAAAATTGAAAAAATTTTAGGCAGCAAAGGTTCAGGAAAGAAAAATGTACCTGGTGAAATGGCTGGGTTACCCAGAAAGCTTCAACACCTATATAAAAGCTGCTGCAATAATGAAGCTTAAAGTATGCAACATGGCGCCTAGCCACTTCTATGTCACACTCCCGTCCTCTCTTCTCTCTCTGTACATCCTAACAACACCCTGCCAACTTTGTGACAGAACTCCACGGACCCATTGAATTGGAGCGTGATTCGTATGAGGTGGGTTTATGTGAACTCCAGTTAGTCTCCAAATTTTTAACTCTTGAAAATGAGCAAATCATATTTCTGATCCTTAGAAGAATCGATGAGTGCGAAAAATTAGGCATAACCTTAGACAATACTATGCGATCAGTCCTGTTCGGTGAGGACAGTACTATAGCACAAATGTACGCTAGGAATCGGCATTATGACACAGCCATGGACATTGTGACGGGGTTAAACAAGAGTCTTGAAAAGTCGTACCTGACAAACGATTTACTTTTTGAAGTCGTAAACATAGACACGCCTGCATGCACATTGAAGTTAAAATCAACGCTTAGTAGAAATATTAAAGATAAAGAGCTGTTCACAATTGTGGCTGAGGGCCGATATAGCGCAGCTCTCCAAAGAGATACCTTTCACGAGGCACAATGACTTGTCCAGCTTAATGTATCATTGAAGATGGAGAAATTGGGTGAAAGCTCCTCCCCAGACATGTGCTATATTTACAGCAATATCGTAGAGCATCAATTTGTTGGGGACACCCAGGCGCGCCTGCTGCGCATTGTACACATCCCCAACCATAGAGGGAAAAGGTTTAGCATTACATATGACAAGACCCATTGTGTGAATGTTGCAACTAATCTATTAACCAACATCTCGATATGTATAAGAACGACTGAGTGAAAAAATTTCCCATTCGGTGATGGTAGCTTAACAGTGAAGCTACACTTTCGTCAGTTATAATGATCCGAAGGCCTTTCGCAGCCTATCGAGGGGTGAGATAGCGTGGGAGTGGGCTTGGATCCATTTCTTCAACCATACTTCGCACCGCTGTCCCACTGTTGAAGTGAGGTGCTAGATACCTCGGGAGGAAGGCGTTACAATCAGGTTTTAACGCGTAGAAGACATAATGGTTGGAACTAAACCTAAAGAAACTCTAAAAAATATTTAAAACGTACACGGGACGAAACCATCAAAAATGCAGAGAAAAATGCGTAGTGGCGGAAAGAAGAGGGCTGTCAGGAAGAAGGGGTTACCAACACGTGGCGCTAAATTAAAAAGACATCAAAAAAGAAGTGTTCTAAGCATATGAAACCTATGGCTGGTCATTTTTTTAACTAATATAAGCTGAGGACACTACTCTCACGAATCATAGGCTGATTACCAGTTCTCGATAGGGGTGGTACTATTTCTGACTCGTCATGGCGCGTTTCATCCATCCGTGTAGTTCACAATGCTGTAATTCGGAACTGTGCATCTTTGATATGCCCCCTACTCACGTCTCTATTGAGCATAGCGACTTTATTACAATTAATACATTAAACACAATTAGTTCGTCGAGTGCCCCTATAGAATTCGTGATACCCAGCCTGGCCCTTACTTTTTTGACCCGAGCTGCATGCACATGTACGCTAAACTGCGTATAGCCCATTCAGATGGAACGGATTGCGAAGATAGTTACTCTGCATACCCTGAAACCAAGTTTCTACATTCCATATTCAGCCAGTGTGAGGTGTATTTAAATCAGATTAACATCTCGGCAGGAACGGGGTATTATCACCTACGAGCCTCTCTGGAAAATGTCCTCAACTTTCCAAAAGAAGCGAAGGACGCCTTTTTAACCGCCGAGGGCTATTATCAGACTAAAGATGAAAGTAGTATGAAGGATAAATTTAAAAATTCTAAAAAAAAGAAAGATATACGTGTGTTTTGGTCTTCTTCATACAGACTTCAAGTTCCAGGAGAAACTGCTTATGAACGGCGTCGATCTGAAACTAAAGCTCAACCGCTCGAGTCCTGAGATCTGCATAAATCTGGGACCTGATCAAGAAAAGTGCGCAAAACCCGTTGTGATTCACATTATGGAGACATATTTACGTGTACGTCGAGTGAAATTAAGTTCTCCGAAATATGTATAAATTGAAAAAAAATTTATACACGCAATAGTAAAATACCCAATTAACGGAGTACAGATCAAACTACACACGGTGCCCACCGGGTTGGCCTCGAAGTAGCTAGAAAACGTGGCCTTTGGAGTTCTACCTTAAGGGTTATTAATTGGAATGCAGGACCACGCCTCGACGAATGGAAAATATAAAAAAGCGCCTTTAAATTCGAGAATTTCGACCTTAAAAATATAACTCTGTACGTAAATGGCGTTGCATTGGGAGGGACTATGGCCACGGACTACTGATCAGGCGCTGTGTTCCCGCTCTGCGCTAGAGCTTATAGTAGTCTGGCTCATAATGCTTGGGCCTGTGACGAGCTTGGGTTTGGCGTAACGCAGAAAGAATTTGTGGAAGACTTTAACATTTATTCATTTGATATTACGCCTAACTTGTCTGCTAGTATAAATACGCACTTAAGTCCACAACAAGGTGGGAACATCTCAGTTAGGTTGGAATTTGCCAAGCCTATAGACGCGCTTATTAGCATACTCGTGTACCTCGAATCACAGGCTCTAATCACAGACTTTTAAAATGGACGCGTATACACTCCAGAGAGTAATGAAAAGTGACCGAATCACACGCTCCAAATTTATCGGTGTGTTTGTGAAGAATGAAATATTGAAATTGCCAACTACGAGAGACTGGTACTGGATTATCGTGAACACAGACATTGTCGGGGGTGAAGGGCTTCATTGATTTGCAATCTATTTTAAAAATAGGGAAAGAATGTACTATTTTGATTCACTCGGCACTCAATCAGCCCTGGAATTACCCTGTTATAGTAAAATTTATCGAGCAGATACATGTACCTGAAATTGTATGGAATCCTTACCGTTTCCAAGGATATTTTAGTAACACTTGTGGCATGTATAGCCTTTCATTTCTCCTGCACATGTCACGTGGTATGGGATTTATAAATTTTTTAAAATTATTCGATTTGTGCGACGCTGAAATGAATGACGAGTTGGTATGCAGAGAGATAAAAAAAAGGTACCCATTTGTGAGCACTCGTTGCATTGTGTAAAGGTGTTTAATTGTATTTATATTGTGTAAAGGCGTATTTGTAAAATTTCTCCATTAAGGCTTATTTAACGGACGCTAGTTCTGTAAACCGCTTTGTACATGTTATTTACCATTTAATAAATTAAATGAATATACAATGTGTTTTGTTCTTAACCCCCCCAAGAAAAACTTACATTAATTCCTCGATGACTTGGCTTTCGTTGGACCGGATGTGAGCCAATACCTCGACCCCTATATTCAGGCCCATGGGCGGGCTGCGCGGTAAAGCTGTTCGAGCTCCGTATCGGCTCTCTAAGGAGAAATTAACATGCTTAGTTCAACCTCATTCTTTATAATTAAAGTCCATTTTTTCATGAATTGTGTTCAGAAATCATAGGTCTGTACAAACTAGGCTATAATTGAGGATAACGGCTAATGAAATACTTACTACAAAATGTGAAGAGTAGACAAAAAAACTTACATTAGTTCATCGATGACCTGGCGTTCGTTGGATCGGATGTGAGCCAATACCTCGACCTCGGTATTCGGGTCACTGGGTTGGCTGTGTGGTAAAGCTTCCAAATCATTTATTTCCCTTTCATCAAAACGAAAAGTAGCCATAACACGTTCTAGCTCCGTTTCGGTCCTTTAAGGAGAAGTTAACATGATTAGTTCACACTGAATCATTTAAACTTAAGTTAAATTAAAGTTTAATTATGCCGGGGTATGCTATGCTAGATTAGATTATATTAAGAGATGAATGGGTGATGGAATCGCCGATAAACCGTAGGTCTAAGGTGGGGTGAAAAGTTTGACCTTCTGAGCTATGTTAGGCTAGGTTATATTATACCCGGATAGGTTACGCTAGGTTAGGCTATATTATGTCCGGTTAGGTTAGGTTATATTATAACCGGTTAGGTTATGCTAGGTTAGGTTATATCACACCCGTAACGATCCCGGTTATTAACACATACAACCATATATATATATATATGGTGAGTGAACCACAATAAGAGAAAACGCTTGGGTGATGGATTCCCCGTTAAACCGTAGGTCTAGGGTGGGGTGAAAAGTTTGACTTTCTGTGCTAGGTTAGGTTAGGTTATATTATACCCGGATAGGTTACGCTAGGTTAGACCATATTATGTCCGGTTAGGTTTTAGGTTATATTATAATCGGTTAGGTAATGCTAGGTTAGGTTATATCACACCCGTAAGGGCTATGCTAGGTTAGGTTATATTACGACTGGTCAGGCTATGCTAGGTTAGGTTAGGTTAGGCTAGGTTAGGCTATGCTAGGTTAGGTTATATTACGCCGGTCAGGCTATGCTTGGTTAGGTTATACTATTATAAACGAGAAATAGCCTGGGATTAATTTTTCGTTGTAGAAAAACTCAGAATAAAAGGAAAAATTAGTTTACTAAATAAATTATAAAGAGAAAAAATCCACCATGGTTAAGGTTAATCCACCATAGTTAAGGTTAATCCATCGTGGTTAAGGTGCTTATATATATATATATATATATATATATATATATATATATATATAATAGGCTAGGTTGGGTTAGGCTATATTATGTCCCGGGTAGGTTCAGTTGTGTTAGGTTAGGTTAGGCTAGGTTATGTTAGGCTACATTATGTCCCGGCTAGGATATGATAGGTTAGGTTCAGATGTGTTAGGTTAGGTTAGGTTATATTATTATAAACGAGAAAGAGTCCTGGGATTAATTTTTTCGTTGTAGAAAAACTCAGAATAAAAGGAAAAATCAGATTACTAATTAAATTATAAACGAGAAAGAGTCCACCATGGTTAGGTTAGGTTAGGCTAGGTTAGGCTAGGTGAGGTTATATTATTATAAACGACTAAGAGTCCTGGGAATAATTTTTTCGTTGTAGAAAATCTCAGAATAAAGCTAGGTTAAGTTTGGTTATATTATATCTGGTTTGGCCATGCTAGGTTAGCTCGACCTCTGGGCAGATTTCCTTTCACTTCGTTTTATTAAGAATTTAAAAAATTATAATAATTGCAATGAATGAAACGTTCTATATAGACCGAGAATAAATCACAAACTAGTTTTTCAAAACGCATTTATTATGGCTTTTTTAAATTAACTAACACTTTGGGCAATAATTAAAAACCTATTGTCTTTCACCAAAATACACAGATGAACATTAGTGGTGGACCGGATGTCAGTTTTTCAACATCTGCGGATGCGGATCTTTAATTTCAATATCCGCGGATGCGGATCTTTAATTTCAATATCCGCGGATGCGGATGCGGATATTTAGTTAATCTATCAATATAATATAGAATTATGAATATATGACAATTTTAAAAATTTCCTGATATTACTATTATGCCAGGCAATGCATAAGAATTAAAATTAACATTAATGTTTTCATTATGATAAAAATAACAACTTTCTCAAGAGTTTCAGCCACAGAAAATTCAATGAAACAAGTTTCATTCAATTTTCTGTGTTACCAGGTATTTATATTTTGAGGTTTATATATTTGTTTGTTCATTAATAATTAATACTTTACATGAAATGTGCTGACTGGGTCTTATAAGCTACCTTATAAGCTAATTTAATTGTAAATTGTATAATTTATTAGAGGTAATATCCGCATAACATCCGCAGTCAGAAGTGCGGATGCGGATGTTTAAAATGATGCGGATGCGGATATCCGGTCCACCACTATTATATACACACACACACATATATATATATATATGAAAATTATTTCACGAAAGTAAGACGTAAAAAATATTTATGATGAATAAAACCACGAAGGAAAGGAAACAGAATGGTGCTCAAGCGCTTTCGTCTAATGACATCCTCAGGAACACTGAAGTAAATAAAGAGTTCGAGACTATATAGGTTACAAATATATATATATATATATATATATAATAAATATAGAAATAAAAATTGTGGGAGGAGCATACAAATTTGTAAGGAAAACTACCAATTGTAGCACTTTGCCCTTTTTTTCTAAATTCGTTCTGAACGAATTCAACACAAGATCAAATGGCTTGTTTACAACAATTTTATAGATAATGCCTGAATGATATATAGGTCACAAAAGAAAGGAAAAAATATGTATATATATATATACAGGGCGTCCCAAAAAAATGTATACACACTTTAAATAATTATAAAGGCAGTGTTTATTAAAATACATTTCATTTTCAAAATGTAATAGAATCTACAGACATTATTTAATTGTTTTGTCAACGCCTGTTTTCAAACTGACGTCCGTTCTGGTCCAGGCACTGCTGATAACGCGAAGCAATGGAATCGCAAACATCACGAAACATTTCGTTTGGTATTTGTGTGCATTCTCGTTCAATAGCTGCTCTCAATTCAGCGACTGTTGCAGGTTTTATAGCGTAGACTTTGTCTTTTAAGTATCCCCATAAAAAAAAGTCTAGTGGTGTGAGGTCTGGTGAACGCGGAGGGTATTCTACGAAACATCTTCGTCCAATCCACATCCACATCGTGCCAAGTACCACTCGCAATACTCCACTCTTCAGTCCGGATCATCTTCATTAATAGCATGGACTAATCTTGGAATGTAACTTTTCCATTGACAGCGCTTCAAAATGCGTTGGACAGACGATTCTGAAATTCCTACCTCACGACTCGCTTGCCGCACAGATTTTCTTGGACTTTGGTGATACGTTTCCAGTACTCTTTCTTGCTTTGTGGGGCTTGTCGATGTCCGTGGTCTTCCGGAACGCTTCTTGTGGACATTCTGAACAGTTCCATCGGCTTCAAACTTATCTCTAATTCGAGTGATGGTAAGTCGCGTTGGTGGATCTGTTTGAAACTCCCTCCTAAACTGTCTTTGCACTTCAACTGCGTTTTCACACTTCCAGTAGCATTTTAGAATGAATTTCCTTTGTTCAAAGCTTAGTCTGACTGCCGTTATTAATTCTAATGGGTTTAACTTGGAAAGAAAGAAACATCAATTGAGCTATCAGCTGTTAAAGTGTGTATACATTTTTTTGGGACGCCCTGTATATATATATATTATATATATATATATATATATATATAAATAAATTGAGAAATAAAAATTGCAAGAGGAGCATACAAATTTATAAGGGAAAACTACCAAAGTTTTAACACTCTGCCCTTCTTGTCTAAATCCGTTCTGAACAAATTCAAACCAACAGGATCGAGTTGAAAACTGGAGTACTTTCCAGGAATCGGACCCGGGATCATCCAATTGCCGGTTGGACATGCTAACCACTACACCAAAGTCCCCAATCAGTCAGAAGTCGTAATTCTCCTACATACGAGCGGAATCAAATGCCCTGAGGGGGCACCTTCTCATGCCCTACATATATACATTTTAACTGCAAACAACACAGTATAATTAATGTAAAGAACGACGCTTGTGTAGAAGAGCGTGAACATCCCACAATATCCGATTCGCGAGCTTCCTATTGGCTATCAGTGAAATTTGTGTGGGGCCTAACGTATAGGCCCGCCTAGCCTCCAACCAGAGGTGTTGGGCTCCGCCGACAGGGTTGTGATTGGCTGCCCTGTGAAATCTGGGGCGTGTCAGATATACCCATTCGTAGAGAGAGAGAAACGCGTTGTGTTTGGTCTTGTATTCTGGGGTTCCGATGATTTGGAGGGGAAGGGAGATTTGAACGTATGATAAGCATCCAATTATATGAGGTGCTTAACGAGGTTGGAAGATAAATTTGTAAAACGTTTATTGTACCCCATCTAAAATAGGTACGGAAAATTTATTATTTCCTTTGAAAAATAAAACGTCAGAAACTGGAAGATAGTTTTAAAATCAATTACCCATGAAGGAAAAGGAAAAATCATCAGTGCGCGAAGGACTACAGCACTTCGAAACAATTCTCGTAGTTGTAAAAGTTTATTGGTGTTCTGCTTTACCGTACGATAAAATCACGTAAAATAAATTTTAAAAATAACAGATGTGTGTGGTCGATGCGATTCATTAAACTCTAAAGTTTACTTCGAGATCATAAACTTCTGCGTCAAACTCCACAATTTTCAGAACGACGATGTTTAATATAATTGTATATATATATATATATATATATATATATATATTCCATAAATATTTATGTCATTCTATTGTTCAGCTATTTACATTGCTTAATTAGGAATTGTTTAGGTAGGTTTTTGTTTATACCACTTTTGTCTTCTTTCTTCTCTTCATTTCCATCCTTTATCATATTCCCTTTCTATTTATTCATTTGTGCTGTACATTTTCAGCTTGAATGCTATGTGTACCATTTGTCCTGTTTTAATTTGCAGAAGTTACTGATGAAAAAGACCGTAATATCCAATTCAAGTTAGCCGGGAAGAAAGTTAATTAATGCAGTTCGGCGTGATTATAAATTTTCTGTAAGTTTCTTGTACCAATTTTCAAATTTTTTTAGATAAACTTTTTTCCGGAATTGTACAGAGTATATAGGCTCTCCTTTGCTTTCGATGGCGTCGGCCCGAATTATTCATTCTGGCGAAGGTGAAGCTTTACACTCCACCTTAGACCTACTTTTTAACGGGGAAATATATATATATATATATATATATATATATGTGTGTGTGTGTGTGTGTATATAATATATATAAGAGAGAGAGAGAGAGAAAAATAAACAAACAGATAAACAACATGACCGAGTGTTGCAATACAGTTTAACGGGATCCCCTGGTTTACCATTTATCTACCAACCGTGGAAGGATGTTTACACTCCACCTTAGACCTACTTTTTAGCGGGGAAATTATATATATATATATATATATATATATGTTATACACAAGCCACTTGATTCTCCATAATACCCCATGTTTTATCTTCACTATTTAAAACAGCCCTTAAGATAAACCTCGAGTGTCCTCATGCGACGCTCCCCCCCCTTTTTTTCTTTGTTCTTAAATGCTTGAACAGCGCATCAACGGGACGCAAACCCCTAAGTTGCGCTCTCCCCCACAAATTAGTCTCCGTTGATTGGGCTCGCCTCGGCGCGCCTTGGACTCTGACGTACTAACTTAAAAGAAAGATTTATTATAACTTCAATTTACTCATCGAGCCTTGGCAGTGACCTTCGAGAAGCAAACAATTTGTAATAAGGGTCCATCTCCCCTGACAACGGGGAAATTTTTTTATTACAAACTGTTTGTTTCTCGAAGGTCACTGCCAAGGCTCGATGAGTAAATTGAAGTTATAATAAATCTTTCTTTTAAGTTAGTGACCCTCTGCGTGAATTCTTTATCCTCCGCTTACTTCTGTACCCCCGATTTTAGTGTGTATTTGATGATGAAAGAGTTTGTTTGAATAGCTTTTAATCAATAAATTGAAGTCACATTTGGCTACAAGTTCAATCTCAAATTCGAAATATAATACGGTCAAGTTCAGATTTTTTCTTCAACTAGTCTTAACATTAATTAAATAATTTAAGATCTATCGTTGCCCGTCCACTACATCCCTCGCAGTAGTTTAGGTTAACGGCTCTCAATATTCTCTCATAAACTCAAAATTCTCTCGTAACTCTATGTCTCAAACTCAAATCTCACACAACTAAATTTTAGTCTTTAACGAGCAAACCCTCTCAAAGGCCTACTCGGAGAATTACCAGATCGCCACCCGGCCTATCACTCATTCCCGACGAAGCGCAAGATATCTTCTCATGGGTTTTTCCCCCGCATCTGTTTTTGTACTCCATCCCTCCTACGTCAGAGTCTAAGGCGCGCCGAGGCGAGCCCAATCAACGGAGAAAAAAAAGGGGGGGAGCGTCGCACGAGTTGATGAGGACACTCGAGGTTTATCTCAAGGGCTGTTTTAAATATTGAAGATAAAACATGGGGTATTATGGGGAATCAAGTGGCTTGTATATAACACACATATATATATATATATATGAGAGAGAGAGAGAGAGAGAGAGAGAGATAGAGCGAGAGAGAGAGGGCGCGAGAGAGAGAGAGAAAGAGAGGGGAATAAACAAACAGAAAAGCAACATGACCGTGTCTTGCAATACAGTTTAACGGGATCCCCGCTAGGGTACCCTGATTACTCATTTATCTACCAATCGTGGAAGGATGTTTACACTCCACCTTAGACCTACAGTCTAACACGGACCACTAGGATACCCTGGTTTCCCATCTATCTACCAACCGTGGAAGGATGCGCCGTCACCGGGTCTCGAACCCGGCGCATATAATCACGCATATAGTTGTGTGTGGGTGTGATATTTTATGGCGTATAGGCGGCAGTGTACGTGCACTTGTCCAAACGTTGTATACACTGTGCCAACTTGCTGATTAAGCCGACTGGCGGATTAAGGCAACTGGCTGATTAGGGGCTTATAAGTAGTGATGCACTGGAGGCAGATTTTGGCCGGAGGCCGGAGGGCCGGAACCTCCGGCTTAGTGTTTTTTCCTCCGGCAGGAGGCCGGAGGTTCCGGCCAATTGATTTATTTCAGTATTTATATGTGTGTGTGTGTGTGTGGTCCATCGTCTCATCTATTTAGGGTTTATATATTATAGTCCTGCTATTTTAAATTATTAAGTCTTTAATAACAAACTTTATAAAAGTCGACTTTCTATGCTTTGTGTGTGTTAATTTCTCTAAAAATTCCCATTGAACAGAATATCCTCAGGTTATGAAACTTATGATGTCTTGCTGAATGCTGAGTAAAGTAGCCTATATCAAATAATTATTAATACGATCACTGATCACTCATAAAATAAATTATTACAGTCACTGAGAACTGAAATATTAATACAATCACTGATCACTCATAAAATAAATTATTATTACAGTCATCTGAGAACTGAAATATTCGGATCGGTGCAGAAATGAGGTTTTTATAGTTTTATAGAATTAAAACTAAAAGTTGTCAGAATTGAGTTTGGTGTACTTGGCACCTCCGGTCAGAGGCCGGAGTTTAGTGAGACCTCCTGCCGGAGCAGGAGGTTTTCTAAAATGGCCGGAACTCCTGCTCGGTCGGAGCCGGAGCAGGAGCTCCGGTGCATCACTACTTATAAGACAGCAAGCGCAGGGATGAAGTCTTAATATGCGCTTGGCTCCTACCAAGCGGACACCTCTCTTCCTCTCCTCCTTTCTCTCTTAGGTTAGGTATACCCCTTTCGGGGGTGAGGCCGTCCAAACTTCTCCCCCAAAGAGGTTTCCCTCAGCGGGAGTTCATTGCAACTTGGGGATAACTCCGCCCCAAGTTGCATAACCCCTTGTTGCACAAACTCTTGCAACATTCCCCCTTTGTTGCATAACCTCTTGCAACATTCCCTCTTGTTGCATAACCTTATGCAACATTGATCAACATTTGCAATTGCATTGCACTCTCTCCTTTTGCGGCCATACTATATATATATATATATATATATATATATATATATATATATAAGGCGAAAGGTTGAAGGATTGTGTAGGTAGGGACGGTGTTGATGAAAGAAGATAAGTGAAAAAAATATATAAAATGTAAATAATATATATATATATATATATATATATATATATATATATATATATATATATATATATATATATATATATATATATATATATATATATATATACAGGGTGTTTGAAAACTTTCTGTACAAATTGTAATGGGGGATATTCAACACCAAGACAAACCCTTTTCGTCTATAAGTGTATGCCCGCTGACGTCACCATTCGGTGCGAGAGGGCGCCGCTGCAATTGGCTAAAAGGTGAAGTGGGCTAGACTCGCGCTTGCCGCGGGCATTCTTAAATCAGACGTAGTACGCGTAACATGGAGCGCTTCACGACTGCTGAGATGGCTGACATGCATATGGTGTATGGGGCTGCCAATGGAAACGGAAGAGCTGCTGTGAGGTTGTACCGACAGCGCTTCCCAAACAGACGTGTGCCAAACCACCAAACGTTTGCGCATTTGCATCGGCGACTGCGAGAAACTGGAACATTCCATCCAAACATGCATGACACTGTAGCCCTGTTCAAAAATCAACTTTTTCTTATTTTCATAGGTTTCTGTACTTTTTCCCATGCTTTTTGACCTGAAAAGGCCGGAAATCACAACCATTTTGACCTAGGTTGTTGGGAAGCATTGCCGCATGGAGCTTTAAGTTTTCTGCCTTGAAATCGGCCAAAAGCACCAGTTCCGGGGTCCCTTGAATCATGTTTTGCACTATAACCTTTTATCTAAACGAGATAGAGCAACAAAATAGGCACCAAATTAAAGTGTTTTTAATCCTCTTTCTAACTTATACAATTATGATAGTCTTGGAACAAGAAATGGCACATTGGTACATACAAAGATTTCAGAAATATCACAAAATTCGTTTTCTCACACTCAAGGCAGACAAGGCGCCTTATTCATGACACAAATTTGAGATCAACATTTTGTCACAAGTCTAATCGATCAAGAACTGAAAGCATTACATGATGATTAATTTCATAATGACATTTACACAGTCAGTTGTTGAGAGTTTGTTTCTTGAAGCTGTCAAAGCGGCGTCTGTTGAACTCCACAGCTTGAAGGAGATATTCCTTTTGTTTGGCATCTGTTGTTATGATATTTGCAAAGTCGCTCATCATCTTGACACCACGTTCAGCAATGTCATTCACCGCTTTCAGATTCTTAACATAGTCCAACGCTTTTCTGTAGTCCTCATTCTGTGGCCAAGACGTGACAGGTTCCAGAAGCCACTCGGATCCAATGTTCAGTGTGTCCAGCGAAATGTGATTCTGGGCCAATGAGATCAACCAGGGTGGTCTTAGCTGTGACTCTCTGGAATAGAGACTTTCCTGTTCTGAATCTGTCTGTCTGGCTTCTCAGTGGCATGTAACTGGGCAGCAATGTCGTGCTTCAATGTGTCACTCAATCTACTGCTGAAGAGGGCAAATGGCACGACTTCCTGCGTCAGGTACCATTTGTGGGTTTCCATCTTATTACTGTAAGTACTGCATCAGCAAGCTCTGGGTCAGTTTTCTTGTACTTCAACATGTCCTGGATTAGACTTAGATCATTCACGGGAGCATCTGCAGCAGACATTGACATCATCCATACAGGAGTGTAGAACAGCGCAAGGAAGGTGTTGAGTCTTTCCAGCTTTGATACAGTGTCTTCGTCGTACTCAAGTTGATCTGCAAACATCAGCATTTTCATGGAGTACAGGTTTCTGGCCATCCATCTGGCCTGATGAATGGCGCCTGGTCGACTCCAGTGAATACCTCGAGGAGGCGTTCCTCCAAGAACAATGACTGTCAGTTCAGCCATTTCCCTGTAGTCGGCTCTTGGAAGCCTTTCTGCTGTTAGAATGTCTTGGAGTATTTCTTCACTGTTCTTCTTCTTTTCCTTCAGCCATTTGCTGTTGATAGCCAGCATCTTTGGGTTTTCCTTGGACAAGTCCGTCCAAACATCCTTCAGATGCTCAAACCAGGGATTATCTGGCCCCTTCTCCTTCCCAAACAGCTTCTCCCAAACTGCTCCTACTAGGATTTCCAGGATGTGATGTCAACAGGCCAGATAAAACACCTTTTTGTTCAGCATTTTCTCTAGCAGTTTGGCAGCTCCTCTGTGAACTCCACTGTTACTGGATGTAGTATCAAAAACAAGGGCAGTAACATTATCCGTAAGTTCCCATGTCTCCAGTAAATCCATTGAAGCCTCAGCCTGAGCTGTGCCAGAAGAATTGTCGATGACAGGTACTCCCAATAACTTTCCTTCAGTGTATGAAGGTGGACCAGACACTAGCACAGCTAAAGTCTCTGAGGTACTTCCAGGTTCACTGCCCAAGACATCTTTGAGCAACTTTCCATCCCAGTGTAAGGCAGCGTACTGTGGGGGGTTTTCACAAAACTTGGACATGTGACTCTGGCTGATATTATACCTGGACAGCATTCTGTTGCGACGTGTTGTTGAGGTTGAGATGACGAAGTTATCCAGATCAGCCCCTCCAGCTTTCAAGGTGGCAGAAACCATGGCAGTAACTTGATTGTCTGATAAACCAAGACGATCAGCTGTATTGCAGATGACATCACATTTCATGACCTTCCTTGGAAAGGAAACGTCAAAGTCACACTAGTCACAGTGTCTTGATGGTGAGAACATCCAGGACGAGGCTGATGGTAATCCATGTCCTCTGTGTTAGCGTCGTTGTCAGTTGAGTCACCCCAGGTAATGTCATCCACATGAACAACTGCCTCTTGTTCTGCTGCAGCTGTAAAATAGTACATGTTAAGAGAGTAATTGTTAAGTGCATGCTAAATATCGCAATGGTGTAAAACTTCAAACTTTTTGTGACGTTCAAAGTAATTAGTTTTACCTTGTTCTTGTCTATGCTGCAGTCTTTCATTCCTCGCTGCTTGCTGCAGGGATCTTGTCTCAAAAATCTTGTCATGACCAGACATATGACCTTTCCTCTCAGTCTTTTGGTCTTCGTAGAACCTGATATCCTCATCTTTCTTCTCTCTGGATAACAGTCTGTTGTTCTGTATTTCCTGGATTGCATCTGGAGCTCCTATATCGAACAGGCTGTCTAATTCCAGCCAAATGCTCATCTTTTTCCTCCAGGGTTTATTTGCTCTTCCTTGCTTTTCACCAGAGCACGATGTTTCTCATGTAGTTTCATGAAGAGCTTCATTGCGTTGTACTTGGTCATTGTCTTGATCCTAGCCATCTGCCAGAATGGGATGATAGATTCAACTGTTTCATATGCAAGGTCTTGAACCATGGGCCTCCCTGCATTTTCCGGTAAATTCTGAAGATTAAGGAAATACTGGAACGCCTGTCTGTTGGTGGGAAGCTGGGAACCACTGATAAAAGCTGAAGGGTATCCAACCAGGAAAGTTTCAGTGAGAGATCTGGTAGATGGCCCAGTTGACACCTGCCTGTGGACAGTACGTGGAGGTTCTGAGATATCAACTGCGCGCCCACGGAGCTCCCTCAGCTCCTTGCTTAATGCCATTGTGAAGTTGTAACTTGTAGATGGTTTTCTAGATTCTGATTGAGTTTCTGTTGTTTCCTGAAAAATGATAGATATTATTATTATTATTATTATTATTATTAATTATTATTATTTATTATTATTATTATTATTATTATTATTATTATTATTATTTATTAATTTTATGCTCTTTCATTTGATACCTAATTTGTTGCTCTATCTTGTTTAGATCAAAAGTTAAAGTGCAAAACATAATTCAAGGGACCCCGGAATTGGCGCTTTGGCCGATTTCAAGGCAGAAAATTTAAAGCTCCATGCGGCAATGCTTCCCAACATCCTAGGTCAAAATAGTTGTAATTTTCGGCTTTTTTAGGTCAAAAAGCATGGGAAAATGTACAGAAACCTATGAAAATAAGAAAAAGTTGATTTTTGAACAGGCCTAATGACACTGGTCGGGAGAGAAACGTGCGCACTCCTGACATGGAAGAGGAAATCCTACGGCGATTTGAGGACAATCCAAGCACAAGCACGCGAGGTGTTGCACGTATCCTCGGTGTGAACCAAGACCTGGTCTGGAGAGTGTTGCACGAGCAGCAACTTGCCATGGACGATACCCGCCCAAACATTGACGGCGAACCGTTCTTGATGAGCATGCACCCGGGTAGCATGTGGATTTGCGTGCGCCCACACGTGAGAATTGTGCGTGTTAAACACACCCTCACGTGTGAAACAGGCCTCATCTGAGAACAGCACATAAGCAGGAAAATTAGGCTGCACCGCTGTCTGCTGCAGAAACCAGCGTGCGAATTCCACACGAAGAGGGTAATCCCGAGGTTGTAATGCCTGGACTCTCTGACGATGAAACGGATGTAACTGCTGCTCGTGCAACACTCTCCAGACCAGGTCGTGGTTCACACCGAGGATACGTGCAACACCTCGCGTGCTTGCTCACAGCAGCTCTTCCGTTTCCATTGGCAGCCCCATACACCATATGCATGTCAGCCATCTCAGCAGTCGTAAAGCGCTCCATGTTACGCTTACTACGTCCGATTTAAGAATGCCCGCGGCAAGCGCGAGTCTAGACCACTTCACCTTTTAGCCAATTGCAGCGGCGCCCTCTCGCGCCGAATGGTGACGTCAGCGGACATACACTTATAGACGAAAAGGGTTTGTCTTGGTGTTGCCTATCCCCCATTACAATTTGTACAGAAACTTTCAAACACCCTGTATATATATATATATATATATATATATATATATATATATATATATATATATACACCTTACCTTACAACCTTACAAAGGTTCCGCGCGATGATTTCTCATTTCGCAAAGGTCAAGCTTGTCGCCCCTCCTCTCGAGTTGGCCTGGTGAAGTAGTGAGTTGGGTTCTTGCGCTCTCCACCTCACATAGCCAGGTACGCTCGGCTCATCGGGGATTGTTCTGAGCCAGGCGTCTAGTCTTCTTTTTTGAAGATTTCCACTGCAACTCCCTTCGTGTTTCTTAGGTCTTTGGGGAACTGATTAAACAGTTTTGGTCCTCTCACTACAAAACTATTTTCTTTCAGGGTTAAGGATGTTCTCTGTCTCGCCTTCAATTTGGGAATACGACACAGTCTACCGCTTCTACTTTCCACCGTTGTTTGGGGAGTTATGGAATTCAGAGTAAGATTAGGGACTAGTTTCTCTATTATTTTCCAAGTGTAAATAATGGTGTATCTCTCTCTTCTCCTTTCCAGTGAATATAGGTCTAGTTCTCGTAACCTTTCCAAGTAATTTAGTTCTTTGCACCCATTGATTTTGGCTGTGAAGCTTCTTTGGATCCCCTCCAGCTGTCTAATGTCTTCATTTTTATATGGGGATGTTAGGACCGAGCAGTATTCTAATTTGGGTATTATCAGGGTTTTCAGTAGATGAATCATTACATTCCTATCCCTTCGTTTAAAGGTTCTCAATATCTGACCCGTTATTCTCTTTGCTCTGTTTACTGCTATCTTATTTTGTGTTTCAAATTTCGCATCATCTGTCATTACAACCCCTAAATCTTTTACTCTGGAATTTCTCTGAATTTCCTGTCCCTTTGGGGTATAATATTCCATGGATTTTAGGTCTTTTTTTCCGTACCGTAATAGCTGAAATTTCTCGGTGTTAAACTTCATATTGTTGTCTTCCGTCCACTTGTAGATTTTCTTTATGTCGGTTTGTAGAGATCCTATGTCTTCTGGGTTTCTTATTTTCTACTGATCTTTGTGTCATCTGCAAAGGATGTTACTGTACTGTCTCTGGTAACGTCCTCATCTATGTCAGTTAGCATGATTATGAAGAGTAGTGGAACTAATACTGTTCCTTGTGGTACTGAGCTGAGGACCTCTGATTCTGATGAAGATACTCCTTGTACTGTAACGACTTGCCTCCGCTCACTAAGGAAATTGTATATCCATTTCCCTACTTTTCCTGTTATTCCCATATATTTCAGTTTATGTATTATGATTCCGTGGTCACACTTGTCGAACGCTTTAATAAAATCTGTGTATAGTACATCATAGTTTTCATTACTTTCAAGTGAATCAATAATGTTGTTGTAGTGTTCCATTAGTTGTGATAGGCATGATCTGCCTGACCGAAACCCGTGTTGGTTGTCATTGAATTTTTTCTGAGTTTCCAAAAATCCATAGATTTTCTGTCTAACTATTCTTTCAAATATTTTAGTGAGATGAGATGTAAGCGATACTGGCCTATACAGTAGTTTTTGGCCTCTGATCGATCTCCTCCTTTATATATTGGGACTATGTTCGCGCTCTTCAGGATGCCCGGTATTTCTCCCGTGTCTAATGATCGTCTCCATATCCAGTATAGGGGCTCAGCGATTGCATTCTTGCAGGTTTTGATCAGTGTGGCATTCCATTTATCCGGTCCTGCCGCTGAGTGTGTTTTTAGTTTCCCTATGGCTTGAGTAATATCATCCGTCGTAAAGTCGAAATCCGTTATATTTTCCCCTTGTGGTTCTTCAAAGAACACGTTTCTGTCGCATATCAATTTGTCAGTTTTTGCGATACTGAAAGATGATTCATACTGAGCTCTTAATATTTCAGATACTTGTTATAATGTTATAATGTTATAATGTTTCAGACCAACAAAGACCCTAGGATCCACTCATGGCTGGTCTACCTAACTGTGTTCGGAATCGTGTATTGTGTATGTCCTCCGTGGTGGCGGAGGGGACCTACAATTTTACGTGGGTTCCGAACCACAAGAACATAAGAAACTTATTTAAAAACTGCCGGTAAATTGGCAACGACCACTTTTTACGAAAATAATTATCAATTTAAAAATAATTAATTATCGGTTTAAAACTAAAGATAGAATCTCTCGGTCCAGAGGAGCAAGTCATAATAGACTACTATCCAAATATGTTACATTCTATATGTATTTATAACGGACATGCAAATATATCAGATCCAAAGAATCCAGTCAATTTCATTACGGTATCCATCAAGTCACGATCCATATCGATTGCGGACCAAGTCAAAATTTACAACCATATACATTATCAATTTAAAAATAATTAATTATCGATTTAAAACTAAAGATAGAATCTCTCGATCCAGAGGATCAAGTCATAATAGACTACTATCCACAAATATGTTACACTCTATATCTATTATATAACGGACATGCAAATATATCAGATCCAAAGAATCCAGTCAATTTCATTACGGTATCCATCAAGTCACGGTTCATATCGATTGCGGACCAAGTCAAATTTACAACCATATACATTACAATATATACACTTACGAGGAAAAGTGTAGGTGTGGCTGTAAGACTGTACAGTAATGTAGAAATGTGTGTGCACCCATTATGGGTCTCCCATTTAAAGGTGTTTGTGGGCAAGTGAAGATCATGAGTTTTTCAATACCTCACAGTACTATGGGGGGCACCGCTCGGCAGAGGAATCTCTTTAAATCGGGTGTGTAAGGACAGAGAGTATCCCCTAACCCAAGACGCTGCCTCCCTATATCCCACAACACTTGTGTTGAGCTGTGGGATCTATCCCCACAAAGCCTTAATTTTACTACCTTAAACTATACCCTTTCTATCAACATGCGCGTCCAATCGATTCTTAAACATGTTTATAGACGTGCTACTAATTACTTCTACCGGCAAACTATTCCAGTCGCATGGTTTTTCGACTTTCTTTTTGCGAAATTATAGAAGTACTTTGAGTTAGCCTTTATCGCTTCTATAGTGTTCTTTTTCTGTATGCTTCTCGATTAGTTCCTGTATGACGACATCGATACTTTGTAGTTTATCATTTAATATTTTTCTGATGTTGCTATCTTTACAATTATTTAATTTTGCAGTCACTCTTTTTCTCTTTCGGAACAATGCCCTCCTTTGTCTTTCGAACATGCTTCTCTTTCCTCTTTGTTGTATCTTTGGGACATATTTTTCCACAATTTCTAACGTCTTCTCCTCTAACGTCATTAGCATCTCTTCCGTTGTCTTAGCCTCGAAAATGGTTTTCCAATCTATTACTTCCATGCTGGATGTCACATCTTCCCAGTTTATAGCTTTGGAGTGAAAATTAAAAATTTGGAATTTGCTTCTTTCTGTTGTGCGTGTTCTCTCCTTTCCTGTTGCCTTTCTATTCGTTGTTATTTCAATGATGTTGTGGTCTGATATCATAGTTGGGGATATTTCTACATTATCAATTAGATTACTGTTGTTTGTGAATACCAAATCTAGGCAGTTGTTTTTTCTTGTGTTTTCTGTTATTTCTTGCGTTAACATAAATTCATCAGCTAAAGCTAGTAGCATTTTTACCTGTTCCTGGTCTTCTCGTGTGCCCCCCTTGTCCTGGTGTATACATATATTTTTTGCTATCCTTTTATATTTCAAGAATGGGAAATTAAAATCACCACAGAGAAAAATATTTGGGGTTGGAGAGTGTAGATCTTTTACTAAGTTTCTTACCTCTGTAATGGAATCTGAAAATTTTGAGGTTGGCGTGTTTGGGGGTCTGTACATTACAATTAGTACCATATTTAATTTTTCAATTTTTGCTACTACACATTCTACGTAGTTGTTTGAGGTACTTATAGCCATTTCTGCTATGTGCCTTTCGCGTGTGTAAATAGCACATCCTCCTTTACGTCTCACTGTTCTGTCGGCTCGGAGGATGTTATAGTTGTCAATTTGTATTTCTTTTTTGTCAATACAGGACTCACAATTTTCACAGTTCGCCTGGCAGTCCTTTAGATGAGTTTCCGTGAGGCATGCAAAGTCTGCTCCGGCTTCTTGCATGAGTCCTTTCAGGTATACAACTTTGTTCGTGGAATGGTTTGATTTAAGGCCCTGTATGTTGGCTAGGATTATTTTTATTTTTTCTCTTTCTTTTTTGCATACAGGTGGTTCCGATTTGTTTTCCAATGGGGGTGCCGGTTTCGTTGCCTTGTGGTCGTCCGAGAATTTACCTCTTTTTATCCTTGTCGGTACCTGTTGTCCCGGTAACGCATGAAGTGCCTTTGTTCGTACCTTCTGTCCGGCTCTCGGATTTCTATATTTATATTTGTCAGCTGGTTTTGTAATTGCTGGAGAGTATTTAGCAGCTGAAATGTGTTGGCTGCGTCTAAAAAATTGCCACTCCTCTTTGATGTTCGTTTTTTTTCTGTTCCCTCGTTGCGTTCCTTTGAGGGTGGTGGTATCGGCATTTTTTTTCGTATTTGCAACTCCCATATCTTTCATAAGTGCTGCAGACCGTAAGATGGTGGAACATGCATTTCTTATCAAACTTGCAGTATCCACTTGTGTAATTCATTTTGCATAATGTGGGATGTGCATATATGCATTGCCCATCCCGATATCTGCAGTTTCCTTTCGCGTAGTATTTGCATACGATATTTTCTACGCTTCTGCTTTCTTTCTTATTATTTTCCAAGTTCTTAGTTTTGGCATTATCATTATTTTTCTTTGGCTGTTTATTAGGGTGCCACACTCTATTGCGGCAGTTTTTAGAATTTGGAAATTTCGAATGGCCCTTAGTCATATTGTTTGGTTGGATGAGAAAACCCTAAATATGAAGTTTGAGCCCGATCGAAGTACATTTAGGGGTTCCGCATCGACCGTTTCTGTTGTACCATGTGTTCGAAATAATGGATTTATCTGGGAAACCTGTAACCATGGCACTATTACATATATACAGGGTTGAAAAAAACCATGTTTAAAAAAAACAAAAAAAAAAACAATGTTTTAAAAAAAAAAAAAACTTAACTCAGATAACTCAATTAGGTACTGGTACTCAGAAATTAGAATTGCTGACTGTCTCATTTTTTAATTGGAAGATGTTAGATGCAAGAAGTGCTAACTTCACAAAAATGAAAATAAACCTAATAACAACATTTATATTTGTAGCTACATGCGTTTATAATGTAATTGATACAGGTAACTTCAATCCTTTTATGTGCAATGCCACTATTAAATAGGCCTGCTAGTGCAAGGTAGCTATATTATATACTACCGTACATACTAGGCTACCCTGAACTGATGGTTTTTAGGTCTTATCAATATAAATATAAGTTTTAGTTTTAGAGCTATTAGTTTATGAATTAAATAATTTGTGTTGTAAAAATTGAAATTATAAAAAACAAAAAACCCCAGAAAAACATGGTTTTTTTAAATGGTTTAAACCATGGTTTAAGCCATTTGGGTTAAACCAGCCAACCCTGCATATATATTGCTATAATTTATGCATTTCATAAATTTAAATATTTATAATTAATATTTGCTTCTCATTGTATATATTTTCACTACTTTTCAGCATTGAGATCTGGCAACAGCGCAACGCCGGGTTAGTGTGGTGAGTCACACTGTCACAGTCTTCAGTCAATCAGTCTCCTTCACGCATTCAACGCGTGATCATCTCGTGATGGCTACCGCAAGCTCACTGAGATCCAAGACCGAGATATGGCTAATCGGACACGCCAACCCAAGCCCCCTAACGGGAAACAGGTTACCTTCAAATGGTGAAGTGCTTCGCCGGTTTATACAGTTTCATAAGGTGCAAAAACAACTTCTAGCCGAGGCGGCGCGTAATGTGATCGTCGAGGTGTATACTTTCTGGGCTATGGCCAGAATCCCGACCATGACCTCCAAAAGCGCCGCGCGAAAACTGCTTAGACTTTACGACAATTGGCAGGCACTGCAGCGCAGCCGGAAGCGGTCGGGCACCACAGGTGAGGCAGCCAGGGCGGCCTTCACCGAGGGACTCGATGATATTTTTGACGTGGCTCTCGACAACGCCCTCTCGATCGCCTCGCCATAGTCGTGTCCGGCGACGGCGTCGACAAGCTTCTCTCCGTGCCGAAGCTGCCTGCTGGAACTGGTCGCGCCCAAGCAGATGCTGTGCTAAACTCGTTGGATGACTGGGGAATCGCTGATCGTGTCGTCGGGCTCTCCTTTGACACGACAGCTGCCAACACGGGCGTCGTTTCGGGCGCTTGCGTCTTCATCGAGCAGGGCCTTCACCGCCAGCTGCTGAACCTGGCCTGTCGGCACCACATGCTAGAATTGGTGGCAGAGAAAGCCTTCATCGAGTGCATGGGCCCCTCCTCTGGTCCTGACATTAAACTGCTCTCGCGACTGAAGGAGCGCTGGCAATCCGTCTGCACCGACCAATTCAGCGCCATCTCCAAGGAAGACCTTACTAAGCCGCTGCTCAAGGCGCGAGACGATCTAATCGCGCGTTTCAAGGGTCACATCACCAAGGGCCAGCCGCGGGACGACTACCGAGAGCTCCTGGAGCTGGCGATCATAGCGCTTGGAGGCGTCCCCCAGCGAGGTGTGCGCTTCATGCGACCGGGCGCACTCCACCGCGCCCGGTGGATGGCCAAAGTGATATACGCCATCAAGCTCCACCTCTTCCGGCAGCAGCTCCCCATTAAGGCTCGCGAGGCCCGGGGCATCCTGCGCTTCGTAAACTTTGCGCTGCTGGTTTACATTCCGGCCTGGTTTACGGCGCCCCTTCCCGCCGCTGCCCCTCGAACTGACCTGGCGATGCTCAAGGCGCTGGTTGACTACGACAAGGTGGACAAGGACGTGTCCAAGGCTACCTCCCCTGTGTTTCGACGACATCTCTGGTACCTGAGTGAACACCTGGCCGCCCTCGCTCTCTTCGATGACGACACTCCGCTGGAGGAGAAGAGTCGAATTGCGACGGCCATCAAGGATGTCGAGGGCACCGAGGAGCCACCCAAGCGCATTGCCCTGGACGTCTGCCCGGAGGAGCTCGAGCGAAAGACAGTCGCAGACTTTTGCACGACATCCAGCACGCTTCTTTTCGAGCGGCTCGCGATCAATACTTCTTTCCTAGAGTTGGAGCCGGCTACCTGGTCGAACAATGCGTCCTACCTGGCGGGGAAACCCCGTGTCTCTACGTTGAGCGTTGTCAATGTCCGGGCGGAGCGAGGGGTCGCGCTGATGCAGAACTACAATCTCGCACTCACCAAGGACGAGGAGCAACGGCAGTACTTGATGCAAGTCATTGAGAAGCACCGCAAAGAGCACCCGAGCGCCCGCAGCGGAAATCCTTAACGGGTTTGGGAGTACTTTATGGTATATTTGAATTTGCTTCATTTTTATAGGGTGTTACTCCTATTAATCCTGTATAACAATGTATAATCGTATATACTTTATTTCTTAGTTATTATTTTGATTTATATGGCCAGTAGGCTCAGTATATTACTATGATTAATACGGAATAAAATGTTTTTTATTTTAATAATATTAAGTTGTTTTGTTGCAATAAAATTGAAATTGATTTAATGATTTTGTATTATTAATAACATTACACACAGAGAATAGTATCCTGCTACCCAGGCATGGTGGGACAAGTTTATTCCTTAATTATGAAATAATGTTGAACAATATTGTTAAGGTGTTTGCACTGTTTGCTAGTTGCGTATTGTGTTGTTATAAGCTGGTTGCCGGTTGGTGTGGTTTGGATTACAAAGCATAAACGTATTAAGGTGAAACTTTGAAAAAAAACTTTTGAACCGCTACAAAAATATTAATATAAAAAAAAATATTGGAGATGGAATAAACTTTATGCTATGGAAATATAGCTGTGACTGTCCTCTACGCCATGGTATATGATAGCATTTATATTGACATTGTACATGTTACTTTACCCCTTGGAGCTGGAGCAATTTCTTGGAGAAACTCATTACTTCTGACACGTGGTACGCCAGAGATGGTCGATGCGGAACCTCTAAATATCCTTCAATTTGGCTAAAATTTCATATTCAGGGCATTTTCACCCAACCTAACAATCCCACAAAGGGCCGTCCTAAAAATCAAAAAATGATTTTTATGTGGCACCCTACTGTTTATTTTCTACGTTTTTAGTTATTATCCTTTTATCATTTCGCTCGTTGGACCGTTTGTCTACTTCGCAACTTTTATTTATTTCTTTCCTTTCATCTATGTCTTCCTTCCGTATTATATTGTTTATATCGTTATTTGCGAGTAAATTGTTGTTCGTTATTATGCTGTTATTCGTTATTTCGTCTTCTCTCTCATCCACACTGTTTTTCGTTGGGACCATTCCGGACCCATGTGTCCCTATTATTTCATTCTTTTTTGTAACTTTCGAGTCTGCTATCTCCATTTCTTTAAAGACCGCGAAAGAATTTACGGTCTATGTACATGCGCCAATAGAAATTTGATCCCCACGGCGTGTTTCGCGTTCGAGACAAGAGTTATTTCCCTATCATTCCAATTCATGCAGTTAAAGTCATTTAATCGTTGGCAGAAATTACATCTAATCGCTAAGTTTTCCGTTGTTACTAAATTGCACAAATTACAGATTAGGTGAGAATTTGGACCCATATCGATGCTATTCCTTAATCAGCGTAAGAAGAAATACCCACACAAATTCTTTATTTATTTATTTTTATTTTTATTCCTGTTTCTTTCCTTTCGATGGTCGAGGGTATTTCGAGAGTTTTCTGACCTTTGCGTTTTATGACCTTTTTCCTGCTTTGTTTCAAACTTTCTCGAATGCCAACCGTATTTAGTTTTGAATATATACGTTAAAATTGGTGATAAATTATGTAAACTGTATTGCACTTTCTTAATTTTAATGAATTTCACTTTATAATTTATATGCACGGCTTCACTGATACTTTATACACTTTCGGGTGCAAACAGAATAAACCGCCGAGTACTGTAGATTATTCCCTTTTAATTTGGGTGTTAAATAGAGAGAGCGAAACAACACGTCCATTCACCACAGGGTACAAGCAACATATATATATATATATCTATATATATATATATATATATATATATATATATATATATATATATATATTATATATATATATACAAAACGTTCATAACTATAAGAACATGTACTGTATTTCAGAAATGAACGAGTATCGAGACAAAATAAAATCAAAATTTGCAATTACAGACGTGTACTTTTGTGTTAATATAAACATTTCTATTCAATCATAAAAATCTAGAAGTGCATGATATGCTCAATCCAGCGCTCTCTCGACCTTCGCACCCACTGCAATCTGGTGAGGGATTTATCCACCACAGCTGTGATTGTGTTTTTCTGGATTCGTCACTTCTCGCCGAATGTTAGCTTTGAGGGTGTCTAGATTCCTGGAATTTGGGTTTTTCTACATCTCATTCTTAAGCTAACCCCAGAGGAAGAAGTCGCACGGGTTCAGGTCGGGGGCTGTGTGATGGCTATTCTCGTTCCGTGCGTCGCGATAGGATCCTGTCCTGCGCTTCTCTCTCAGCCAGCCTAACACCACGATGGCTGTGTAAGGATGAGCACCATCATGCATGAACCAGAGATCGTTTTGTTTCATATTATTATGTCTCTGAATTGCTGGCCAGTTTTCCTTCTGAGCATCTTAAGATAACAGGTAGTGTTGACGGTCATAGTGTCACCATTTTCATCTTCAAAAAAGAATGGACCGATGATGCATCTACTATATCCTATACCACATCACACAATTAGCTTTTCCACACTGACAGGACGCTCCTCAATCTCATGTGGCTGCTCACAAGCCCATATTCAAAGATTTTCTTTGTTTACGTGGCCAGAAAGATAATAGGCCTTATCCTTGAACTGAATTCGCTGCATGATTCCTGAATTTTGCTCCACCAACTCTGACATTTCTTCTGCAAAGTGCCTTCGAGCTGCATTGTTTTGATCGGTTTGTGATTGAAGAACCTGAATCTTAGAGGGGTATAAACCCTATACCGCCTAAGTGGACGAATTCGCCCGCTAATATAATTGTAATACAGGGTGTACATAAAGTCAGGATCTATTTTTGTGAAGCACTTGGAAATTATATAGAATTCAATCATAAAATGATAAAGTGGTAACATTTATTAAATAATTAAAAGTAGGATTTGATGTGACGCCCATCAGTATCCCTGCACAGCTCAAATCGTTCCCCAGCATTTCTAAACACATTCTGGAGTATTTGCGGGGTTATGTTATCTGCAGCAGTTCGTATACGTGTACGTAAGTTTTCAAGACTCGTAATCTTCGTCTGATAGACGTGCGATTTGATAAAGCCCCATGCAAAGAAATCTAAAGGGGTTGAATCTGGTGATCCCGCTGGCCAAGGTCTGTTGCTTCCGCGTCCGATCCAGCAATTTGGAAAACGTCCATTTAGATAATCCTGAACAATTTTGGCATAGTGACAAGGAGCACCATCATGTTGATAGACGACGGTACTAACAATCCTATCCCCGTCGTCTATCAACATGATGGTGCTCCTTGTCACTATGCCAAAATTGTTCAGAATTATCTAAATGGACGTTTTCAAAATCGCTGGATCGGACGCGGAAGCAACAGACCTTGGCCAGCGAGATCACCAGATTTAACCCCTTTAGATTTCTTTGCATGGGGCTTTATCAAATCGCACGTCTATCAGACGAAGATTACGAGTCTTGAAAACTTACGTACACGTATACGAACTGCTGCAGATAACATAACCCCGCAAATGCTCCAGAATGTGTTTAGAAATGCTGCGGAACGATTTGAGCTGTGCAGGGATACTGATGGGCGTCACGTCGAATCATACTCTTAATTATTTAATAAATGTTACCACTTTATCATTTTATGATTGAATTCCATATAATTTCCAAGTGCTTCACAAAAATAGATCCTGACTTTATGTACACCCTGTATAAAAATTGGCGAAAACAATGGAATAAAGAATTTGCTCCACCTCTCATCTATCTCTCTTTCTGCAAATCCTGTAAATCTTCCTTAAATACTTTTGGACTCAAAGTTCTTTCAGAGTTTATAGGATTGTGTGAAAGTATATAGGCTACGGTATTTAACTGTCCAGGCAAGTTTCGAAATCGAACTCTGAAAGTTTCTCCAGAGTTCGTGCAATTCTGCTATTAAAATTTTTCATGTTGTGCATGTAGGTCAAAGACCTATGATCGGTATGTATTTTAAAAGATCGGCCTCTGCAGCTCTCGTTCGATGACAGAGTAGCGCTGTTCTTCTTGGGAGAGTACTGCACCAGCACCCACAAAAGATACTGCTGTGTAAAGTTCCAAGGAATTAGAAGACTTATAATTGGGATAAGTAATAATAGAACTAATCAAACTTTTCTTTAATGTTTAAAAAGCGCTTTCACATTTCTCACTCTATTCCAATTTTTTTCTTTTCTTTTTGTTCAGAAAGCGGCCTTGCAATGCTCCAGCAATTTTGAATAATTTTTTTATAAAGTTTATTAAGCCCAGAAAACCAAATATATTTGACTGGCTTCTTGGTCGGAAATCAAAGTATTGTGTCTATAGTTTTTTCCAAGAGGACTTATATCCTCTGTTAATTCATTTCCTGAAAACGATACTTTATGCCGACAAAACTGTGACTTGCTAAGTTTAATCCTTTGTTGGTGTTTACTCAAACACTGAGAGACTTTCAAGATAATGTACTCATAAATGTCTCTCAAAAGTACGGCCCAGTACTAATATACGCAGTTATGTATTCATATGTTAAGCCCTTGAACAATAGATTAACAACACTTTGAAATGTCATAGGGCTGAAGTCAACCCATACGGCATTTTCAAAAACTCGTAATGACCTTTGGTAGTGGAGAAGGCTGTACATTGTCTAGGATAGGCAGTGCTCCGAGTCTGCTGGCTCCAGCTCCGAAGTGCTCCAGTGACTCAGCTCCTGCTCCAGGCCGGCTCTAGAGCTGCTCCACTAACTCCAACTTTATATCCTAGTTGCTGCAGAGTAGGGTGTTGTTCTGGACTGATACTATGGCGTCTTTTTACTGCGCTACGGCTCTTAAGATACAATAACTGAATGCACAATATGATAGCAAAATCATTAAGGTTAGTAATGGTGATACATAGTTGTAAGTAGTTGCAATTTGCATAATTCTCTGAATTGCAAGTGTAATAGACTTTCTAATAAGTACCAAGAACATATTAAGACTTCAGCCGAGCGGCCGTTGTCTTAATATGTTCTTAATAATGAGTTGCCAGTTTGCGCTATTTATTTAATTAAAGCATATATTCTGCCTTAATCCGCCAGTTGGCTTAGAAGGCTGAGCTGCCATACTGCGCTATTTATTTAACTAAAGCACATATTCAGACTTAACCAGCCAGTTGGCTTAGAAGGTTGAGTTGCCAGATAGCGCTATTTATTTAATTAATGCATATATTCTTTGCAGTTGGTTTAGAATTCCGTTTTAGAAGCCAGCCAATTGATATAATTAAATGCCTTGTACAACCAAAATAATTAAATAAAACACCATTACATCATTCTGTTTATTTAAACGAATTAATAGAATCAGAAATATATAGAAAATAAATATACAATAGAATATATATGATCAAAAATAATAATAGCATAAAAAATACGAACGATGAATATATCAAAATAAATATACAATGGAATAGATATGATCAAAAATAATAATAGTATAAGAAATACAGACGATGAATATGTAATAAATATACAATGGAATATATATGATCAAAAATAATAAAAGCATAAGTAATACGAACGAGAAATATAATAAAAAACATACAAAATGTCGTATTATAACCATCAATATATTGGCACAGGAAAAAAATAAAAAATATATATATATATACACAGTTATATTAAATAGAATAGAATATAATACAATAGAATAACCTTTATTTATAATAATAAAATAAATAAATTTTCAATTTACAATGACATAAATAATTGTGAAGCTCGACTATTTATTTAATTTAATTTGGCCCTTAAGCTTTAGGCTTTACTGGGCTCTTATTAAAAATAAACAGCTAGTTGTTGTAAATTTCTAATAATAAATAAATAAGTAAATAAGTATTAATAATAGTTAAAACATGTATGACAATATTAATCAATATTAATGGACAATATTAAACAATATTAGTGGACATTAATCCTAGATTTTTGTTAGTATACCATTATTAATCGGGATTTCAACTTGGTTTTAAACAAATTTACATTCACAATATTTTTTATATTGGCATGCAAGTCATTCCATAGTTTCAATCCAATGAAAATGGGTAGTTTTTGAGATGAAGACAATCTAAATTGAGGTATAACAAGCTTTGATCTATTTCTGGTCTGATACGAGTGGATTTCTTGATAGGTTACAAAATATCTATTTACCCATTGCAAATTAATGATTTTGTTGTTACACTCGTAAATAAAAATAAAATGTGCCAGTTTGGTTATATCGTTGAGCTTTAGTAGGTTTAGCTCTTTAAATAATGCACTAGAGTGATCAAGGAAATCAGCATCAGATAATAACCTTATTGCTCGTTTTTGGATGACAAAGATACCATTTAATGCGTTGTTAGCGGAGTTTCCCCAAACAAGGGTGCAGTATGTTATATAAGGAAGAATAAGAATATGATAAAGAGTCAATAAAACTTGTTTAGGGACTACATTTCTAAGTTTAAACATTATAGCAACGCTCCTTGAAATCTTTTTCGCGATATGATCACTCCATTGCAAATTCTTATCTAGCATTACACCAAGAAATTTTGTTACAGTACACTCCTTTATAGCGATTTCATTAACATTAAGTTCATCAAGGTATACAGTTCTTTCAATAATAAAAATCATGAAATTTGTTTTACTGGTATTTAGGAAGAGTTTGTTGGTGGTCAACCATTTCATTACACTGATGAATTCTGAATGAAATATTTTCTTAGCTGTATTAACATCTTTGCAAGAAAAAGAGACAGTTCTATCATCTGCAAACATTAAATGAAGTTCAGTATATCAGATGAACGTGGAAGGTCATTTATATATAATAAAAATAACAGTGGACCCAGAACTGAGCCCTGTGGCACACCATGTTTGACAAGCGCTTTACTTGTGGAAACTTTATTTACCGATACAAAATGATATCTTTTGGACAAATAACTTTTAAACCAATCACTGATTGCTCCTCTAAAGCCGTAACAATATAATTTAAGTAGAATATTATGGTGTATTACATCAAACGCCTTACTCAAATCCATAAATATTGATATCATTATTTCTTTGCTCTCCTTAGCTATATTTACATTTTCCATAAGATTTAAAATAGCCATTTCCGTTGTTTTATTGTTACGGAAGCCATATTGATTTGGAGATAATAAATTGTAGGATTCTAAATATCGCTGCATTCTACTTTTTACAATTTTTTAAAAAACTTTGCTGAACACAGATAATGAACACACCGGCCTGTAATTTGTTGCGAGTGTAGGATCACCCCCTTTAAAAAGGGGTGTTATGCAACCAGTTTTTAGCATTGATGGGAATATTCCTTTGGAAATACTTTGATTGATAATTTTAGCCAAAGTTACAGATATCTTATCTTTAACAAGTTTCAATATAGGTACAGGAATGTTATGAATGTTATTTTTTGTATTTTTTAATTTACCAATAATATTGTGGACCTCAGTAGAGGTAGCAGGAACAAAAGAAAATGAATTTAGTGGGCTGGGTGGCATATATTCTAGAGGTGAGTGATCATTATTTATTAATTGTGTGCGAAGCTTATCCGCTATTGAAGTAAAGTGTGCATTTAAAGAGTCTGCAATAGCAGTATCATCAGTAATTTCTTTATTATCACCATTTAATTTCTCTATTGAATTTTTCTTAATTTGTTTTCCGAGAAGATTGTTTATTGTTGTCCAAGTGTTTTTCATGTCTCCTTTATGTTTGGAAAATTGATTGTTATAATAGTTATATTTTGCAATTTTGATTAATTTAGTTAATTTTTTTCTGCATTGAGTATATTGTATTTTAGGAATTTTGCTCTGCAATTGCAATTTGAATAATTTATCTCTGTTCTTTATTGAATTGATAATTCCTGGAGTGATCCATGGATTTGCGACACCTTTGGGCGAAACTGTTTTTCTCCTTAAAGGAAAGCAAATATTAAAAATATGGAATAAGGTGTCATAGAAGAACTGAAACATATGATCTGGGTCATTTAAAGGTTCGTCACAGTCAAGTCGAGTATTTTCTACAACCCCAATAAATTTTCTTTTGTTAACCTCTGAGAATATTCTGTAATCAATAGTTGTTTTTTCCGCAACCTGAACAATGTTATTGAATATAGCGTAAGTAGGTAAATGATCACTGATGTTAGTGGTTATAATTCCAGAATTTAAGAGGGCATTGCTATTTACAGATATTGTATATTATCAATCGTAGATTTTGTTATTCGATTGCCATAGCTGCAGACTCGAGTGGGTTTAGTAATAGAATGACTAAGATAGAAAGAATTCATTAAGTTTAAAAATTTATGAGAAATTGTTTCAGATTGCAAATTGATGTTGAAGTCTCCCGCAACTATGGCATTCGATTTATGAAAGTTGCATAGCATGTTATCTAAGTGAATTAAAAAGCTATTGATATTAGTATTAGGTGGTCTATATATTGCATGGACAGAATATACATTACTTTCGTCTTTTATATTCACAATCAGGTTTTCATTGTCACTATTACATAGAGAAAATACTTCGTTATAGTCGTAAGTTTGATGCACATACATAGAGATACCATCACCAATCTGACCATCTCTTACAGTATGATAAGCAACGTAATTATCTATATTATATAGGTTTTTAATACTACTATTTAACCAGGTTTCCGTGAGAATTATAACACTAAATTTGACCGTAGCAGTTTTCAAAGGGGCCAATAAGTAGTTATAGTTCCTAGGTAAGCTTCGAATGTTTAGATTTAGCACTGAAAGATTTTTCTAAATATCTTTTTGTAATGCAGATGCATTAAACTCGTTTATCGATGAGACCATGCAATTGCCTACACCAGATTCCTGTTCTAGACTCTCTAAACTGGATACAGAATTTTTTGGTAATGAATTGAAATGATTAATATCAACACATATACTATGAAAGTCTTTATCGATGAAAGCCATTTAACAGTAGTTCTGAAACAATTTCAATAAATACAGAATACGGGAATAAGGGGTTACCGCCCAGTTGAGCCGAGAATGGGAAAGTCGACTGTTGAGATTGTATGCGGAATTATTAGCAGGCCTCCTGTGTGCCGACTGTCAGCTGGCGTTTTCGTAGTTCTCATAGCTTCGAATGCTTCTTCACTAACAAGGTGAGCTCCTTTGACCGAAGTGTTCCGCGTTGGAGGAGTCTCTCTTTCTTTAATAATTAACTTCGCTTCAAGGAAGTAGGCAACTTTTCCGAGTCTCCTCGCTTCTATGAGTTTAGGGAGCTTTTCTTTACGAATTTTACGTGTTTCCTCACATACGTCGTCATTGACGAAGATTTTTGATCCTTTCAGCTTTCTTCTGTTTTTTAGTATTAAATCTCTGTGAGTTTCATCCTCATACATTACTTTTATAGCTGAAGTGGGCGTCTTAGATTCAGCCATGTCATTAACTCTAGAATTTGCTTTTTGTGGCGCAATTTGTTTTTTTAATCTAAAAGCACTTTTGATCTTAATATTCCCCAAATTCAGTCTATCTTTTATTATGTCCTCCACCTTTTTCTTCGTGTCGCCGTTTGTTTCTCTATTCGTTTCAGATACCCCCATTATGATTAAGTTATTTGCACGTGAAGTATCGTCTAGGCTGTTTAATTTATTCCTAATTGAATCGTGCTCGTTTTTTATCATCTCCATGCTACGATTATTTTCAGTAAGCGAGTTTAGACTAGAGTTAAGATCCTTTATCTCGTCGTGTGCATACTGAATGCTCTTTTCGAGCTCCATATTTCTATATTCCAGTTTTGCATTGTCCCTCTTTAACAATTCGTTATTATGTTGTACAACTTTTATTACTGCCTCAAGGTCTTTGATTACACTATTACTTTTGTGCACTAAGTCAAAGAGGGACTTATACTTATTTGCTAGATCTTTCATTTCTAATTTCACGACGTTTACCTAAATAATTAAATAATTAAATATATTGAAAATAATAATATACGAAACGTATAATGAACTGCATATTAGTAAAGGAAATATATATATATATGTTACATATATATATATATATATATATACCTTGAACCTTATGAACCTTATGTTGTTTCGTGTGTTGGTCTCTCTTCACACGGAGGTCAAGCTGGTGGCCCAGCCTCTAGGTCTGGCCTGGTGGAGGAGCGAGTTACTTTCTTGCGCTCTCCACCGTACATAGCCAGGCACGCCCGGCTCATCTGGTACTGTCCTGAGCCAGGCATCCAGTCTTTTCTTGAAGACTTCAACTTTGACCCCCGTTACGTTTCTGGTCCTTAGGAAGCTGGTTGAAAAGTCTTGGCCCCCTGACAACCAAGCTATTTTCCTTCAGGGTTGAGGAGGCCCCTTGTCGTGCTTTTAATTTGGGAACACTACACATTCTGCCTTTCCTATTTTCCAGTGTTGTTTGAATGGTAATTGGGTTTAGTTTTAGGTTTGGTACCAGTTTTTCGATCATTTTCCATATGTAGATTATGATGTACCTCTCTCTTCTTCTTTCCAGTGAGTACAGATTTAGTTTACGTAGTCTTTCCCAGTAGTTGAGTTCTTTGCAGCCATCAATCTTGGCTGTGAAATGCCTTTGCGTTTCTTCTAGTTTATTAGTTTCTTCCTTTTTATATGGGGACGTCAAAACTGAGCAGTATTCAAGTTTTGGTATAATCAGTGTTTTTAGCAGGGGAATCATTACTGTCCTGTCCCTTCTCTTGAACGTTCTTAGAACCTGTCCGGCGACTCTTTTTGCTTTATTTATCGCTATCTGATTTTGTGTTTCGAATTTCGCATCATCTGTCATTATTATCCCGAGATCAATCGCTTTCATGCTTCTCTGAATTTCCTGTCTATCTGGAGCATTATATGCAGTCTTTTTAAGTTCTTCTTTTCTACCATATCTCAAGAGCTGAAATTTCTCGGCGTTGAATGACATGTTGTTGTATTCTGACCATTTGTATATTTTGTTCGTGTCCCTCTGCAAGGCCTCCACGTCATGTACATCGCTGATTTTTCTGCTGATCTTTGTATCGTCTGCAAAGGATGATACTATACTGTTGCTGTTTACTCCGCTGTCTATGTCTGTTAGCATGATATATATATGTGTATTATATATATATATATATATTAGGGTGGTTCCAAAAAATGAAATTCAGCAAAATATAACCACCAACCAGCTATCAGGTGCCATTAGATATAGAAACGTTACAGTAAAAATATTTTTGAGATCAAACTAAATTAGGACTTACACATGCCAATCAAAGTTTGGGATTTTCCGGTAAATATATAATATATAGTATTATAAAATGTGTCAAAAAAAAAATGAATCGCAAACATCTATTATTATGTTGAACGGACCGAAAATGAATCACAAACATCTATTACTATGTTGAACGAGACCTCTTGATGGCTCCACTCTTCGTTGGTGCAGAGAACATATTCCGATGACCCTCAACGACCTGTAGAAGGAACTGTTTTTGTTCCTCTTTGCGTGTGATTGAAGCATTGAATTCATGTATCAGTGCAACGCCACGTTCTGCAAGGTCATTTACTACCTTCACTGAGTGGGCAACCT
Organism: Bathynomus jamesi; assembly: GCA_023014485.1. Classification (NCBI taxonomy): domain Eukaryota; kingdom Metazoa; phylum Arthropoda; class Malacostraca; order Isopoda; family Cirolanidae; genus Bathynomus; species Bathynomus jamesi. The sequence continues at coordinate 317,336 of JAJOZX010002292.1, forward strand.
CTCGACTCTTCTGATACGACTCCTGGTTTCTCCATTCGCTGGGGTCGTGCTCCAAGAACTTCTGAGACACACCGAGAATTTTGAAGAAATTCATCGTTGATTTCGTGATGAAGTCATGCAACTCCATTGATGCTGGCTCAAGGAATGGCGCAATGCGTTTCCGAGGATTCGCAGATCCGTCCTTCTCTTTGATGGCTGACACCATCATTCGTTTCTCCTCTGCTGACACTTCTTCATCAAAGAAACTAAAGCCCACCAGTAGTTCGGAAAGATACCAGAGATGGTTGCCAAATGCTTTTCTCGCTGCCATTCCAACGACTTTGTTTGGATATACAGACAGCGCACGTAGGAGGGCGAGATCATTCTTTGGAGCTTCTGTTGCCGATGTAGTCTGGAACCAGTATCTAACGTAAATCGAAGTAACAAAGAGACACATCTCCATTAGATGATGCTAAATTTTCTCGTTGGAAGATGGTCCACGGGAGTAGATAGCCCTGGCCATCCAGCGAGCACGATGAATAGCTCCAGGATACCGAAAATGTATTCCGCTTGGAGGAACAGCTCCCAAGAAAATGATTTCGAGCTCCAGCAGCTCACGGTAATCATCTCTGTGTTGTGATTTCTTCAACTGATCAACCGCAAATTCAATGACTTCATCTTTCCATGGGGCGATCACAGATGCTGTGCTCTCGTCACTTACCGCTGTAGAGAAGGATGTTTTATTCAGTTTAGGCCAAATGTCTCGGAAATGCTCGAAGATCTCCATGTTGGGAGACTCTGAAACATCGTGAAGGCTGAAAACTTTTTCCAACATGATTTCGGCGACGTGATGGCGACAAGCCACGTTCAACAGTTCACCGCCAATCTCAGACTCTAACCTGATACATACTCCACCTTTCATTCCAGTGTTTGAGGCTGTGGTATCAAAACATATACCTTTGATGCTGTTCCGCAATCCCCACTCATCTATGGTCTCAACAATTGCCTGCGACAAAGTAACTGCACGTGCGTCTTGAAGTTTTGGGACTGAGAGCAGCTTTACCACATTATGTCCACACACCAAAATCGGGAGCCTGTCAGTTTGCTCTCGAACAGGTCCAGTGAGGTCATCCATGATCTTCCCATCCTAGTGCAGGATCAGTGGCACATTAGGATCAAAAGCGGCTTTGATTTCGGCAGTGAAAGCCTCTCTGTGTTTCATTCTTGCTCGTCGAATAGCGCTGGTGCTGATGACGAGCTGTTCCACGTGCGGACGGAATTGACTCGTAGAAGCCATTGCCGAAAAAATATGAGCAACATTTCGATTGTTAGTTTTAGTCCGGTCGAGTGCTGCAGCTACCTCAGGAGTCACCATTGGTATCGTGCCTCGCAGTCGTGGAGTTTTGGGCATGGGCGGTACGGTGAATTCAGCCTCTGGGTCAGATCGGTCAGAAGACGAGTCATCTAATACAGCAACTTCAGTTGCCACTGCCGCTTCTGACTTAGCTTTCAATGTTCGATTTTCCGCAGAAGCCTTCCTCTTCATCACACGTTTTTCATGGAGAGCTAATGTTTGATCGAGTCCTCCTATCGTACCTTTGCGACCCTTCTCCCGTTGGGCTTTCAAGAACTGCCGGTCCTCCTCAAATGTTATGATAGACATTGCCTCACGGTGGGCAATGTCGAACACATTATGCAGCCTTTCTCTGAACATCTGTTGGTTCACCAGGTTCTTCGCCGACGTGCGATTTATTAGTTTCTTTAGCCCTTGCCATTCAGCATGGAGCTTTCTGATATGTTCTACCACGTGATTGGGAGCCTTCGTTGGAATTTTAGCTCTTTCCCAGATTGGAAGTAGAAGTTCAGAAGTCTTTGCAATGCTCACTTTTAGGCTCATTTGTTCGCAGTTATGGTAATGAAAAAGCACCCTCAGCACTCCTCCACGAGATGGAAGTTTGGAGCACTTGAAAGCCGTTTCCGTCCATCCAACAAGCCAGATTGCAGTTTTTGAGTGCGTTACTTTAGCAAGTGCCATTGTCGCTGTGATCCGTAAAAAGAAAAATAAAGATAACATTAGAATAACATATAGATTATACACTATAAACACTGTTAAACAGTATATATGAATGCCCATCATTAAAAAGAAAAGCATTTTAAAAAGATTTATTAAAATTGGAAAATTGATGAAAATCACCTGAAATTCATAAAACACCAAAATTTATATCAGCTTGTGCAACCCCTAAATATTGTCTGATTCAAAAAATACTTTTGATATGGAGTTCCTATCGCAATTGGCACCAAATGACGGGTTGGAGAAGAAAAAATAATAAAAATGAAAATTCTCCATTATAGATGGAACCACCCTAGTATATATATATATATATATATATATATATATATATTATATATATATATATATATATATATATTATATATATATATATATATATATATATACACAATTAAATAAATAAATATACATCAAACTACTTTATTTCTACGGGTCATATTAAATAATTAAATATATTGAAACTAATAATATATGAAACGTATAATCAATTGCATATTAGTACAGGAAATATATACAATTAAATAAATAAATATACATCAAAATACTCTATGTTCTACGGCGCAAAACGCTAAACTCACGTAATCGAGTCTACATTCACATCGTTATTACTTTGTACTACACGGTAAAACCGTCCAAGCAACACTTCACCGTTTAAGTTATACGGATGCCTATACTCGACATAAATGGTTTTCATATCGTTCAATACTATTTTTGTGCCCACTTTACATTAGGCTGGCAAGTTATCTTTAAACACGGTTAGAATACAATCAAAAGCACGCACAAAGATGTCATCGTTAACCACAACATCATTATTAAATACAAGTTTATAAACACGCCTTTCCAATCGAGGGTTTTTATCTTGCCGTCCCAAGCTTTTCAATCGTGAACTCTTCTTCACTCTGCATAGCGGCAATTGAAATAATCTTCCAATTCGTAACGACAACTATTCATTATATAGAGTTACAGCTCTTCAGGATGAACAGTGTAGGCAAGCTCTGCCCTGTACCACTCAAGTGCTTTGTACCAAAGTTCAGAATATTTCGAAGAATCTAAACCTTTTAAATATGTATCCAGCTCTAGACCATTCTCACCTTGTTCATTCCTACATTCGATAAATCCGTCGAGCAGAGGGGTGTATGCGTATTCAAGAACCGTGTCAAAATAAATCATATCCGTTTCAAACATTCTGTCGAGGATGAAACGGTTTCGCGTAGGGACAAGAACGTTATTATCAGATGCATTCTTCCACATCAGTCATGTATGAACAGCATATGAGGGGGCGGCACTAATCTGCTCTCTTCTTGTACCTACACCTGCAGGTATTTATAACGGTCCTCTCCCCACTTCTCAACTATCACGAAGACTCTATTCAGCTCCTCAACACTTAAATAAATAACATTACGTTTGCTTGCTGGCCTGCAAATTGTTTCAAGTACATAGTTAATGGTGCTGTTTTCACGCCTGAACACGCGCATGACTTCGTCACGGAGACATCGTACGAGGCGTTGAGAATGCTTCTCAAAGGAAGTTCCATCGTATTCGCACGTCCACTCGGTTCAAGCTCTGAGATGACTATGAGCCACAGGTGGACGGATCGGCTCGACGGGCGGAGTGAGACACGTTGATGAAACGTGTATGGGTTTGTTCGAACTCGTGTGTTTCGTGAGGTAGACGGGTGGGCGGCTCGCTGGGGTGAACGAGTCACACCATAAACTGCTGAAGCATGTACAGGCTTGTTCGAACACTTGTGCCCCTGGACAAACAGAATTTTCCGCTACATGAAGCAATACCGGCTTTAATGTTTTATCACTCACCAGACGTTCATTTCCCCAAACTAAACATCTTCACAATCCGGTGTACTATTTGAGAGAAACATATGCCCATATTTTTCCATTTTGTTTAACAAGCGATACTCGTCTCTAAAGTCTGTTAGAAACTCACACAGCCCATTAGCCACAACCTCACTACAAACCTCGTCATGATATATATTAATATAGTGGTTAAAATACTTAAGATTCTCCATGATGACAAGATTTACATTCTCAACCGTAGGATACGAGTAGTCGGTATTTTGTAACATGAAATAATATCGCTTGTCACACCACTCATCAACAAGACTCACTATCCATAGCCGTTGCTTATTTTCTGAACGTGTTGCTTCTACTTCGCGGTATATGTGAGCCTTTATAAAGGTTAGGTCTACAACATACTTCAATACATCGTTTGTATTACGAAATCCTACAATGCCCTCGCCAGAATAACCGTAGAGTATTTGAACATCTTGGTCCTTCGCACGGCTCAATGTAGCCTTAAAAATATTAAAGGAGGGGACAACAGGGAGTTTTTTAGTATCCACCACATCTTGGCACTTTGCCGAATACCACTTCATAAACGTTGAACACGCAATATTAAAGGTAGCCATTACTATTTTTCTTCTACGGGAGAATACACGTCTGAGCTCAAGGGTATGCAGAGGTCAACTGAGCACGCAGGGATAGAGATATGCTCAGGTAGTGGCAGGAGTCACGTTGCCGATCTTACAGTGGGCGGAGCTTAGCTTTTTACTGTACACACACACGCACGCACGCAAAGGAGAAAATGAAACCTTAATTGAAACAAATATACGTGATAAATAAACATATAATACACATATATATAAATACAATCAAGGATTAAGGTAGCCAAAGGGTACGGTATCATAGGTACCAGGCACCTGGTAACGCTTCCTATAGGTGTTACGGCATACCTTCGTGCCCCTAAGTTCCTTCACACCCCAGTTTCTGCGCCCGAAAATTGTGCGTCCCCACAGTCAGTTGGGGTAGCTGGTCACCCTCATCTTCCAAGCACACTAGTTCCTTCAACGAGTCAAAGTTAACGACTCGACGGTTCGCATGGTTAAGCGTGATACCCTTAGCCTTCACGATATACTTCATATCATCCCCTACCCTCACCCGTACCCATAGGTTTTTGGCCCTGTTGACACAAACGAGTCTGCGTATGCACCATCACCATACTCATCCTTGATCTCGTCAGTTAGCTCTCCGAGGAATTCCAATAGCGGCATGTATTCACCTTCCCTCGCTGTGAATATCACGCTATCTGTGTCAGCGTACAGCACCCTCCGTCCAAGAGAGTGCAATAGCCCCAAAGTTTGATGCGGGCGTAGGCCGTTGTGAAACTGGCTACAGGTATGTTTGTAACCCGTGAGGTATCTGTGGCCAGTTCGGTGATTTGTACTTTATTATGTAAGTATTACCTACATTCACGATCTCCATAACCTCTTTATCGGGAGCGTTGGCATAATCCCAGACTTCACTATAACTTTGTGCCAAATGGACGTTCCCTTTGCCGGTATTCTGTGCAAATTTCCCCAAAGACTGTTTAGCACAACTTTGCACTAAAGCGCTTGCCAGGATTCTTAACAATTTGGGATCGGTCAAGCTGTATACCTTCATGGGCACGGTAACGCTGAATATAAGCCGTTTTTTCATCTTCGGTATCAACCCCTCGCGGATATCCTGATGCTTCGACCTTATCCTTCAAAAAAGCGTTTATATATGGTGTGAAAAGGTTGGGTAGCTTCTGAAACCTCCACACCTCATGTATCTTCAATATTCTATACCCATGGCGAACGGCTAGGGCCAGCTCAGGGCTTGTATATACACCTCTGATCTTACGCTGGTGGGTTGTATGGTCACAATCACCGTTGTTCTCTTCTGCGCACTTCACGCACAGGGGAAACATGAGCTTGTGATCTATAACGACGGGTAAGATCGGCATCCATAAATCGCGAGGGGGGAGCACGTCTACGAAAGAGAGTCCAAAGTAGCGCTCATTCAAGTTAGCTGAAAACTCACCATTTTTTCAGGTGCACCTACGGGGTACGGATTGCTCTTCATCACGAAGGGGTTTAAAGAGCAGAAGTCGTAGTAGTGGAGTTTCACGCCCTCCGTAGGCGGAAAGTATAGCTTGAATGGGTTTGTGCGCCCTCCAAACAAGCTGTCACCGCATTTGAGGGGGTCCAACACCATTGAACGTTTGATGGTCCTTATTTCTTCACGGTACTGGGCATCTGTTTCCATCCGTGCATCATACTCATGCTCCCACACGATTTTGTGAGTGAACTGGGAGCCTATAAGTTGATCACGGTTACGGGTCCATGCGAGGCTGTCGGGGGGATCTTCCATAAAGGTCCCCTGTGACGGCACATTCAGCGCGGGCATCCATGCCACCAGCAGCCGTTAAAGGAATACACAGTCTTCTCACCAGTGGCTGGATCCTCACTTAGGCCGTCAACCCAAAAAACACGACCATTGACCTTAACGGGTACTTCACCCGTGTTGCGGGCATGTTTTATGTATACCCCGGTCTGTTGCTGTAGGTGTATGAGCCAGTAAATAGCCTTGTGCCCATAACTGCGGGGTTGTTTCTGTGAATGATTGCTAAGGTGTCTTTAGGCATGAAGTTATTCTTGAACACTGTAAAACATAATGAGGCGATCGTGGTCGCGACTTGCAGCGGATCGCATTTGAAACGGGTTATGTACATCCTTCTAAAGGCTTGAAAGCATACTCTAAGTACACGTACGTCATTCACGCAATAACGTTCACATTCATCGGCTATATTGTATGGATTAGCTTCATTAAAACTGTTGTAGTAGCGGTCAAAATCTTCACGCTCACTATCACTCATGTTGGTGTAGTTAAAGTAATGTTTGGGTGGAGGTAGTCCTACGTAATTCAAAGTTCGTATGTGTAAGGGAAATACCCTTTTGAAACTTCAGCGGCTACGCCCATGACCTTGGGCAGCTTTGCTAATTTACAAGGTGTGAACAGCAGGGTGTCTTTAAACTGTACATTACCTCTTATCTGCATCTGTATTAGTTTGTTGCCTCTTTTCAAGGGATCACCTGTAAATATCGCAGACGACTCGTGTTCAAGCAGCTCCTTATAAAGGAACTGTGTGTCAAATTTCGCCCCGTTATGGGCAAGAATATACAGTCATTTTTTTAACTTGTCCGCTAATTTGACAATATAGGATACAAAGAGTTTCACAGGGCTGTGTGCATTCGTTTTAAAAACGTTTGTCCGTTTTCCACATTTGTGGCACTCATCACACTCGACTCCATGCACTCATCACAGATAGTCTGACTTACGAGTAAATGTGGAATGACCTCTTTGGTTTCAGCGTTCGTGTAAGTTTCTATATCGTAGTACACGGTTATACAAGGGCTATTTTTAGGTTTAGCATCTTTCATATAACATACATGCTTCACTCCATCCGCCTTATATTTTTCATGACATGTAGAACAGTGAATTTCATCGCATTTATGTTTGAAATTCCCCCAATTATCCATCATGTGAAACATACCGCACTTACAAATCCTCATTTTCCTGCAAGTGCCATTTGATTTATGGAGTTCAAAGCATTTATTATTGAAAAATGTACGTCTACACACATTACATTCCCTCTTCTCGGGTTCAACTACCTGACTTTCACATTTGGGGCTTTTACACTGCTCACATACCATGTAGCAATCCTTACAATGTTTCACCATATCATCAGCAAACTCGAGACAACCCTTACACAAATCATGATGCCTTCCATATTTTCGACTTTTATCATAACTGGCGTAGAGACCCTTATGTTACGGATGGGGAGATACGATGTTCCTGACAATCCTAAAATAAGTAGAGTACGATCTCTCACGCTGCTTTTAAAAACATACACAGTCCTACGACGATCATCCATTCCAAATACGACTATACGTGCATTCATTTCCTGCTCCCTTCTCAGTTCTTCAGGACCCATATTACACTCAAACTCAAGCTTACAATCTGAAGCCAGTTTACGGGCACGCTGCACAACCGTGGGCAGCCAAATTTTTGCGTCCAAGTATTTAGCACAGTGAACATATGAGCTAAAATTATTGCTATAAAACCACAACCACGATCGACGTTTAAATGCTTTCTGTAAATAACCGGAGAATTGAAATTAAGAGTATAAGGTGTGGCACTATGACCCGCAACCCGGAATACTCTGTCAATATCTACCATGAAGTTGTCCATATTGAAGGATGTACCACTTTGAGAGGCTTGCATTATACGCCCAAGATATATTCTATATCTACAGCCGCCAAACGTCTGAACGGTATTACCACCCAAAAATCGTCCCCTCATCTGACCCGAACCTGAAGGATAACCTCGTCCGGACTTCACGTTCGTCGCGGTTCTGAAGGGCAAACTCCACAATACGTTCAACTACGCGCCGCAGTCCGTTGGTATACAGGGATCCAGGGTCAACCCTGACCACGTACCGATTTCTAGTCAGGGCAGGGGTGGGGGTAGCGGTGCGCACCAACTCGAATGTTATACCATCCTCCACAGTATGAGAAGCTGTGTGGAGGAAGTACCCGGAACTGAACAATGGGGCATATTTGAGGAAGGTACTATTGTGGGGGTTGTGTCGTAAGACGTTGAGGGTTGGGGATCTATTACTGGGGTCTAACAACCGGAGCAATCCTGGCACGCTTCATACCTGACGTGGAGGGTTCTTCATCATGCTTCCTCTTTGAAATGTCGTATGCTACAGTTGTCGCTGGTTTCGTAGCGGTAGGGTTCTGTAGCTGCACGGTCATCGGGTTCGTCTGTGATATCGATGATGGGGTGCTGTACATCGTCGTCATTCACGGTTCTGTGGAAGAAGAAAACAAAATATAAGAAACACCACTCAAAATTTGTAATATTTTGTAAATGACCCACTTAGGGTTGTGACGTGTTAGAGATGGAATCTGTAGAAGAATTCAGATTCACAAGTCCCTCCACATGTATTATATCTGGCTCTACAGGATATGGAAAAACTGTATTTATGCTTAAAATCATTAAAAATAAGGGGGAGATGTTCTCAAAATTTGTGTATAAAGTAATATGGTGCTATTCGACGTATCAGTCAGTGTTCAACGAGTACCAAGATGAAATTTTGTTCCACAAGGGTGTCTATGACGTTAATTCGTTAAAAGGTAATGAGCATACAGTTATTGTAATTGACGATCTCATATTGGAAATGAATAAAACGTTTGCCGAGACATTTACAGTGTTCACCCACAATCTTAACATAAGCGTATTCTTCACCAACCAGAATCTATTTTTCAAAAATAGATACATGCGCGATATGTCGCTAAATACACAATATCTAGTCTTATTCGCACAACGTAGAGATGTGTCACAAATTGGGGTATTAGCCAATCATATGTTCCCGAATGAGCGTAAGGAGTTTTTGGAAGTTTATAAAGAAGCCAGAAGCCAGCGTTATGGATATTTGCTTTGTGACCTTCACCCGCGAAACGCGTTTAGGGTGCTTCTAAGAACGAATATATTCCCAAGCGAACCTGGAACGGTGTATATTCCAGATGTTTGTTAAAAATATAAACTCTGACTTTTTAAAATGCATCTGTGAAATCTCTCTTAATGTTATAAAATGTAATGTGCCAATGAAACCCTCTCAGGAGGTTCAATACGTCGTTACAAGAACATAATACGTGCGCTCGCTCATAAAAGTCAAACTGTGGGTAAGAAAAAGCGAATTATTGTACAAAGAGGGGGATCATTCCTACCCATCTTATTTTCAGTTTTGGGCCCTTTACTGACTAGATTAATATAATGAAGAAGGTGTTAGTGATTCGCACGAGGTGTATGCTTCATTGCAAAGTTCAAAGATTCCAGACACGGCTCTAGAACCAAGTAAAAGTAGGCTTAAAGGAATGGAAAGCGATGATAATAAAACCCCACTCTAATAGACAGAGTTTATTTCCACAACAGTTTTGATGCCCACTGGCATCCTCTTCGGGTGGCTACAGAAAAACGAGTCTATTAGAGTGGGTTTTTATTATCATATTTTGACCTTCACCTAGAAAAGTGAAGTTTTTTGCATTTATAATGGGAAGTGATTTGCTAGCCCTATTAAACAGTGAAAAGTTACCTGACGAGAAAAGGATCTTGTACCAAGAAGCTTTGCAGAAATTTCTTCATGAGTACGAACATTATAAGAATCCTACAGAGCTCCCCGTGGTTATTAGGCACAGCGCGAGTAGTGCTAAGCATGGCGACACAGGACCTTGGCCTGACGTTATAGATGACCAACCAAAGAACAACGGAACATAACACATCGAACATGTGTTAAAAAAGAGTCTCCCACATACATTGAGGAATAAAGGCTTAAGTCTTTATAATCTATTTAGTGAGGACCCCATCATACAGTGGGCCGATGCAGGCGAGGTCATTGTTGAAGGAACAAGGGTACAAGGATCCAACATCGTTGATATTGTTCATGATCTGGTGAGAAAGTGGGACAGACCCTCACCAACAGGATGGAAACATATTAAAGCAAGACTAAAACAAATAAATGTGCCAAAAATATTGATAGGTAATCTGAATAGGTTAAAAGACCTGGATCAAGTCTCGCATGTGTCACAACTGAGTACGCCATTGCCCCCAGCAGCAGCGTCTCTGAAGAAGAGAAGGAAGAGAACAAACGGCCAACCTTATCCACGTGTCTCTAAAATACGCAAATGGCTATCATATTAAGTCTTCTTCTTCCGCAGCCTTATTAGCCCACTTCTATGTGGGGTCGCTGTTGCAGATCCTTCTTCTTCATTCACTTCTGTCTTGAGCCACCTCTTCCTCCAGTCCCTTATCACTATCTTTCTTCAGTCTATCCCGCCACTTCATCTTAGGTCTACCTCTTCTTCTCGTGTCTGGAATTTCCATCCTCAGCATCCGTCGTCCCACATACTCCTCCTCCCTCCTCTGGACATGCCCAATGCCCATACCATCTCAGTCTCTTTTCCTGTGCCTTCTTGGAGATTTCCGTTACTTTTGTTGTTCCTCTTGTTATAATGGATCTGCATTCATGAGGTTTTGGCAAAGGTTTTACGGCCGGATGCCCTTCCTGCCGCCAACCCTCCTCCTTTCTCCGGGCTTGGGACCGGCTGAGACTTGGGCTGGCTTGCCCACTCCCAGGCGGAGTTGGCTATCATATTAAGTAAACGCTATTATGACATTTCTAACCCCGCCTCCTGTGGTGGCGTTAATAGACTGTACAGAGGTGTTTACGGTGTAGGGAAAAAAGATGTTGGGCAGTTTCTGCGGGAACAGGATGCTTATACACTTCATAAACCGGTGAGAAAAAGGTTTAAAACGGGCAAGACAACCGCGGATTCGATTGACTCTATTTGGCAAGCGGATTTAACAGACATGCAAAGATATTCAATGTATAATGACGGGTACCGCTACATCCTATTCATAATAGATGTATTCTCTAGATATCTGTGGCTAATTTCCAAGAAAAATAAATCGCCTGAAACAGTTGCTAAAGCGACCAAAACGTTGATGTTAAAAGAAGAAAGGGTTCCTGGCTATTTTTGTACGGACACGGGGAAAGAATTTATAGGTCGAGCTTTTCAGAGTATGCTGACAGAGTTTAATATCAGTTACTACACTCGCAGTTCTATACATAAGGCCTCTTTAGCTGAAAGAGTTCAACGTACCATAAACGAACGTATGCATCGCTATTTTACACATAAAAACAAATGCAGATATATAAACGTTCTCGGGTCACTGGCTTCATCATACAACCGTTCACACCACCGTCCGATTTGCACAACACCTAACGAAGTTTTAGAAAGAGGTGCGCTGCCACAGGCGAGAAGAGATGGAGCACCGCCACCACACTCTACACATTTCAAAATCAATGATTATGTAAGGCTATCACGTTCGGGAAATAAATTCGCGAAGGGATTTGAGCAAGGATGGACACGTGAGATTTTTAAAGTTCGTACTATGAGACCTAAAGGTGGGATAATGATGTATTACGTTGAAGATTTGAGTGGGGAAGAGATCGCTGGAGGCTTTTACCGCGAGGAGTTGCGAAAGTGACATTTAATTTAGGAAAAAGTGTGTTTAAAATTGAACAAATTTTAGGCAGCAAAGGTTCAGGAAAGAGAAAAATGTAGCTGGTGAAATGGCTGAGTTACCCAGAAAGCTTCAACACCTATATAAAAGCTGCTACAAAAATGAAGCTTAATTAGCATGCAGCATGACGCCTAGGCACTTCTTTGTCACACTCCTGTCCTCTTCTTCTCTGTCTGTACATCCTAACAACACCCTCGCCAACTTTGTGATAGAACTCCACGGACCCATTGAGTTGAAGCGTGATTTGTATGAGGTGGGTTTATGTGAACTCCAGTTAGTCTCCAAATTTTTAACTCTTGAAAATGAGCAAATCATATTTCTGATCCTTAGAAGAAACGATGAGTGCGAAAAATTAGGCATAACCTTAGACAATACTATGTGTTCAGTCCTGTTCGGTGAGGAACAGTACTATAGCACAAATGTATCGCTAGGAATCGGGCATTATGATAGAGCCATGGATATTGTGACGGGGTTAAACAAGATTCTTGAAAAGTCCTACCTGACAAACGATTTACTTTTTGAAGTCGTAAACATAGACACGCCTGCATGCACATTGAAGTTAAAGTCAACGCTTATTAGAAATATTAAAGATAAAGAGCTCTTCACAATTGTGGCTGAGGGCCGATCCGATATAGTGCAGCTCTCCAAAGAGATACCTTTCACGAGGCACAGCATGACTTGTCCAGCTTAATGTATCATTGAAGATGGAGAAATTGGATGAAAGCTCTCCGGCCCCAGAAATGTGCTATATTTAGAGCAATATCGTAGCGCCCCAATTTGTTGGGGACACCCAAGCGAGCCTGCTGCGCATTGCACACATCCCCAACCATAGAGGGAAAAGTTTGAGCATTACATATGACAAACCCCATTATGTGAATGTTGCGACTAATCTATTAACCAATATCTCGATATATATAAGAACGATTGAGGGAAAATTTTCCCATTCGGTAATGGGAGCTTAATGGTGAAACTACACTTTCGCCGTTTATAATGACCAGAAGGCCATTCACAGTCTATCGAGGGGTGAGATACCAGCGTGGGAGTGGACTTCGATCCATTTTTTCATCCATACTACGCACCGCTGTCCTACTGTTGAAGAGTGCTAGGTACCTAGAGAGGAAGGCGTTACAAGCAGGATTTAACGCGGCAGAAGACATAATGGGCAGAACTAAGCCTAAAGAAGCTCTAAAAAACATTTAAAACGTACACGGGACGAAGTCATCAAAGATGCAAAGAGAAAAATGCGTGGTGGCGGAAAGAAGAGATCTGCCAGGAAGAAGGAGTTACCATCACGTGGCGCTAAACGTAAAATGAAATAAAAAAAGCAGTGCTCTAAGCGTATGGAACCTATGGCTGATCATTTTTTTGACTGATATAAGCTGAGGACACTACTCTCACGAATCATAGGCTGACAAATACTTGTCGAGGGAGGTGGAACTATTTCCGTCTCGTCATGGCGCGTTTCATCCATCCGTGTAGTTCACAATGCTGTAAATCGGAGCTTTCCCTCTTTGATATGCCCCCACTCAGGCCTCTATTGAGCATAGCGACTGTATTACAATTAATCCATTAAACACAATTAGTCCGCCGAGTACTCCTATAGAATTCGTGATACCCAGCAGAGGACTTTACTTTTTTGAACCGAGCTGCATGCACATGTACGCTAAACTGTGTATATAATGTTATAATGTTATAATGTTTCAGACCAACAAAGACCCTAGGATCCACTCATGGCTGGTCTACCTAACTGTATGTCCTCCGTGGTGGTGGAGGGGACCTACAATTTTACGTGGGTTCCGAACCACAAGAACATAAGAAACTTATTTAAAAACTGCGGGTAAATTGGCAACGACCAATTTTTACGAAACTAAATAATTATCAATTTAAAAATAATTAATTATCGGTTTAAAACTAAAGATAGAATCTCTCGGTCCAGAGGAGCAAGTCATAATAGACTACTATCCACAAATATGTTACATTCTATATCTATTTATAACGGACATACAAATATATCAGATCCAAAGAATCCGGTCAATTTCTTTACGGTATCCATCAAGTCACGGTCCATATCGATTGCGGACCAAGTCAAAATTTACAACCATATACATTATCAATTTAAAAATAATTAATTATCGATTTAAAACTAAAGATAGAATCTCTCGATCCAGAGGATCAAGTCATAATAGACTACTATCTACAAATATGTTACACTCTATATCTATTATATAACGGACATGCAAATATATCAGATCCAAAGAATCCAGTCAATTTCATTATGGTATCCATTAAGTCACGGTTCATATCGATTGCGGACCAAGTCAAATTTACAACCATATACATTACAATATATACACTTACGAGGAAAAGTGTAGGTGTGGCTGTAAAGACTGTACAGTAATGTAGAAATGTGTGTGCACCCATTATGGGTCTCCCATTTAAAGGTGTTTGTGGGGCAAGTGAAGATCATGAGTTTTTCAATACCTCACAGTACTATGGGGGGCACCGCTCGGCAGAGGAATCTCTTTAAATGGGGTGTGTAAGGACAGAGAGTATCCCCTAACCCAAGACGCTGCCTCCCTATATCCCACAACACTTGTGTTGAGCTGTGGGATCTATCCCCACAAAGCCTTAATTTTACTACCTTAAACTATACCCTTTCTATCAACATGCGCGTCCAATCGATTCTTAAACATGTTTATAGACGTGCTACTACTGTAATTACTTCTACCGGCAAACTATTCCAGCTATTTACTATTCTATGCGTAAAAAAGTTTTTCGCAACTGCTGTCTCGAACCTTCTACTTGTCAACTTACACCCGTTATTTCTAGTCCTATTATATTGAGATATTTCGAAAAAGCTATCTCTATCTACGTTATCAAACCCATTCATAATTTTGAAAACCTGGATTAGATCACCCCTTAACCTCCTAGTCTCGAGTGTAGTCAATTTTAACTCTTTAAGCCTATCCTCGTACGACTTTGACCTAAGAGACCTGAAACCCTGAAACTAACTTTTTACACTCCATATTCAGCCAGTGTGAGGTGTATTTAAACCAGGTTAACATCTCGGCAGGAACGGGGTACTACCACCTATGAGCCTATCTGGAAAATGTCCTCAACTTTTCAAAAGAAGCGAAGGACACCTTTTTAACCGCCGAGGAATATTACCACACTAAAGATGAAAATGGTATACAGGATAAATTTAAAAATTCTAAAAAAATGATATACAAATGTTTTGGACGTCTTCATACAGATTTCACATTCCAGGAGAAACTGCCTATGAACGGGGTGGATATGAAGTTGAAGCTTACCCGCACGATTCCTGAGATCTGCATAAATCTGGGGTCTGATGAAGAGGGCTCGAAACCCGTTGTGATTCACATCATGGAGACGTATTTGCGTATGCGCCGAGTGAAATTAAGTTCGCCAAAACAAATAAAAATTGAGAAAAACTTAATACATGCCACAGTAAAATACCCAATTAACAGGGTACAGATCAAACTATACACGGTGCCCTCCGGGTTGCCTCGAAATAGCTAGAAAACGTGGCCCTTTGAGTCCTACCTAAAAGGATATTAATTGGAATGCAGGACCACGCCTCGACGAATGGAAAATATAAAAAGAGTGCCTTTAAATTCGAGAATTTCGGCCTTAAAAATATTACTCTATACGTAAATGGCATCGCTTTGGGAGGGACTATGATTACGGACTAATCATAAGACGCTGTGTTCCCGCTCTGCGCGAGAGCATATAGTAGTCTACTCATAATACAGGCGTCTGTGACGAACTTGGGTTTCGTGTAACGCAGAAAGAATTTTTCGAAGAATTTAACATTTATTCATTTGATATTACGCTTGACTTGTCTGCTGGCGCAAATACGCATTTAAGTCCACAGCACAGTGGGAATATCCCAGTCAGGTTGGAATTTGCCAAGCCTATCGACGCGCCTATAAGTGTGCTAGTTTACCTCGAAACACAGGCACTAATAGAAGTTGATCGTTTCAGGAACGTGGTCACAGACTTTTAAAATGGACGCGAATACACTCCAGAAAGTAATGAAAAGTGACCGTTTCACACGCTCAAAATTTATCGGTGTATTTGCGAAGAATGAAATAGTGAAGTTACCAGCTACAAGAAACTGGTACGGGATTATCGTTAACACCAACATTGTGGGGTGTGAAGGGATTCATTGGTTTGCAATCTATTTTAAAAATAGGGAAAGAATATACTATTTTGACTCCCTCGGCGCTCAGCACTGGAATGATTCTGTGGTTGTGCAGTTTATCGCGCAATTACATGTACCTGATATTGTGTGGAACTCGTATCGCTTTCAAGGATATTATAGCGACAAGTGCGGGATGTACGCCCTCTCATTTCTCATGCACATGTCACGTGGGAAGGGATTTATAAATTTTTTAAAATTATTCGATTTGTGCAACACTAAAATGAACGATTAAAATGTATGCAGACAGATAAAAAAAAATTTCCATATGTTAGCACCCGCTATTGTGTAAAGTTGTATTTACATTTGTAGCTATAAAATGGACTCGTTAAGACTTATTTAATGGACACTGGTTCCGCTTTGTACATGTTTTCTGCCATTTAATAAATTAAAATACAATATGTTTTGTTCTTAACCCCAAAAATACTTACATTAGTTCCTCGATGACCTGGCACTCGCTGGATCGGATGTGAGCCAACACCTCGAGTCCTGTATTCAGGTCACTGGGTTGGTTGTGCGGTAAAGCCTCCAAATCATTTGTTCCCCTTTCATCAAAACGAAAAGTAGCTATAACACGATCAATTTCCGCATCGTTCCTATAAGGTTAAGTAAAAATAGAGCTACAATAAGAGAAAATGCCACGAATTTAAAAACTATAATAATAAAGCAGATAATTCTTAAAAGTTTTGGTAATTTAAAAATCCTACTGCGGTGCTGAATTATCGAGGAAAATATTATTAAAGCTCCACCATATATATGTCGAAATAATCACTAAGGAAACAGACAATAATTAAAAACATTATGGGATTAAGTTTTTGTTGTAGAAAAATTCAGAATAAAATGAAATTAGATTAATAATTATAAACGAGAAAGAATACATCTTTAAATTATCAAATAATATACAAATAAAAACACCATATCTATATATATATATATACACACACACACACATATATATATATATATATATATATATATATATATATATATATATATATACACACACACATATATATATATAATATATATTATATATGCCGAAATAACCACGAAGGAAACAATCATTAAAATATTTTTCAAACGCTTTTATTGCGGCCTTTTATAAGTTAAAACCGGTTGAAACACAAATAAACACAAACTATTTTTCAAAACAATTATTATGGCACATATAAGTTAATTAACACTGAATGAAACTATAGTAGGATATTTTATGTCCCGGTTAGGCTATATTATTACAAAAGAGAAAGAGCCCTGGCCGATATATATATATATATATATATATATTAATGTCCCGGCTAGGTTATATTGTTATAAACGAGAAAGTCCTTGCCGATATATATATATATATATATATATATATATATATATATATGTTATGTCCCGGCTAGGTTATATTGTTATAAACAAGAAAGAGTCCTGGCCGATATATACAGGGTGTCCCATAAGTCCGACATCATAAGAAAATTAATAAAAAAAGGCAAAACAAAAGCTTTTATTTACAGAACGTGCTCAATATGTCCACCATTGTTTTCAATACACAAATTCAGACGTGATACCCAGTCAGCAAGCACACGGTGAATGATGTAAGGAGTAATGGTGTTACATGCCCCAATAATGCGCTGCCGCAAATGTTCAACACTCCTAATTTTCTCTGCGTATACCATCGCTTTCAAGTGGCCCCAGAGATAAAAATCTAGTGGCGTGAGATCCGGGCTTCTAGCTGGCCATTCCACAGGCCCTCGACGTCCTATCCAATGACCAGGGAATTGTTGGTACAGGTATTCCCTTACTTGGGTGCTGTAATGTGCAGGAGCGCCGTCTTGCTGGAACCATGTTGGGAAATTTCCTTCTTCGTTCAAGACACTGGGAAATGCTTCTTCCTTGAGCATACGTAGGTAGGTGCCTCCAGCGACATGTTCATAGAAAAAGAGGGGGCCTATGATGCGATCCTATGATGCGTTTGGTGGACGGTAAATTGGCATCCCGAGCATATTGTTCCGTAGCCCATTCACAAAATTCCATCCGCCGGTCGGGATCATCTTCGCTTAATTTTTGTAGGATCTGAAGTTTATATGGATGCCATTTGTGAGCCTGAAGAATGTGATGGATGCTACTTTTCGACACTCCTGTCTCGGCGGACAATCGCCCAAGAGATTTATTGGGACTTCTGTTAAAATGAGCCAGGATAGCAGTCGCTGTATCATCGTCAGTGGACCTCCTTGAAGGTCCACTGCCTGGTTTATCTTCTATGGATCCTGTTTCCTTAAACTTTACAAGAAGTCTGTTAACACAACTCTGTGTTATTGGCTCGCGGTCTGGATGCAGTCTGTTAAATTCAGCAGCGGCCTCTCTTTAACTTCGATGTCCTTTGAGTAGAATTATCTGGATTCGTTCTTCCTTGCTCACAGACATTATGGCCTGCAGAAAGAGAAAAATATGAATTATGGTTTGTAGAAATAGAAAAATATGAATTTATCCTATGATGCCGGACTTATGGGACACCCTGTATATATATTTTTATATATATATATTATGTCCTGGTAGGTTATATTGTTTAAAAGAGAAAGAGTCCTGGGATTAATTTTTTGTTGTAGGAAAACTCAGAATAAAGCTAGGTTAGGCACTTCTAAGTTAACACTGAATGAACCGCAGAATATAATCATTTACATTTCAAATGTGTTGTCCGTACGATCTTCCAATGCGTTACAATTTTCTGAAACAACTTGCTTAGATAAAAGTTTATTCTGTTCCACCGCATTGAAAATTAGACGCTTTGCCTGAGCATAAAAATCTTGATCTTCAAACAGATCGGGGGAGTCGTACAGCGATAACTGACTTATAGTATATATTTGAAAAGCACTAAGCAAGAAAATCAATAACTGAGGCTCTGAGATGAGCAGCTCCCTTTTTATAAAGGGAACACCGACCCAAAACACACAAGCACTAGCTTCCTATTGGCTAGCGGTAAATTTTGGGCGAACCTTGACGCGTAGGCCTGCATAGCGGCCAAACAGAGGTTCTGGGCTCCGCCCACAGGGCTGTGATTGGTTGCCCCGTGAAATCTGGGGCATGTCAGATAACCCCATTCGTGGAGAGACGAGAAACGCTTTGTTTTTTGATCTTGTATTCGAGAGAGAGAGAGAGAGGGGGCGATTTGAGGTTGACTTGTGAAACGGTTTATGATGCCCTGAAACATAAACGTGGAAGATAGTTAATTCCCCCGTGAAGAAAACCGCTGTAAAATTTATTGTATCGTATAAGAATTCCACGATACAATAAATAAATTTAAAAATAACAGATGCGTGCTGGTAGCAGGTTATTACCCCAAAGTTTACGATCTCGAGCAGTTCGCTGATTAATATATATGTATATAGCGAGAGATAGAGAGAGAGCGAGAGATTTGTACATATGTACCTTTGCTTCGGTACAATAAATAAATTTTAAAAAAATAACAAAGATGTGTGATGTGACTTTTCAGAGGAAATTGAAGACACGTGTTGGTGAAAATAGAGCGAAAGGAACTGGAAATGGTTTTCAAAAAAATATCACCAACTTTTCACAAAGACTTGTTTAATTATAGCTATTTAAAACTCGACCTTCTCATGGTTCGCATGCTCACCCGACGGTGGGCCGTGTAATTTAATGATGCATGCCTTATCTCGAATCTTGGAACCTGGAAATAACTATTAAAGTCACTTATCCGTAAAGAAAAAAGGAAAAATCATCACTACGCGCAAAGGAAGCTATTTTGCGACATTCGAAGATATATTCGGAATTCGGGTACAATTCGCGTATGTTTGAGAGAAACGCTAATCTGCTAGTCGATTGCTCGTGAAGTTTAATCTTTATGATGTTTATGATCTCGAAATAAACTTCTGCGGAAAGAAGTTTATTTACTGGAATTTTAAATCGATATTATCTATCGCTTCCGTCAAACTCCACAATTTTCAGAACGATGTTTAATATAATTGTTTATATATTTATATATATATATATATATATATATATATATTAGGGTGTCTCATTAATACATAGAATTTTTTTTTTCGATTTTCTCTTGCTCGCGAATGCTGCCCCGATTTCAATAGGCATAGAGGTTCTACAAATCGAAAAATGATGGGAATCGAACAGTATTTAGAGGTCACTCAAGTTCAACACTTTGTTGTAGCTATTTAGGAAAAAAAAGAAATTTCTATCATTCTCTTATTCTCTTTATTTCTTAACAAAAATGAAAATAAATGAAATGCACCTTTCATTAATTGAAATAAGCACGTATAAATGGATTGTTTTCATCATCAATCTGTCCTACACTACTTGATTTACTCTTCAAGCTCTCCTTCGTCTTGACGGGGATCAACTTCTGGTGAGCCCGAACCACCTTGAGGACGAATTGCTTCTGCTTCTCATCACGCGTGATGGTGGAATTGAATCTTTTCATCAAAGCGATACCACGCTCGGCGGCGTCATTGACCACCTTCAGGGCTTTCACCCTCTTTTGCGCCGTGATCCAATCCTGGTCATTGATCCAATCCTCTGGATCTTTCATGAGGAAGGTGGAGACTCAGATTCTGGAAGGATCGCGCGGAAGAAGACTTCTTTTGTTCTCCGGGTGACGAAGAGCTCGATGGATTGCTGTGGATTGAAGTTCTTCGGATCGATCCGCTTGAGTCCTTTCTTCGTGGCGGGGGATTGAAGTCGTTGGACCATCTTTAGCTTCGTGTCCTTTGGAATGCGGTCGTCAAAGAAACCAAGCCCCACGAGATCCTCTGAGAGGTACCACAGGTGCCTTTTCAAGGCCATGGATGCCGTGTGGCTGACTTCCTTGTCAGGGTAGGCCTCGAGCAGGCGAAGGAACTCTAAGTCGTTCAGTGGAGCTCGATTCGAGACCATTGCCTCATTCCACTGCTTCACGTACGCGAGGGAGATGAACAAACACAGCCGCCGAAGTCCTCCTTCTTCCCTGGCAGTCAGGTCCAGTTGGTGACGGAACATGAAAATCTTGAGGGCATAGATGGCTTTGGCCATCCATCTGGCGTGGTGATAGGCCCCAGGCTGACGAAATCCCCCCTGGACCTGACCGCCAAGGAAGCGGTAGGAAAGGATGAGGAGTTCACGGTAGTCTTCTCGGGGATGTGTGCCGTGGGAAAGCGTCTGCTGCAGGTATTTCTTCATGGAAGACGCTTGATTTGCCCAGTTGTCAGTTGTTGTGGGATTGCTTTCGTCACCGATGGACAAGAATGACCCTTTGTCAATGGAGGCCCACCGCTGTTGAAATCTTTTGAAGAGGAGAATGTCAGGGGAAGAGGATGGCCCCAGACATCGCATGAAGACATCCTTCAGTAAGATCTCCAAGACGTGGTGACGGCAAGCCAACCACAACATGGGACGGCCAAACTCCTGCTCAATGCGAACGCAAGCACCTTGGATCATCCCAGCGTTCACAGCTGTGGTGTCGAATCCCAGTCCAATGATTTGCTCCGAAATGCCAAAAGCCTGGACTTCCTGGAGTACGGCTGCAGCCTGTTCTTTTCCAGTGCCGTCCACCGCAACGGGTACACCAAGAAGCTCTTCGACTCCATCGCCCGTCACCACAACAGCAATCCGGTCAACCTCCTTCTTCTCCTTGGCGATATCTTCCAACAGTTTCCCATCCCAGTGCAAGACTAAAGGACCAGAAGCTTCGAACTTTCGGGTCAACTCTTCTCCCATCTCCTTTCGGATCTTGTTCCGTGTTCGATGAACAGTTGCTGGCGAGATTACCAGGTCATCCAGGTCATGACCCAAACTCTGAGCTGCTGCTGCAAAGGACGACGTTGCTTGTCTCACGGACATGTTGTCGCGATCCCAAGCAGCGATGAGATTCGGGTCCGTGAGGGCATTCATTCGCCTTTTCTTTTGAGTCTGGGCCTTGCTGGTGCTGGGCGCTTGGTACGTCTCGTCGTCATCATCCTCGTCTTCCGTGTTCATTTCAGTGCTGCTACCATCCACCTCCAAGATCGCTACCTCCATGAGCTGTGTCACCCCAGCATCCCATTTACTCTTCCTAGCCGTGGCTGCAAGATCCCTCTTCCGCTTCACAGCTTTCTTCATCGCTGTCTTCTGGTCCACCCCCACAAGACTTGACGACATCCTGTCTTCCCTCTGCGAGGTGAGAAAATCCTTGTCCTCCTGAGGGACCTTGGAGGAGGATAGCAGCGCGGAGGAGTGAGCCATGTCAAACACGTCTTCCAAATCCGACTTGAACATCCCCTCCTTGTACCGGTAACCCTCTTGCGGCTTTGTCCTGTTCTTCTTGAGTACGTCGTAGGTATCGATCAACTTCGCCAGCTTCTCCCCTGCGTACTTCTTGGTGGTAGTTGGTATGTTGGCCTTCTCCCAGATGGGCCAGATGGTTTCCACCACCAGGCGAATGCTCTCCGATTTGGTCTTCCTTCCCTCTTGGTCTTGGTGGTGGTGGAAGTAAAGGAGCAGGCATTGCTCCTTCGATGGAAGTCGTGGACAAACAATCGCTGCAATTGGGGCCTTGTCCAGCAACCACAACTGGTTTCCTGCTCTAGTAACCATCACCTGCGAAAGAGAAGAAAATCTTGTATAAGTGAAACAGAAGTGGCGAACTTGAGTGACCCCTAAAAATCCTCCTACAGCTGTCAAATTTTGTGATAACAATCCTTTATAAAGGTGTAATACGGGCAAGCGTCGCCCCGACCCGAAATCCTCCATTCGTATATTTGAGACACCCTAATATATATATATAGATATATATATATATATATATATATATATATATATATATATACACACAGTGTGTGTGTATATATATATACATATATATATATATCAGGTCATCCCATAAGTAATGTCGTTTTTTAAGATAGATTAAGTTTAAACTAGTCCTACTTGGTTTAAGCATAAATTTTCCGGAGTTATATCTAAGAGGAGATCTATCGTGTTTCGCTACATACTTTACAGACCTTCACCAGTGAAGACGTGTGTTTTGCTTTATGTGAACCCCTCATAAACATGGCGGTATCAGAAGAGCATATCAGGCATATAATGCTTTACGAGTTCAAAAAAGGGAATAGTGCTATTGTAGCAACGCAAAACATTCAGGAAGTTTATGGCAACGATATTCTGCATGTGAGGAAATGTTAAAGATGGTTTCAAAAGTTTAGGAATGGTGACTGCTGTTTGACAGATGCAGCACGCTCTGGTCGCCCTGCTGAGTTTGATGATGACCTGCTGTTAGCCGCACTTGAAGAAGACTGTTCAACAACTGTCGAAGAATTGGCCCAGAAACTCAATTCATCCACGTCCACCATCCATCGACATTTGCAACAACTCGGGAAAGTGCCTAAGTTAGGAAAATGGGTGCCACATGAATTGTCGGTCGACAATCTGAGGGTGCGGGTAAACATTAGCACAGCTCTTCATTCCCGTGAACTCCAAGATCCGTTTTTGCACTGTTTAGTGACTGGTGATGAAAAATGGATACTGTACCAGAATGTTAAGCGCCGTCGACAGTGGGTTTGTGCCGGAGAACCAGCGACACCACAGCCAAAACCAAATCTTCACCCTCGGAAGGTGTTGCTTAGTGTTTGGTGGGATAAATGTGGTGTAATACACTTTGAAACCTTACCACACAACCAAACAATCACCGCTCAAGTCTACTGTCAACAACTGGATCGATTGAACACTGCACTAAAAGAAAAGAGACCTTCTTTGGTTAATCGGAAAGGAATCGTGTTCCACCACGACAACGCACGTCCTCATACCTCTCGGATCACTTCTGCAAAAATTGAGGAGGTTGGGTGTGAAAAACTTCCACATCCTCCATATTCTCCAGACCTTGCGCCTTCAGATTATCATCTCTTCAGGAGTCTGCAAAACTCTCTTGACGAGAAACAGTTTACTTCTTTAGATGACCTGCACACGAGTCTTTGTACATTTTTTGCCTTAAAACGGCCTGAATTTTATAAACATGGCATTGGAAAGCTTGTAGGACGTTGGCAGAGTGTCATTGATTCCGATGAGAAATATATACTAGATTAAAAAGTTTCAGTTGAGTTTTTTTTTTTGTCCTTCAAATTCCGATCTAAAAAACGACATTACTTATGGGATGACCTGATATATATTATTTTTCTTCCATAAATATTTACGTCCTATTGTTCAGCTATTTACATCGTTTAATTAGGAAATGTTTAGGAAGGTGTTTGCTTATATTGCTTTCACCTTTCTTCCTCACTTCATTTCCCTCCTTTATCATATTTCCTTTCTATTTATTCATTTGTGCTGCACATTTTAATGCTACGTGTACCATTTGCCTTGCTTTAATTTGCAGAAGTTACAGATGAAAAAGACCGTAATATTCGATTTAAGTTAGCCGGAGAGTGAGTTAATTAATGCATTTTGACGTGATTATAAATTTTGTGTACGCTTCTTGTACCAATTTTCAGAGTTTTTTTTAGATGAACTTTTTTCCGGAACTGTACATATATAGGCTTTCTTTGGTTTCGTTTGCTTCCGCCCGAATTGTTCATTCTGACGAATGTCAGTCTTTTCGCCCCACCTTACACCTACTTTTTAACGGGGATATATATATATATATATATATATATAAAAGAGAGCGCGCGAGAGAGATCCCTGCTAGGGCACTCTGGATACCCATTTATCTACCAACCGTGGAAAGATGTTCACACGAATTTTTTTAGATGAACTTTTTTTCCAGAATTGTACATACAGTATATAGGCTCACCTTTGCTTTCGATGGTTTCCCTCGAATTGTTCATTCTGGCGAAGGTCAAGCTTTACACTCCACCTTAGACCTACTTTTAAACGGAGAAATATATATATATATATATATATACATGAGAGAGAGAGAGAGAGAGAGTGGGAAATAAACAAACAGATAAACAACATGATCGAGTGTTGCAATACAGTTTAGCGGGATACCCTGGTTGCCCATTTATCTACCAACCGTGGAAGGATGTTTACACTCCACCTTAGACCTACGGTTTAACGGGGAAATATATATATATATATATATATATATATATATATGAGAGAGAGATAGAGAGAGAGAGAAAGAGCGAGAGCGCGAGAGAGAGCGAGGACGGAGACAGGTTACCCATTTTATCTACCATTCGTGGAAGGATGTTTACACTCCACCTTAGACCTACAGTTTAACGCGGATCATTAGGTCACCCTGGCTACCAACCGCGGAAGGACGCGCCGCCGCCGGGTCTCGACGCATATAATCGTAATATTTTATGGGCGTATAGATGGGTGTGCACGTGCCAAAACGAAGTATACACTGTGCCAACTGGCTGATAATGCCTGGAGGCACTGGCTGATTAAGTTGACTGGCTGATTAGGGGGCCCTATAAGACAACGGCCGCTAGGCTGAAGTCTTAATATGCGCTTGGCTCCTGTCAAGCGAACACCTCTCTTCCTCTCTCTCCTCCTCTTCTCTCTCTTAGGTTAGGTATACCCCTTGGGGGTGAGGCCGTCCCACCTTCTCCCCCAAAGAGGTCTCCCCCAGCGGGAGTTCATTGCAACTTGGGGGGTAAATCCGCCTTCAAGTTGCATAACCCCTTGATGCTCTTGCAGCAACCCTCTCCCCCTTTAGGGGGGTGCCTTGCAGCAAGGGAGGGGTTGGCACTGGCACTGTGGGTGTCTTGCAACAAAGGGGGAGGGGGGTAGCACTGGCACTGTGGGGTACCTTGCAACAAAGCGGGAGGGGTTGGCATTCTTGCAACATTGATCAACATTTGCAATTGTATTGCATTCTCTCCTTTTTCGCCCACACTACTGGTCTGAGTAATGGTTTTAGGGTGCTCAAAAGTACCTGCTTTTTATTACATTTTAATATACAGCGTGTACATAAAGTCAGGATCTATTTTTGTGAAGCACTTGGAAATTATATGGAATTCAATCATAAAAAGTGGTAACATTTATTAAATAATTAAGAGTAGGGTTCGATGTGACGCCCATCAGTGTCCCTGCACACCTCAAATCGTTCCGCAGCATTTCTAAACACATTCTGGAGCATTTGCGGGGTTATGTTATGTGCAGCAGTTCGTATACGTGTACGTAAGTTTTCAAGACTCGTAATCTTCGTCTGATAGACGTGCGATTTGATAAAGCCCCATGCAAAGAAATCTAAAGGGGTTAAATCTGGTGATCTCGCTGGCCAAGGTCTGTTGCTTCCGCGTCCGATCCAGCGATTTGGAAAACGTCCATTTAGATAATCCTGAACAATTTTGGCATAGTGACATGGAGCATCATGATGTTGATAGACGACGGGGATAGGATTGTTAGTACCGTCGTCTATCAACATGATGGTGCTCCTTGTCACTATGCCAAAATTGTTCAGGATTATCTAAATGGACGTTTTCCAAATCGCTGGATCGGACGCGGAAGCAACAGACCTTGGCCAGCGAGTCGATCACCAGATTTAACCCCTTTAGATTTCTTTGCATGGGGCTTTATCAAATCGCACGTCTATCAGACGAAGATTACGAGTCTTGAAAACTTACGTACACGTATACGAACGCTGCAGATAACATAACCCCGCAAATGCTCCAGAATGTGTTTAGAAATGCCTGCGGAACGATTGAGCTGTGCAGGGATACTGATGGGCGTCACGTCGAATCCTACTCTTAATCATTTAATAAATGTTACCACTTTATCATTTTATGATTGAATTCCATATAATTTCCAAGTGCTTCACAAAAATAGATCCTGACTTTATGTACACCCTGTATTATAAAAAAGTGTCTTCTTCTTGTAACCGTACTATTTACTATCCATACTTGGCAAACTGGTACGGCCAGGACATTATATTACGATTAAAAGATACTATACGCACATTCGTACACTCAACATCAGCGATCCGGTTTGTTTACAGCCAGTGTTTTACATGCTCAAAGAAAACCGTTCAACATCAAACCGTCCAAAACACCAATCGCTAGTGATTGGCTCCCATTCCCTAAACTTGCTGACATTCACTCTACTATAAGTGGAGCAGCTCCAGGCTTCAGCTTCAGCTCCAAATTCCGGTGCGCTCGGATAAATCTGGCTCCAGCTGTGCCCCGGCTCCGCAATCCCAGCTCCAGCTCCGCTCTGGCTCCGGAGGAGAGTTTAAACAATTGGTCTGCTCCGCTGCGGCTCCGAATCTTAGACCTGACTCTTGGCTCCGGATCCAGAGCACTGCCAACCCTAATACTGTCTATTGTTAGATGACATCTCTATCTACAGTAATAGTAACCTTGAGTCATGTGTATGGTGCTAAATCAATGGATTCCCTTCAAGTTGTATATAGTATTTTCCATATTAGGAATAGGAAATACGTCCTTTTTTGTTACTTTATTAAGTACTCTATAATCTGTGCACAGTCTTAAGACCTAACTGGTTTACGAACAGGAATAACTGAGAATGAAGATGGACTATTACTGGGTGTAATGATCCCATCATTTTGCACTTTTTTATTTTAGTTTCAAGGTCCTCAACTAATTTTCACTGTACTCTTGGAGGTGGTATATTGATAGGTTTATTATTTGTTAATACTATTTCATGCTGAATTAAATTAGTAGTACCAATGTTATCATTATTTCTACTCACAATTTCAGGATATTGATTTAAAAGTTCTTTAAGTTGACTTAACTGTGAAGCTAAATTATTTTCAGGGAATTCAAACAAATGAAACATTACTTACTACTGTCAGGGGATCATCATCGCTTTCTATTAAAAAATCACGACATTCGTCAGCCAGACTGTACTGAACGGACGCATTTCCTGAGCTCTCTGATATTGCATCTACTTTTGTATATTGCTAAGAATTTTACTTTTTGAAAGTTTTGAATTTTATATATTTGCGTTTATATTCACTTTGTTATAGTTAAGTAATTGAATATTAGTGGTTTTTAGCGATTTAGAAGTTTTCATAGCGTGCCGGCTTAATTTAACTTAAACTTGTGACGGTTATAAACCAATACTAACGAACTAATACTAACGTTGAAGACGTTAGAAATTTGAAGGGTGAGGTGCATAACCTAGTTTCTAGTTTAGGTAGCTTGTCGGGAGGGTTGGATAGAGTTGAGGAAGGGGTTAAGGTTAGTCCGAGAGTAGTAGATGGGGAGGGATTTAGAGAAGTTAAGGGTAGAGCTAGGCCGCGTACGTTAGGTGATAGGAATCCCCCCCCCCCTGTTGTGGTTTCGAACCCTTTCGCCCATTTGGAAAGGGACGTGAATGAGGGGGAAACTATTTTGGATCAAATGTAGAATTCGGACCCCAGCCTTCTTTAGTTAGCTTTATAAGGCTAACTAACGAAAATATCACGACCTAACCTAACCAATCGTTAGGTTAACTGTACGCCCTTGACGATTGGTTAGGTTAGGTCATGATATTTTCGTTAGTTAGCCTTATAAAGCTAACTAAAGAAGGCTGGGGTCCGAATTCTACATTTGATCCACTATTTTAATTGGGGACTCTTTAGTGCGCCACATGGACAAAGAGTTCGTTAAACGGCATCCAACCAAGAGGAGGAAGGTCTGTCTCCCAGGGGCCAGGGTTGACAGAGTTAGAAACGAAGTGGATAGGATTGACGTTGCCTCCCGTCACTCGATGTTGGAGACGATGAAAGAAGGCAACGACTCGTATACGCCCGATACGAGAGTGCCTGACCTTTTGGAGAGATATAGGGGGATAATTAGGTCACTGAAGGCGAGGTCAGATAGGTCTTTAGTTCTAGGTATTACCCCTAGGCACGGATTGGGTCTTAGCATTACGTCAAAAACAATATTTTTTAATAATAAATTAGAAGAAATTTGTGCTGAGGAAAATGTACCCTTCGTAAAGCTGTGGTCCGAATTCAGTGATCCTAGCCTTTTTATAAAATATAGGAGAGCATTTTAATGAAATAGGTAATGCTAGGCTAGGTAGGTTAATAGACGAAAACGTGCGAAAGCTGTATAGGTCGAAGCCTTCTTTAAACGTTGTGTGTCCGAGAAACGCGGGCCGGAGGTGAAAAAGAGTTTAAAACGCCGGCCCGTGGTAAAAAATAACTTAAACGTCTTTTAATGTAACGCGCGTAGTGTTAGAAATAAATTAAACGAATTTAAGGCGATAATTTATTCCGGCAACTACGATATAGTTGCGATCACTGAAACGTGGTTAAATACCGTGACTCGGGACTTGTTGGGGGAACTTGATATACCGCGTTTTAAACTCTTTACTAATGATAGGTTACATAGGTTTAGTGGCGGCGTTTTGCCGTACATTCGTAATTCCCTTAGGGCTATCGAGGTTAAGATAGATTTTCCGGCAGCAATTAATGCGATATGCGTTGAAGTCAGGGCGCGTAGTATTAGTCTTAATTTTGTTGTTGTTTATAGACCTCCCGTTCAACCCTTCGAAACCGACACTAGATTTTACTCACTTCTTGGTAACTTTATTGACAATCGGAATACTATAATTGTCGGAGACTTTAACTGCCCTAATGTTAATTACGAGACTTTTACTGGTAATGAGGAGGGTTTGAGATTGATTGAGTTCATGGAGGATAATTTTTAACGACAGATAGTTACCGAACCAACGCGCGGTGACAATATTTTAAATTTGGTGATGAACGGCGAAAATATAGTCAATAGTTTAGAAGTAGGCGAGAGTTTAGGATGTAGTGATCATCAAATTCTTAGGTTTAAGTTATTGATAGAAAACACTAAGGATAGTAACGTAATAGAAGTCCCTGATATTCGTAGGGCTAATTTTGATAGTTTTGCGGATAGGATGAGAGTAGTGGACTGGGATAACTTATTTATGGGTAATGACACAAATTTGCATTGGGAGGCGTTTGAAGAAAGTTTTATGAATATTGAAAGGGAGTTTATTCTTCGTAGGCCCAAGCGCGCTAGAAATCTTGGTAGGCCTAAGTGGTGGACTAGGGAAATAGGCGAGTTCATAAACGAGCGTAATAGAGCGTATAGACTTAATAAGCGCAATGGCACGGCAGCTAACTTTAATAGATATATCGAGCCTATATGTCAGGTTAAAAGATCAGTTAGGAATGCTAAGCGTAATTTAGAGATACTTATAGCTGCGGATAGTAAACATAATCCAAAAAAGTTTTTTGAATACGTCAATAATCGTAAGCCGATAAAAGATAACATAGGCCCTCTAGTGGATGTTAACGGCGCTTTGGCTTCTGACGCTCAGGCGATAGCGGGTATTTTCAATAACTTTTTTGCGACAGTTTTTACCGTAGAAGACGTAAATAATGTCCCCGACATGGACGATATCGTTCCAGTTAGTAGCGAGACTATTTTGGATGAAATAACTGTTTACGAGGGAGAGATTGCGCATTATATCGATAGGCTAAAAGTTAGCAAGGCTCCAAGCCCTGACGCTTTTTATCCCAGACATTTGAAAGATTTGAAAGACGTTATCGTAGGCCCCTTAACGAAGATTTTTAATCAGTCACTCGAAACGGGGATTATTCCTGAAGACTTCAAATTAGCTAACGTCACGCCTATTTTTAAAAAAGGCGACCGCACGGTACCTAGTAATTATAGGTCCATTAGCTTAACGTCAGTTGTCGGTAAACTTTTGGAATCCGTAGTTAGGGATCGTATCATCGATCACTTAGAAAGTAGAGATTTGATTAATAGTAGTCAGCATGGGTTTGGACGCCATAGATCTTGTTTAACTAATTTGTTAGAATTTTATAACGAAATAGTGCGCGAATACGATAGGTATAGAGCGGCTGACGTTATTTATTTAGATTTTAAAAAGGCGTTCGATACAGTTCCGCATAGAAGATTAATTGCGAAGGTTAAAGCGCACGGTTTTCGCGGTCAGGTAGCTAACTGGTTAGAGGAATGGCTTCGTGCTAGGAGACAGAGGGTCGTTGTTAATGGTAGTGAATCGGGTGGTTGGATGTAGGTAGCGGTGTCCCACAGGGTTCAGTGTTAGGCCCATTGATATTCGTAATTTACATTAACGACATAGATGTAGGATTGACTTGTAACGTGTCAAAATTCGCGGACGATACTAAAATAGGCCGTAAGGTTGTTAACGAGGACCATAGAAATAGGCTCCAAGACGATGTAAATAGGATTATGGAGTGGACGGATAAGTGGCAGATGTAATTTAACGTAGACAAACGTAAAGTTTTGCATATAGGTTCCCGTAACAATAATTACACGTACACGATGGATGATAGAGAGTTAGCGAGCGTTGACGAGGAAGTAGATTTAGGCGTAGGCGTACCTAAGGATTTAAAAGTTAGGAACCAGTGCCTGGAGTCTTGCGCAAAAGCTAATAGGATGTTAGGCTTCATAGCGCGTAATTTCGAATTTAAATCGAAGGATATTATATTGCCCCTTTACAAGTCCCTAGTCAGGCCTCATTTAAAATATGCCGTTCAGTTTTGGTGCCCGTATTTGCGTGAGGATATTGATAGGTTAGAAAGGGTTCAGCGTCGTGCCACGAAACTAATTCCGTCATTGCGCAACAAGCCTTATGAAGATAGGATTAAAGAGTTAGACTTGCATTCACTCGAAACTAAGAGATGAAGGGGGGAGCTTATTGAAGTTTTCAAAATCGTTAATAACATTGATAACGTAAATTTTGACAAACTGTTCACTTTCGATAATAGCAATACTCGTAATAACGGATTTAAGTTGCGTGGCAGACGCTTCATTACTAATATCGCTAAAAACTTCTTTACGTTTAAAGTAATTGATAAATGGAATAATCTTCCCGCGTCAGTCGTTAACTCTACCAGCGTTAATGTGTTTAAGAACCGTCTGGATAGGCATTTTAAAAATATTAACGTTGTTTAAAATAAAATAAAAAACAATTAGCAACAGGAGCTCTGGTGGTGGTGGTCGAGGATGAGTCTGTTGACGATAATGCCAGCTTGTGACATGCCAGTGTGTGATGCCAGCAATAAAATTTAAAAAATAAAATAAAAAATAAAATAAAATAAAAAAAATTAGACTAACGCGAACGTAGATGTAGCTCGTAGCGTAAACTAACCCACTTTTTGTTTAACTTTACCTACTTTTTTTTTCTTATCCTCTCCTTACTTGCATGTCTGTAACTCTCTTTACTTGCATATCTGTAGTTTGCATGGTATGATAGTGAGTTAAGACTGTGTTTGCATGGTTTGTAAGCGTTCTTATTTTACTTCTTTTCATCTTTCACCCCTTTCCTATTCTCTTCGACTATTTTTCCGACTTGTCGGCAGTGGCCGGCGGATGATGATGGTAAGTCTTTTTTCTCTTTTTCCGAGTGAATGTTAACCCACGAGTGATTGGTGTTGCTACTTACTTAACCCCTTATTCTCTTCTCTTCTCTTAACCCCCTACTCTTTCCTTTCTCTCGGGCTAACCTTAGAGTGGATCTTAGGGTCTTTGTTAGCCTTAGCTTCTGTAGATCTGTAGACCTGTGGACTCTTTCATTTGCCTTAGTTGCAGTACCTACTATAGTATTTTTCTTCATTCTAAGATTAAGAGGAGTTTATTACTAGAATAAAGCACTTATTTTCTTTTTGGACATTTAAGTAAACTCGGGGGTATTAACACATAACACATTAACAGGAATTGGTTCTAACCGAACACAATCTCCTATTTAGTTTAGAGGTGTTGATGTTCAACAAATTGGAAATTTGATGAAAGGCCACGAATGTTGCAGAAATTTATGAAAAGTGAATCAGTTAGAGGTCCAAGACATCTCGAATACGCAGTAACAGAACGAACCAGCCCTGCTGCACGGGTCTGCGTTACTGATACCGACAGCGGGGAAGCCAAGAGTGGGCAGTGTGGACATTTATGGTCTCCTCCACAAGGGACTCCGTGGCTCTTGAAGACGATAGTTTTTTAAAATTTTGTAAAGCTTGTGTAAGGTGCATGTATGTGTAATGTTTTTTTATATTTTTGTTTTTCCCTTCTACTCCAGATGAAAAGAGTTTTTTACTTCCGGGGTTAAACCTTAACCCTAAGGAGTTTTTAGGTACAGCCTAGTACTAGACGTAAGATAGAGGTGCTGTATCGTAATATCTCCCTTACAACTTTTCCAGATGTCACACTTATGGGCAGTTAGTTCAGGAACTCTACTGTGGATTTCTTTACTGCCCCTGTTGCCCACACTACTATTGGGATGATCTCAGGTTCCACATTCCACATTCTCCTTATTTCGTGTTTGAGTCTCTGGTATTTTAAGACCTTTTCCCTTTCAAAGTTCGCCACATTCCAGTCTGCTGGGACTCCTACTTCCACCAAGAGGCACTTGTTTCCCTCCTTCTCTCTCACAACTATGTCTGGTCTGCATCCTGATACCCTGATGTCAGTTGGTATCTCGTGATCATATAGGAGCAGCACTTTGTCATTGTCTTCTATTCCTTATGGAATATGTTCCCAGTATTTTTCTGTTTCTAGCCTTATTTTATATTTCTTACACAGCTTGAAGTGGATTAGCTTGCAGACTGCATTGTGTCTGTCTGTGTAGTTTCCTCTGTGCAGGAGTATTTCACACCCCGATAGTATGTGACTCACAGTCTCTGGGCTCTTTGAGCACAATCTGTACATCTCGCTTTCATTTCTGCCCTTAATATTCCTTTTGAACCAGTTTGTCCGTAATGCCTGGTCTTGTGCTGCCATCACCAGCCGTTCATCTTCTGGTCTCAGTGCCCCTCTTACCAGGAACTCCACGGTTTTATCCCTCTCTATGTATGCTCTGTTCAGCACGTCCTCTTTGTATACCTTGCTGAACTTCTGCTCTTCCCTGTTCTTCTCCTTTTTTTGATCTTTTCTTATTATACCTTCTTTTGATGGTGCTTATCTTTTCCATGAGAGGTTTATTTGCAATGTCTTCAAGCTGTTCAGGTCCTATGCCAGCATCCACTAGATAACCATTTGCCATTTATGAGAGTGATGTCGTTTGAGGCTTTTCACGCTCATGGTCTCTTACAAATCTGACTAGCCTTCTTTCTCATTTCCTTATGTACTGTGCTAATCCTATCGTTGTGGCTTTGTGCACTTGGTCAATTAGCGCAAGCCCTAATCCACCGACCCTCCTTGGCAGGTATAGCCTTGGTGTGCATTGGTTTTTATATATGACCTTATGCGCATGGAGCAATTTTCTGGTGATCGTATCCAGTTTGTTGATTTCTTGCTGGGTCCAGTTGATTATGCCAAAACTCTACGACAGTGCAGGTACCGCCAGTAAGTTTATGGATAGGATCTTACTTTTACTGTTTAGGTGAGATTTTAGGATTAGCTTTATCCTTTTTGAATATTCTTTCTGCAGTCCTTCCTTCATGATGTCACTTTTCATCTTTTCAGACTCCTCCATCCCCAGATATTTATATGTAGCCCCTTGCTCTAGTTCTTCTATCACGATATTGTCCACCCTGATATTTTCTGATTCACACCTTTTGCCTTTCTTTAGTGTGACAGAGGCACATTTCTCAAGACCAAACTCCATCTGGATGTCATCTGAGAACTTTTTGACCTGCCTGACCTCTTCTGTTAGCTCACTTTTGTTTGGGGCATATATAGTTTTAGGTCATCCATTTAAAATAAGTGAGATATTTTCGGGCTGTTCTTTTCCCTTGGTCTCATTATGTAGCCTTTGTTTAGGTTATTTATTAGTTGGCTGAGTGGGTTTAGCGCCAGTACAAACAAAAGAGGGGATATTGAATCACCCTGGTAGATCCCTCTCTTGATTCTCACACTGTTCACTCTAAAGTTCCCTTACTATGATGGAGAGTTAGGTCTTTTTCCCATCGTGTCATATCTGTTTCTAAGAAGAATAGGGAGGGAAGTGCGTGTTTGTGAGCATTCTGGACTGCTCACATGGTAAATGAGACACGGGAAAAGATCAGCTAGGGAAGACAGGAAAAACGGGAGTTAACACTCCCTGTCTCCTGCCTAACGTCTCTTCCGAAGTACTTCCCAGGTCGAGTGGTGTCTATAATCTCTTCTTTAACCTAGACATACCCGACAGTTGCTAGTGATCTGTTCAAATTGGTTCTCTATTAAAGTCATTTAGCTTTATCTTACATACCTTCACTGTAAATCAGAGTGGTAGTGATCAGCACGCAACATTATAATTGCTATAAACGTGATAAACGTATTTATGAATAAAGTAATTTAAAACATCAACTTAAATCGGAAGCACCAAGCAGGTTTTTGGTTATATCCAGAAAATTTTCTCTGGGTTTATATCAGATACTTAACCTTGGTTAACCCTGGTTTTGTTTCCGCCCGAATTGTTCATTCTGAACAAGACCAAGATTATAAATTATAAAACCAAGATTATAAATTGAATGCATTCAACAAGTAATTTATTAACCTCCTTTATTCGTTTGTTATTCAGTTGTCTTTAATCTTATTTTTATGAGTTTTCCGACAAAATCAGTCGAGTAACATATTTTGTACATACAGCATGGTGTCAGAGGCGGCCTTAGGGTTGCTGGCGCCCTTACAAGTATAATTTTAAAATTTGTTCACAATGAGGAAAAACTACAAATGTAGGAATAAAGAGTTTATTACAATTAACGATATTCACTCAAAGTACAACTAAACATTCTCAAAATGGAACCATGTATGAAAATATGAGAGACAGTGTTGCCACTTTTGTCTGAGGTAAATCCACAAAAAAATGTAAAAATTCCACAAAGTGGCAACACTGATGAGATATCATAGGATGGCAGCGCTGCCAGGCGTATGTAATTTGTGCTCAACGCTCACCTACGCGGCCACATCAACCCATGTGACATGTCATCCCATGTCGGGCCAAACTGACCTTAGCTTTACTGGTAGTCTCTAATGCTATTGGCTAATATGTTATAATCCCTGAAAATTTTACTCCCCATCAGGAAATTTTCACATTTGACTTTTATTTCATTTTATTTTATTTATTTATTTTTAGATTTTTCACCTTGTATTTGGAAGATCCCAAACACATGACGTGGCGCCCCTTAGCACGTGGCGCCCCGGGCAACTGCCCGACTTGCCGGTACCTTGAGTCGGCCCTGCATGGTGTTTGCATCCAAATTAAAACTGTTTTCTTTTTCATTCTTAAGAGAATTAATGTGGTATAATATTTATAGTCTTTTAGTTGATATAAAACGATAGAAAAGGTAATTATGTATATAGACACGTTCAGTCATTTTACACACCAAAATACATTTTTCTAGTAGTATTTGATGTGATTTGTTCAAATCTAACCTCCATTTCCCTCGGAAATGAGATCCAACAAAGTTATAGTACTTTGAAGTTTGGCTCATTTTCAAGGGAAATGGAGGTCAAAATCTAAGCAAAACACATCAAATATTACTAGAAAAATGTATTTGGTATTAATTAACCAAATGTATTTTTTATTTCAATTTCAGGCCATGTCATTTGCGTTTTCGTCATTTTCGTTTAAACTAACGAAAATATCACGACTTAACCTAACCAATCGTCAAGGGTGTGCAGTTGACCTAACCGGGAGTTGACCTAACCGAGCATTCAGTTGACCTAACCGGGCATTTAATTAACCTAACAGGTCAATATTGGTTATTTCACCTAAATATCTTCTGATCTTTTCGTATTAGGCACTCACTGTCACATTTCGGGCAAATTAAGGATGAGAGAATAACGCCGTAATTGCTAAAAACATCCAATCCTTTTTCTTCATCGAGGGCACATGACGAATCAAGTTCTCAAAGTAAAAATAACACGAAAAACACGTCATAATTCTATCACAAACACCACGAAACTGAATCCAATTAGAAAAACAAAAATAGCCAGAACAGAAAACAACCAACTAATTAAGTAGTAACCTAGCTCATATATCATGTTTTCATGACGTCACCAGGCAAATATTGGAAGGGCGGGGAAAAAAATGCCGCAAAAATGTCATAATATTCAAATCTACATAATTTGGTAACGACGCATCTGCGAACATAGTGACTTATATCAAAATGATGAGAAAATTATGCTTTAATATGTTATAATTATATTTGCTTTTGATATTCTGAACGTGACAATACTCATATTATTTTAATTTTGTTTTCTTCATTATATGTGAATAAAAATACAGTTAATTTCCAAATTCGTGGATAAAATTAATAAATGCTTACTTACCACAATCAAAAATTAAAACCTTTTCATATGCTGCTTCTTTTATCATTTTAAACGTTCACTTTTTTATTTTTCTAACTACTTTTCTATTATTTATTTTTAAATGAGCCTATTTTCCTTTATTTATTTTTCTATTTAAAAATTTCCTTTTCTTCGTTTTCTTTCTCTTAAAAAGGAGACTTTTATTGTTTTATGAAAAATCAAATTAATGAGAATTATAACTGCCTCAAGTTTTCGAAATTTCAAAGACACCAAATAAAAGTTTTACTAACAATAAAAATCAAGGTTTTAAAGTTTTAAATTCTTAAAGTTAAGATAAAAATTAAAATAAATTTTCATAAAGTTTAGATTTAAATATTCAGATCTCATCGTTCATCTATAAAGTTTAATTTCTTTTAAATATTAATTTTCCTTCATTTATAAGCCTAAAAGTATATAAGTATACAGTATATACAGTATATATGTTAGGGTGTTTCACTCGTACAAAGGAAAATATCAAAGGTCAATATTTTTCTCTACTTTGCTTGTGCATTTATTCCTTTACATATAAAAAAGATGTGCCCTAATTTTGAAAACGATTAAGTGATATTTAGGGGTTGCACACATTTGAACTTTTTATAATAAACAATTTTCTTCAGTGTTACGAAAATTTCTCCCTTGGAACCACGGAAAATGAAAAACTCTAATAATAAAATTGGAAAATTCAAATCAATACACATTACACAATACAATACAATTTAATAATACAAAATTTTCCTCAGTGTTACAAAAGAATTCTCCCTTGGAAGCACAGAAAATAAAAAACTCTAGTATTAAAATCAGAAAATCCGAATCAATTTTTGAATTGGTACAAGGACGTTCCCGCCTTGGTTCTTTTCGGCACCTCCTTTCACTGATGTTCAACAATCCGCAACAAGAATTGTTTTTGCTTCTCGTCCTTCAATGATTCATTGAATTGCTTCATTAATGCAATTCCCCTCTCCGCTGTGTCGTTTACGACTTTCAGCGCGTTGACTGACTCTCTCAAGCCGTCATTTTTGGTGTACTCCTCTACGTTGTCGACATCCCCGACGCCAAAGTTGTCGAAGAATGTCTTCGTCCTTTGAGTGACGAAATTGCTCAGATCCTTGCCTTCAAAAGTCAGGTTTTTCCACTCGAGCCGTTTGAGTTCCTTCCTCGACGCAGGTTTGTTCAAGGCCTGGAACATCTTTTCTTTCTCATTTGACGATATCCGCTCATCAGGGCCGTTTCCTGGCATAAGCAGACTAAGCGGCCGCTTAGGGCCCCGCTGCTACTAGGGGACCCCTAGACAGGCTCCCAGGTCATACCTCAGTGGGCAAGAATAGGAATATAGCTGAAGTTATTATTAATATTATTGTTATTATTATTATTATCCTTATTATTATTATTATTATTATTATTATTATTATTGTCGTATTAATTAAAGTTTTGTATGAGTCAAATGTGATAAAACGGAGACAAACGAAACGTTTTGGTCGTTATGTGTAAATAATTATTGTGAGATCTTATTTCTATATTATTTAACTTTATTCTTACTACATGCTTATACTTTCCTAAATGCTTAATTTTTCTAGTATTGTAAAACATTATTATTATTATTGTTATTATTATTATTATTATTATTATTATCATCATCATTATTATCATGATTATTATTATTTAGCAGATTAGTTGTGGTTAACTAGATGTGACTTCGTGCATCTTGAAAAATGAAACGACATTATCCATCAGGAGCTGAAAAACGGAAAAAGAAGAAAATAGAGGAGGAGAAGCTTTCCAGTAGCACAGGTGAGATGTGCCACTTGTATATTCTTATGATTACAATTCAGGCAACTACGTTAGGTAGACCATCAAGCTAGGCAAGTGCTCAGGAATCGTGTAGAGTAAGCTAGTCTCTGTAATATTTATAATATTTCGAAATGTGAAATTTAATGGATCACATCACCTCAAATTCTGTTCACACATATCAATTATCAAACAAGATAAGAAAGAGTATTTTAGCAAAATCTAACAGAATATGTAATGTTATGTTCTTCTCAGGAGCACTACTGAAATATTTGGAAAAGCCATCCTCAGCAAAGCCTGATTAGCATCATGAGCCAACAGCAGGACCATCCTCTATGCAACCTGGAACACCACTAAAAGTAGAGCCTGATGAACCAACAAGTGGCCCATCTTCTGTTCAGCTTCAAACACCACACACAGGCATTTCTACTGAGCAACAAGAACCAAGATCTGCTCCACCGCTTCATCCGTATGACTGGCCAGTTGTCCTGTCAGATGCCTTGAAGACAGATTTGGTGTCTCGAGGACCATTTCAAATCAGTCCAGATTTCACATTCCCTAAAAGAGAGGACGGTAGAAGCTTTCATCACCATTACATGTACAGAACATTAATTAATGGGGAAAAAATAAAGCGAAGCTGGCTGATGTACTCTAGAAAGAATGATGCTCTTTATTGCTTCTGCTGCAAGGTGTTTTCAAGGAAGTCGTACAAATTAATTACGGATGGATTTTCAAACTGGATAAACGTTGGTTCGCTTCTGAAAGGCCATGAAAATAGTTCAGAACATGCAGATAACATGGCAACATGGAAGGATCCGGAACTGCGGCTAAAAACTGGGAGGACCATTGACCAAACTGAAATGTCATTAATGGAGGTAGAGCAAAGACGCTGGCGAGATGTTCTCACACGTCTTGTAAGTATAATCCAATCACTGGCAGAGAGAAACCTTGCTTTCAGGGGGTCTTCCTCTACATTATACAATCGAGACAATGACAACTTCTTGAAAGGGGTTGAGCTGCTTGCCAAATTTGATCCAGTGATGAAGCAACACATCAGCAGAGTCGAAAGTGGCCAATATTGGGTCCATTAGTGGGTCCATTAGCTTCTCTCCTTCATTCATCAGAAGCAACTGGAGGAACTGCACCCCAATCTCTGGGTTGCGCTAATAATTGCCTGCACTCTACCTGTGACAGTAGCGTCAGCCGAGAGGAGCTTCTCTAAGATGAAGCTAATCAAGAACTACCTCAGATCATCAATGGGGCAGGATCGCCTCAGTGGCCTTGGCATCATAAGCATCAACCAGGACGTTGACAGGGAGATTTCATATGATGATGTTATTGATGA
The DNA here is from genome assembly GCA_023014485.1 of Bathynomus jamesi. NCBI lineage: Eukaryota > Metazoa > Arthropoda > Malacostraca > Isopoda > Cirolanidae > Bathynomus > Bathynomus jamesi. The sequence goes on from JAJOZX010002292.1 coordinate 357,855, forward strand.
TTTCGCCCAGAAAAAATCTAGGAGGCAAAAGTTTTGAAGATACAAACTGTTCTGTATAACTGTTAGCTATTACACGATTGTATCGTAGAGTTAGTAATTGTTTGGTGGTTGATAATTGCATTATTTTTTTATACATAGTTCTGTGTCATTTATTCTAAATAACGTATAAGCTAATTTTCAGGAATTTCATGAAGAGTATTTTTTTCTGTTTGTCTTCTGAAAGTACATATTTGTTGTTTTGGACATAAATGTTTCATTAAAATTGTTTCATAATTGTTTTTTATTAGCACAACCAGTTTTTGTATGTGTCTGAGGTGATGTAGTAAGGCGTGAGTTGGTGGATGGAGGGGGTGGGGCCTCAAATAGGTATACTGCTTATGGCCCCATAATGGCTAGAAACGGCCCTGCCGTTCATCAAGGAAAGCCAAGCCGACTAGAGTCTCCGAGAGATACCATAGATGCCTTTTGGCAACTCTCAAGGCAGCCTGGCCCAGGTCCTTGTTCGAATATGAAATCAACAGTTGAATCACGTCTAGGTCATTTTTTGGGGCCCACCTACTGACCACTGCCTCGTGCCAGAACCGGACATAAATGAAACACGTAAAAAGGGCCACGTCGTGCAATCCCTTCACCTCTCGGTCGGTGAGTTCCAGTTGCTCCCGGAACAAAACCATTTTCAGCACATAGATAGCTTTCGCCATCCACCTGGCTTGATGATGGGATCCTGGAGTCCTGAAGGAGAACTCAGCTCCACCCCAGCCTCCAAGGAAAAGGAGCGACAGCTTGAGGAGTTCCTCATAATCTTCTCTCGGGTGACATGAACTTTCAATGACTCCACGAAGATAACTCACCATCCTGATTCGTTCATCTTCCAAGTACCTAGTGGCTGGCTCTTCTTCATCGATCATGGTTTTGAAACAATTTTTGTTAATAAAGTCCCAACGCTGCTGAAATCGTCGAAACAACAGAATTTCAGGACCACTTGTTGACCCAAGGGACTTATGAAAGACCTCCTTTTTTAATTTTGAAAAGATTGTGAGTGTGTAAAATGCATGTATGTGCAGGGAAGAATATAGAGAGAAGTGTGTGTTTGAGTGCATGCTGGACTGCTCAAGGAAGTTGAGACACGGAAAATTATCAGTTATATTTATATATATAGTTGAGGTCATAAACACCTCACTGTTGGATTATGCAGTTTACGACAGTGCATCGTAAAATTTGTCACGGTAGTTCATTATCCAGGTGCGTAGGAAATAGCACCATGTCGAAAACCACAATAGACCTTTCTCAATGAGACCTAGATGACTTAGTGACCTCTGTGGAAACATTCAAGAATTCAATTCGTCACGTTCTCCGAGACCCATGCCTTAGGCAGATCCTCGTTTACGTTAGACTAACGACAAAAAAATATAAAAATCCAGGTGCTAGAGGACGACTCCAGACGAACACTTTTAGATACCAAAAGCCACATCGATTCGTAACGCTTGGAAAGTCACCATAAAACATTTCTATGGAATCATAAAAGCAAGTACCAATAGGAACATGAAAAAACAACCAATAAAACAACCATCAACTAGTGATCTATTTCAAGAAGTAGCTTTTCATCGACGTTTCCCGACATATTCTTCAGTTTTCTCTAATTCTCAGGCGGTAAACTGCGTCTCAGAATGCATTAGTTATAGTGACACATCTTGTCCGAGAAATACAATGTCGAAAAATTCATTTTTATTCGCGTATAGCAAGCTAGCAGTTTAGGCCCCTGATATTTATATCATTTATCTATCCTGTATTTTGAGTAAACACTTAAACATTATTGTACAATTTAATGTTAATGTAAGTTATCTTTAATCTGTTTATTGTTGCATTTAATGGTTCATAAATAATAAAACCTACTATATCATTATTCTCGAAAGTAATTACTTCTATTCAAATCCTATATCCAAACTAATCTCAACGCAATAACTGTATAACCACTGCAAAGTGAAATATATATAAGTTAAGGGGGGGGGGAGATGCCAGTGCGGGGAAGATGCCACAGATGGAGTAGTTCAATAATTTATGGTTGAGGGCAGCACCGACTACAGAGACCGGTTGAAGACGTGTGGATATTCATTCTGCACCCGTTTCAACAAAGTGCGTGAGTGTTTGTGATAACTAGAGCAAGATTTCTCCGTAAGTACACGTGTGATATAATATAGGGAAGTTTGTTTATAGGCCATTACAGTAGGCAAATAGCAAATGCATGTGAAATTATTGCTAACTGAAATCATAAACTGGACCATAGTCAGTAGGCTGGTAACTTCTGTTTGGGCCGCCATGTTCTTAACCATAGAACCAAGCAATCGAGATTGGAATGCGGGGTTGTGGGGTAAGATGGAAGGGGTTGATGGAAGGGGTTGATGGAAGGGGTTGATGGAAGATGCCACTGTGTGGCATCTTCCATCAACCAGGACCATCAACATCCACGTCTTCATCAAACATAGTAACTCTTGCACTTGAACCTCAACCGTCTACATCCTTTGAACACATTAGCCCCATTCCAGCAATTCCTAAGCCCCAGGCCACTGGCAGGTATAAGCAGCATTCAGCGGCGCTCACATCATCATATTTCCGTGAAGCAAAGCGACAGATGCAAAATTAAGAAGTATTGAAGGAGACTGCTCAGACTCAGAAACCCCCTAAGTGACGCCGTTGACCCAGGAAAATAAGGGAACCATCTCCAGAGACATCTTCGAGTGAAGATCAGATAAACTTTCCCGAATAAAAAAGTACGAATGATAACACAGACGAAGATGACTTTCGTGTGGCATGTGATCGTCACTACTACCTTAGAAATGAATCATAATGTGACTGGGTGAGGTGTCTCATTTGTCATCGCTGGATGCATGAGAAATGTGCCGGTGGCCAACAAACATATGGAAATTGTAGCTAATTGTACCTTTATTTTGTACGCTAACATTTCTTGTTCATGACTTAATAAACACGTTACATTTGGTACGCTTTACTGTGCTTTAACTACTAGCTTAGTTTGGGTGTTATTTCTACATGTGATATCTTGTCCCTGTGAGGGTTGTATGTTACCGCACTGATGGGGAAGATGCCAACTCGAAACATTTTTATTAATTTCTTTTTCTAATCACAGTCAGACACTTCAAACATGTTATTGATTTTTTATCCCAAACAGAAAGTGGTAACAATCCCCTACATGTATGTTGTTGTACCATTTTCTTCACATGGAAGGTAATAGGAACATTTTCCCTTAAGTGTGGCATCTTCCCCAACTTACCTCATAGATAAATTCATATGGCAAACGGGACCTACAACTTTCTGCTTTCTCGTGTGTGCCACGTCAATACAGTTGTACTGTGGTTACTTGCAGCTTCCAAGTATATATATATATATATATATATGAGCGACAAACCATCTTCCTTTTTTAGCTTTTCCAAGTACTCTTTTCAAATATCCTATTCTAGCCATAGGTTGTCGAGGTGATGAAACTTTTTCCTACTTTTTCGCATGCTACTTTTTTCTTTACCTTTTCTCTTACCTCCTTTTTTTCTCAGAAAATTTCTCCTTCCTTCTCGTTATCGTAGTTCAAGTTGAAAATCAGCGAAATGCCGTGGATGGTCACGAGCATTCTGAAGCCTTCAAAAGCATTACATATCGCCCAAGCGGTGATAAGAAAAGTAAACACGAGGACGAATTTCAAAAGCCTTCTTCCGCATTTTTTATTTGTTCTTCAAAACTTGATCCAATTTGTATTCGAATCTACGTTGTGAAATCAAAACATGAAAAGATAAAGGAAAGCCATCATCCCATCCAACGTAAAACGAATGCGAAAAGGGACAAAATACAATATTTTTATTTGGTATGAAATAAAGAAAAGTAATAGAAGCATAAACGAAGAATATCTGGAACATAGCAAAGCAAAAAGGATGGGGAAGAAAGGAAGATGAATAAAGAAAATGAAGCCGAATAAAAATAACAGTAACTAGTAAAATAAATAGAAATAAATTTAAAAACATCAAACTGAAAAAAACCGAGATAATTAAAATAGGAAACTATCAATAAAAAGAAAAACGGATAATAAAAAGTTTATAAAATAAAGAAATTGGTTCTCTCTAAACAAGGGGATAAATTCGTTTAAATTGAAGGTTAGGTCAAGTTTACTTGGTGAATTTGAATTTTGTATACTGAGGAAACCTCTGCAATGAAAATGAAAACATTTCCAAAACGTACTCGTCAATTTTGTTTCGTGACGCGTACTGTACTCGGGAAACAACTTGATTATGCATGACAAATATTGGTTTCTTACTGTTTCTCAACAAATTTTGGCCAATGTGCGAGTCGATTTTAATTTTCAAAATTATTCAAAGGTATTGATCGGTTTCATTTCATATTTTTAATACAGTATATGCCTCATCCTAAACTTATAATTTATATATACAATAAACCCTCGTCCAACGCGTGTTTGTCCAACGCGAATTTGCTTATACGCGGAAAAATAATGCGAACAATTATTTGCCGAAAGCGGAAAATTTGACTATACAGGGTCCGCCAAACACGCTCTAGTACAGTAGTACTGTACGCGTACCAATGCGTGCTGTAGTGTTTCCTCCTACACTCTCCAACTCCCGCATCTCCCTCCCTCTCGCGTCACCCCTCGCATCAACCTATGTCTCAGTCCCGCTAACGCGTTAAGTTCAGTGAAGTTGTGTTGGATTGTTTTTGTCGTATTTTGCCGTTGTTTTGCTATTACCCTTAGACAGGAGTATGGCACCAAAACGTAAAGCATCTGCAAGTGATAGTGAAGAGAAGAAAAGTCGTAAGGTTATGACTAGAGCATGGTTCTGATTAATCAGTTAATAAGTTAATCATTGTTTCGAATTTAATCATTAATTAATCAAAAAATATTTTTAGAAAATAATGGGAAATGATTAATTTTCCTCATAATTTCACCAGCATTTTACCCTAAATTTTGTAATGTATCATTTGAATTTGTCACCTTTTTGCGTGTATAAATTGTCTAATCCGCCCATGTCTGAGTTCTTGAACTAAAGCAAACTAAATGTTTGAGCAAACTGTTTTCTTCAGTCTTATCTCACGCAACAGAAACAATAAATCTCTTTCTTACTCTTTTCAGAAGTATTTAATTTTTAATAATTTTTAATCAGTTAATTACACTGCCCAACACCAATTTTGCTGATTTAATTCCAACACCTGTTTTTAGGTAACTTTGGTGTGCTGATTTCAAAAATCACCTTAGTTTTTGCCTATCACGTCAGGTTTTAGAGCATTCAAATACGGAGATATCGCATTTTGGCAGGGTTATGCCCAATTTTTTTTCTTTTCAAAAAATAAGTTTGTACATACTCAGAATCAGCATGGAAAAGTAAACAATTGTGCAGGGAGTGAACTTTAATATACAATGGTAATATTGACACAAAGTGATTAAAAGTGTTTAAATAAGCAAAAAATGAATCCATGATCATGACGTCACGCTCACACCTGGGGAAATCACAGATACCCAAGATTTTAATATGTTGTACATGACCTTCAGATTTAATGCACAGATTTGCGTATTCCACAGATAAAATTTTAACAGCAAAACAGCTGTTAACAGGTCTCAAAAATCATCAATTTTGATAAGTGCCCTTCATGGATCACCCCCAAAATAGGCATATTGCATTGCACATTGCACGAAAACCTGATGTGATGAACAAAATCTAAGGTGATTTTTTAAATCAGCACATTAAAATATTATCCAGAAACAGATCTTAGAATTAAATCACCAGCAAAAAAAGGTTTTTTTGTTGGGCAGTGTTATTGATCAATTAGAAAATTTCATCATTTATCACTTTTTCCTAAAAATGATTAATTAACCATGTCTTAGTTATGACATTAGCCGAAAAGATAAAGATTCTAGGTAAGTTGCGTGGTGGTATCAGTATAACATCACTTGTCCGCAAGTATCACGTGAATGAGTCTACCATACGCACTATCCGAAAGAGTGAAGAAAAGATACGTGCTAGTTTCATTCAATATATTTTTATTCATCATATGTAAATATCATTATGTTTATGATTTTATTATGTTCTTATTTCATATACTGTACAATATAAGTAGGGAAATTCATATATGTGTGAATAAAAAATCTACGTATCTAAGTATTAATGGGAGACTTTACTCGGCCCCGTTCACGTATCCCCATTTATCCCATAGGGTATTAACTTTGCCCAACGCGGATTTACCTAACGCGCCGTTCTCGAGGAACGTAACCTCCGCGTTGGACGAGGGTTTACTGTATACCTTTATTAACCTTTGGTTTGCTTCCGCCCGAATTGTTCAGTCTGACGAAGGTCAAGCTTTTCACTCCACCTTAGACTACAGTTTAACGTGGAATCCGAACCACGCCCCACCAGCAGCCCAACGTCTTAACCACTGGGCCACACCAGGTGCCCTTTTATCTACCAACCACCTTCTTTATTGTGTGGAAGGATGAACAGATGGGTTTGCTGCGCGCCGCCTGCCGTCACCGGGTCTCGATCCCGGGGCCGATGGATTCGTAGTCAGCGACGCTAAACACTACACCACCAACGAGGCGCATATATATATATATATATATATCAGCCCCTGAGATTTTTAAATTAGGCCTATACAGGGAAAGAAGGTCAGAGAAAATTCGAAAGAGCCATAAAACGGGAAGGTCAAGTTTTCGAGACGTAATTTGAGAAATGAGAAGAAAAGAGGCAAACTAAAGAAAAGAATAAAGAATAATAAAGAATAAAGAAAGCAGAAAGAAAAGAATAAAGGAAAGAATGGCAAAAAATACAAAGAAGTGTGTAAACTGCGGTATATTCAGAAAGCTGAATAGAGCTTGATTATGTTTAATGGAATGCGCTGCATAATAGCTTTGCGACTGCAAAAATGAAGCGGACCAGGCCACGGGCTTAAAATGCATTCTGTGCAATACCGTTAAATACTACGAATGCATGAACTTAAATAGAAAAGACAAGAAAATGATAAATAAAATAAATAACAAAATCATAGGCATTTACGGCTTCTTGTGCATCACATGAATGGGAAAAAATAAGAATATGTTACAAAGAGCAATGAACATGGGCAATACAGGGGTGTTACTGTAGTATGCGGTCTACCTACGATTCGGCGGTCTACCTTTTAATTATAGCTTCTTATCATTTTATTATTAGGTTAATTGTACGCCCTTGACGATTGGTTAGGTTAAGTCGTGATATTTTCGTTAAAACTAACGAAAATATCACGACTTAACCTAACCAATCATCAAGGGCGTACTGTAGTATGCGGTCTACCGTTAAGTATGCGGTAGTTAACTAGTATGTTTAACTTCTTTAATAATTCCTTAATTGTGTAAATTAAATTATAATTCCTTTCAATTCATTTTCAATTCCTTTTAAATATTTTGAACGGTCGACCGCATACTACAGTAGAAACTTAACGGTAGACCGCATACTACAGTAGAAACTTAACGGTAGACCGCATACTACAGTAGCACCCAATACAGGTTTACCGACAGATGACAAAGAAACACTAGGAGGAAACGTTGACACAAACAAACACAAGGCGCAGGAAAACGCAATACAGGAAAGCACGCTACAGCAGGAACACGAGGCTCATGACAACACAATACAGGAAAGCACGCTACAGCACGCTACGCTACAGTGAGATGCAAAAGTAGCCTCAGAGAATGAAATATCCCCCGCCAAAGAGAGAGATAACAGAAACACAAAAGAGAAAGAGAGGGATACCAGGAATACAAAGGAGACAGAGGAAAATACCAAGAACACTAATAAAAACTCGTCGAAGAAAAAAAAACTGAGTAGGGAAGTGGTGGCGAAACAGAAAAAAGCAATTGAATCATATAGGGCTTGTAAGGATATTAAACGACGGACCATATGTGAATACTACAAAACAGGGTCGTGCATATATGGAGCAAACTGCAGGTACAGTCACCCAAAAAAATGCTTCGATATGATGAGGAATGGAAGATGCAGATACAGACAAAACTGCCACTTTTTCCACCCTCCTATGTACAGACAGTCACTGACAGAGAGAAAATGCCTAAATATAGAGTGCCCATATTTTCATATAAAGGGTACCCAAAGAAGAGAACCGGGAAGAACAGACTCTATCCGTATTAGAAGCAGTGTTGGGCACTAAAGCGTTAATCCGATAACAGTTAATTAACGAAGTTAACTTTTTTGAACGGACTATTAACGGAAGTTAATTTCCATTTATCGTTATCGGACCAGTTAACTTCCGATAACTCGATATTTAGTCTGTTAAAGTCCGTTAACACGTTAACTGCGATGAGTCATTCACGGAAGATCACCGCTCCGCGAATGAATTCAAACCGCCATAACTTCAGTCTGCTTCCAGATCTCGCAAGGGGAGGTTGGGGAGGCCCAAGAGGTCAAGACTGGCAGTTGGGCCTAACTTTGAGAAGTTGGTCTTTCTGAAGGGCAACCAGCACATTGTGTCATAGTCTTTAATAAATGTGCCTAAAATTTAATTTTACCTTTCAGTTCCCGCCATAATAATTCTCTGGTAAATTAAAATTTAGTTAATGGTTAGTGGTTACAAGGGTTTCAAAACATGTAATCAGTACATTTTTTATTAAAAATAAAAAAAAAAGTTATTAAGCAAAAAAGTTGCAAAACTTGATAAAAATACAGTTAAATACCTATTTATTGTTGGATTTTGCATAAATAAACATTTTCTATGGGTTTTAAAGCTTTTTTCCTTGATTTTTTTAAATGTTAGTAAAGAAATAGTTATCGTTAACGGATTATCGTTAACTTCCGTTAACTTTGTAGTAAAATTATCGGATTATCGTTATCGGAGTTAAAAATTGGGGTTAACGGATTATCGTTATCGAAGTTAACTTTTTGGTTAACGGTGCCCACCACTGATTAGAAGTAACAACAGGAGCAAGGAAACAAATTTTTTAGAGGAAATGAGAACTATAAAAGCACAGCTTGCTCTGCTAACAAGAACGGACAGGACTCTGCAGGTATATTCCCCACACCATTACATACATCACCCCTCTATCCAACACCACCCACCGATAATGCATCCACAGTGGTACCAAGTGCCGCAACCCCAATTCTTCCAAATGCAGCGGCCAAGCCAATAACACCTAACACGAACCGACATCGACCTGGAAACGACCACTATATAGGAAAACTGAACAAGGAAATTAGAAACCCAGTAAATGTTTTATACACAAATATTCAAGGCCTCTCCACGGACCAGGCAGGCTGCAAATTACAATACTTACAGAATTTAGCTACCGAATCCAGCATAGATATTATATGCCTAACGGAAACACACTTGCATAAATGCGAAAAAGGCTGTGAAAACTCTATCGAGGATACTGAATTAGCATTGCTGGACTACAACATACACAGAGCAGATAGTGGCTAGACGAGGTGGAGGGTGTTGCTTCTACGTGAAAAACGCATACACATGTGAAGTGAAGGTAAACAAATCAAACAGCACAGTTGAAGTTATTATATTAGAAGTAAAAGAGCTGAACCTAACCATGATGAACATCTACAGACCACCAAACACCACAAAAAGTGAATTCCAATTTACTATAAATGAAATAGAAAATATATTAAAATTACTTGAAACTCCAGCAACAAATATTCTAATTTTCGGAGATTCTAATTTCCCATTCAAAACATGGAAGAAAAATGATGAAGTTTTATATATGTCGAGAAGTTTCATGGCAACACGACTAAAGACGATAGAACCCAAGCAACAATGCAATTAGATATTATGGAACATTATGCCCTTACCCAGGAAATCTGTGAAGCCACGAGAAAAGAGAACGTTTTGGGTTTAATCTTGACAAATAACAACGAGATAATAAAATAATAAATAAAGAAGTAACGCACACAAAGTTCTCCGACCATAACCTCATCGATATACAATTGAAGTTAGCACCCAGAGGTCCAAAAACGCATCCTAGAGAGGCAGATGGAATATTTGAAGGCCTAAACATAAATTCAAAGAAAGTAAATTGGGAAAACGTAAATAAAGATTTAAAGGATGTAAATTGGGATTTGCTACTTCGCGAGAAGACTCTACAAGAAATACTATGTATAATAGAGACTGAAACCAAACCTATAATACTGAAACATATTCCAGAGAGACAGGAAAAAAAACGCAGCAAGCTCGAGAAGAAATACAGGACACTATTCAGGCAACGAAGACAAACCGTAAAACATCTCCACAGATGCAGAACTGACGCAAAGAGACTCAACCTAGAGAAGAAACTTGGCGGAATAGAATTGGACCTAAAGCAAACATTCATACATAAGACAAACGAGGAGGAAAACAAGGTAGCAGAAAACAAAAAATAACCCAAAATACTTCTACACGTTTGCGAAAAGGAAAATGCAGTGTAAGGAGAGTATTGGTCCGTTGATAGACGGGGAGGCCGAATACACAAATGACCCAAAAGAAATAAGCGAACTGCTTAGGGAACAATTTAACTCTGTGTTTAGCACCCCTAAGTCCGAGATGGAAGTGGAAAACCCAGACGAATTTTTCGACAAAGATACAAATCAATCAAGAACGCATTCCGGCACAAACCTATTAATGGACTTCGAGTTCACGGAAAAAGATATAATTACTGTCTTATCACAGATGTGAGACAATTCAGCGCCAGGGCCAGACACATGGAGTGCCACGTTTCTGAAGAAATGCAAAGAGAGTACTGCCAAACCTCTATACTTACTATTGAGGAAATCACTCAACACATGACAAATTCCACTGCCATTAAAGAACGCGAACATTGCTCCCCCTATTTAAAGGTGGTAACAGAGCAATGCCCAAGAATTATCGGCCAGTGGCTCTCACTTCACACCTTATAAAGTGTTTTGAACGTATAATTAGAGGCAAACCTACCTACTACCTACAAGAAAAAGACTTATACAACCCAAATCAACATGGCTTCAGGGCGGGAAGATCATGCCTATCACAGCTACTAGACCACCAGGAGAAAATATTGGAAACATTGTGTCGAGGACAAAACATAGATGTAATATATACGGACTTTGCTAAAGCCTTCGATAAATGTGACCATGAAATCATAGCACAGAAACTTAAAAATACAAAAATTACTGGAAAGCTAGGAAGGTGGATATTTAATTTCTTGACGCAAAAAACACGAAGAGTGGTAGTAAACGGAGTTAAATCGGAAGTCTCGGAAGTTGTGAGCTCTATCCAAAAAGGGACAGTATTAGCTTCCTTGCTGTTCATAATAATGATTGCAGATATTGATGCAGATATTAAGGACAGTATTGTTTCATGCTTCGCAGATGACACAAAGATATGTAAGGAAATATTGAACGAAGGTGACATAGAAAGATTACAAAACGACATCGAAACATTATTCCAGTGGGCAGAAGACAACAATATGAAGTTCAACGAAGAAAAATTCCAACTTCTAAGATATGGTAATAACAAGGAGCTACAGAAAAAAGGGTACAAACTCTGCAAGCCAAACAGATAACACCAAATCCAGAAGTCAGGGATCTTGGAGTAATAATGGTGTCGGATGCAGAATTCAGAGAGCACTATAACATCAAAATTACAACGGCTAGAAAAATAATGGAAATCATCTGGAGGAGCTTCCGCAGCAGAAAAGCAAACATCATGCTAAAATTATGGAAGAGTCTAGTCCTACCAATAATTGAGTACTGCTCAGTACTCACAAGCCCATACAGAAAACGAGACATTGCGAACATTGAAGCTATACAAAGGACTTTTACGTCTAAGATAGAGGAAACGGAAGGTGAAGACTACTGGTCTCGACTACAATCCCTGGAACTCTACTCTCTCGAAAGAAGGCGCGAGCGGTACAGAATAATATATATATATGGAAAATACTTGAGGGCTCTCTCCCTAACCTTAGAAATAAAATAGAAACAAACTGGAATGAAAGACGAGGCAGATTTTGTACGGTCCCAGCTGCGATGGGAGAAGGGGCCATGAAAACGAGGATGGAAAAATACACCCGGAATACGAGGCCCAAAGCTTTTCAATGTCCTACCAAAAGAAGTGAGATATGTCCAGCACACCGACCTGAATAACTTCAAGAACCAGCTGGACAGATTCCTTTGCAAAGTCCCTGACCAGCCATGCGTGGCTGGCTACGAGGGCAGGAGCTCAGACAGCAATTTCCTCCTTCACCAAATCTCGCAAATGAGGCGGAATGTTGCAGAGGGTTCGACTGTAGGTCGATCCTGAACCGTCGTTCAAACTCACCTAAAGTAACCTGAAGTAAGTATATATGTGAGGTATGGAAAAACTATGGCAAACCTAATCTCTGATCTTTATAACTGTATATATCTATAGAACCCTTTATATATATATATATATATATATATACATATATATATATATATATGTGTACATATATGATACACACAGAACGTGCATGGAAGAGTTCCTTGTTCCATGCACGGTCTGTGTGTATCATAAAAAACTCAGGGGACCATTCTGAGTTCATTCCCATATATATATATATATATATATATATATATATATATATATATATATATACACGCTTTTTTCTTAATTGAATTGAATTGAATTGAATAACCTTTATTAATAATAAAATAAATACAGTAGTCCTACAATTTACAATGACATAAATAATTGTAAAGCTGGACGATTTATTTTATTTTATTTTATTTGGCCCTTAAGCTTTAGGCTTCACTGGGCTCTTATTAAAAATAAACCACGCACCACCAGCAGCCCGGCGTCTTAACCACTACGCTACCCAGGGTACACATTTATTTACTAACCAATTTTTTTTTATTCTGTGGAAGGATGAACAGCTGGGTTTCGCTGCCCCGCCGTTTGCATATATATATATATATGAGAGGAGGCGCGACAAACTTCACCGTCGTGGAGTGAGGAATCATCGCACGAAACACTTGAATAACATCAAAATTCCCCAAAAGTCCTATGCAGTTTCATCTCATTTTCATGGAAAATCGCCACTATCTTCGAATTTTGCTCTTCCTTTTATAACCCAGCCTTCTCGGAGTAGCGCATAACTCGTGAGTCAGCGCTATTAGAATAAGTACTTCAGGACAGGTTTTTTTTATGCAGGAAGGAAGGGCAAAGGGCCATTGCGGTTTTCGAGGTGCCAAGACACTCTGTGTTTGAAAGAGTGGAGGTCATAGACAGGGGAAAAGATGAATTGAGGAAGATTCTTCCAGAGTTGACCGGTTGAGTAGATGAAAGATTGAAAACACCGATTAACACTTGCGTTAGAGGGTTGGAGAGAAAAGGAATGAGAAAGTGTCGAAGGTCTGATGTTGATTGCTCTCCTTCAAGGAGGAAGCATGCAGCTAGAGAATTCAGAAAAGAAGTGTCAGTTATAAAAGCGATAGCAAAGAGAGGGTGAGGCAGCATTGCGGCGAAGAGAGACGGATTGAAAACAGTGAGTAAGAGGCGGGTAATTGTTTAGACGAAAAGCCTTTGATTCCACCCGGTTAAGTACAGCTGTGTGGGTTGAGCCACTCCATACATGAGAAGCATACTCCATACAGGTGCCGTCAAGACCCCTGCACAGAGACAGCAACTGAGCGGGGTTGAAGAAACTGCGGAGGAGGTACAGCACACCTAACCTCTTAGAAGCTGTTTTTGAAAGAGAGTATATGTGATCTTTCCAGGAAAGATCACGAGAAAAGGAAACGCAAAAAATGTTAAGAGAAGAGGAAGGATTCATTTATGTGGCGCAAACGCTACCATTATACAGTAATTCGTGCAGACAAAAACAGCAAAAATTTCCAATATATATATATATATACAGTATATATATGTTACAGTCAAAGTGTGTAACCCAGCGATTTCGCGTAATGGCTGAAACTTTTAGTCATTTCGGGAAATGGCTGTTTCACTCGGTCATTTCGGGAAAAGACTAAAATCTTCAGCTATTACGCGAAATGGCTGAAATTCCACCTTGGTCATTTCGTGAAATGGCTAAATTGACTTTTGTCATGAATTCATAGACATAACAAACATCACAATAAAATTGGAAACCTTTATTTAACTAACTAAATCTGCTAAAACATACATACATCCACAGGTCTGTTCAAATAAGTGAGAAACACTCTTCAAATACACATTTGAACACATATGAACATTTGAACACATTTGAATTTGAATTTTCAATGTAGAGGTTTTCAAATACTAACTGGGCTTTGAATATTATTCCGATGTCCGCCATTCAAGCCCGGTTAGGTCAACTGTATGCCCTTAACAATTGATTAAGGTTAAGTCGTGTTATTTTCGTTAAAACTAACGAAAATAACACAACTTACAAGATCATTTGCCCGGTTAGGTCAACTGTATGCCGTGTTAAGTCAACTGTATGCCATTGACAATTGGTTAGGTTAAGTTCTGTTATTTTCGTTAGTTTTAACGAAAATAACACGACTTACCTAGCGAATTGCCAAGGGCATACAGTTGACCTAAAAGGGGCAAATGATCTACAAAATGACCGAGGTGGAATTTCAGCCATTTCGCGTAATGGCTGAAGATTTTAGTCATTTCGCGAAATGATCAAGTGAAACAGCCATTTCCCGAAATTACTAAAAGTTTCAGCCATTACGCGAAATGGCAGTTACACACTTTGACTGTAACATATATATATATATATAATATATATATATATCTATATATATATATATATATTTTGCTATTCATTACCTCCGACTTTAGTTATAGCGAGCCGGGGAGACCCTATATCTAACTCATTTGGAAAATAAATTGACAAATTTTCCATTCCGGTTCAAATTTTCCCATTTTAGTTGGAAATTTCCCATTCGAGTTCACTCCCTGCTGGGGAGAATTGGTCCCTAGAGAAACAAAAAACCTTTCCTTACATACGTAACTGCATTTTTCTTCAAACCTCATGGCCTCGTAAGGCTAAATTTTTGTTCTAACTTATTTCTTAGTCTTCGTATGTGTATGTGAAAATTGAGTAAATTTATTTATAAATAAAGAAAAATTTGTAAAGCGAATATATATATATATATATATATATATATATATATATATATATATATATATATATATGTGTGTGTGTGTGTGTGAAAATGAACAATGAATAATTCTTATACTCATATATCCTTATATTCATTCATATAATTCTTAGATTCATTCGTATAATTCTTATATTCATTTTCATATATTTTTTAATTCGTATATTTATATAATCCTTATATTCTTATATATTTATGTTCATATAATACTTATATTCATAAGTATTTACGTTCATATATTCATTTCTATATTAGGACCTAAATCGCATAACGCAAGTTTGGATAAAATTTTGAAGTGCTTTCTATTTTTGCCAAATAATTGGTGAATTGTTTCTTTTGAATTTACTTAATAATTTTTTTAGATTTAGCTTAATAATGAAACTTGATCAAATTTTACAATGTCCATTTTCTGTATACATTCTCTCGTTATAAAAGATGAAGTCATGTCTTGCCTAACATTTAATTTTAATCCTTAAGCCTTTAATTTTTGCTCATATGCATGTTTAAGTGTAAAAATGCATATTTCAATTTCTATTTTTAGTTAACTCGGCAGATCATAATAACATCAGATCTGTTAATATGCTGTTTAAGATAAAAATATGGCTTCATCTTCAAATATCTTGTTTATCTGTTAAGACGTTGATACAGCTAAAAAATTTACCTTATCTTCAAATACTGTGCAAAAATAATGCAGCCTATAGAGAATGGAAACTAAACAAGTCAACATTAATTAATAATGATGCCCACAAAGTTTGGGTATATAAATTTTCAAATTGTTATTCTGGTTATTCTGATCAGGATGATCTAACTTAGAGGCTGAGCATTACCTGTAACATTTTAGCAGTAAATTACCGTAAGAAAAAGTCTTTATCTTCTCCTTCGAGCCTTGCTCTCTTCAGAGAACTTAGTCTTAATTAGAGAAAAATAATTTCCCTATCCGTTACAAGAAGAATCGGCGAACCTTCGGAGAATTCAATCAGCTTCACAGAATCATCCTATCCACTGCAAGAAGAAATCGGAGAGTAGTATAGAAGAAAACTACTGCGATTCCCTATACGGGACCAGCTACTCCAGAGTAACAAATCCGTTGCTGCCCCCTAACCAGAACCCCCGTCAACTTCGAACCGACCAAGAGCATAGACGGAGGGGTTAACATATATATATATATGATGAATAAAACCAAGAAGGAAAGGAAACACAGAATGGTGCTCAAGCGCTTTCGTCTAATGACATCCTCAGGAACACTGAAGTACATAGAAGGTTACAGCCTATATATAGGTTAAAAAAATAAAAAATATATATATATATATACATACATACACAATAAACGGAGAAATGAAATTAAAAACAAAAAAAAACAAAAATTATTAAAAATTAAAAGATTGTGGGATGGGCATACAACTTTGTAAGGAAACACTATCGATTTTTAGCACAAGATCAAACTACCGATTTTTAGCACAAGATTAAATTAATTGTTTCCAACCAATGTTATAAAAAAAAATAAAAAATACAAATTTATACTGGAAATCTGCCCGGGTTTTATCACTCTACCCATCTTGTATATAAAAATAAATTGAAAAATAAAAGTTATTACAGTGGCATACAAGTTTACCAAAGATTTAGCGTTCTACCCTTCTTATCTAAATCTTTTCTGAAGGAATTCAAAACAACAGGATCGAGTTGAAAAAGACCTTTGCTTATGTTGAAGTTATTTGAAAGTTGGATAATGGCAGACTCAAGAATATTTCTATTAACAATGTTGCCAGAGTGAAATAAAACTGAAGCATTATTCCAATCAATACAGTGGGATAACTCTGACAAATGGACAAAAAGGGCACTAGACGACTGTCCTGTTCTAACGGAATATTGATGCTGTTTTATACGTGTGTGCAAATCCTTTCCCGTCTGACCTATGTAAAAGGAATCACATTGTTTACAACCAATTTTATAGATAATGCCTGAATTATTGGTAGGTCTATTTTTTACTAAGATATTTTTCACAATATTGTTATATGAAAATACTACATTAATATCCAAAAGTTTAAGTACATTAGCAATGCCTAAAAAGCCCGGGAAAAATGGAAGTACTAAAATATTTTTTGACAAAGTAAGTACGAGTGTTATTATTGCCCCGATAGAAAGTTCGTTTTGCCTTGTTGAGACAAGATTCCATAAACGCAGATGGATAACACAGATCACTTCCAATACCGTTGATTTTTTCTAATTCGGCATCGATGTATTCCGGACTGGCGATCCTAAGGGCGCGGAGGAACATTGAAGAAAAAATGGCCTTCTTAGTGGGGGGTGTCATGTCCCGAGTAAAAGTGTACGTAGGACAAATTGTTTGTTTTTTTCCGATAGATACTGAACTTAAAACCTGTGCTTTCCCTATGTACACGCACATCCAAAAACGGAATTGAATTGTCTTGTTCCACTTCTAAAGTAAACTTAATGGAGGGGACTTGATCATTTAACTGAAGGAGGAAGTTATCCAGGTCACGATTCATGGGCCAGATACACAAAATATCGTCGACGTACCGCAACCAAGGGATGCCAACCCCCAGGATTCTCGGAATGTAAGTAATTTCGAAAAACTCCATATAAATATTGGAGAGGAGGGGCGATAAGGGGTTGCCCATGGCCATCCCAAACACTTGTTGATAATACTCGTTATTGAAAGTGAATTTACAGTCTTTAATGCAAAGCTTAATAAGTTCCAAAACAATGTGTGAAGGTAGTGGCAGGTCATACTTATGTAATTCTTGGGAGAGAAAGTCAAGCATATCATCAATCGGCACTTTTGCAAACAATGAACAAACGTCAAAACTGATCAATCTATCGTTAGTTTCAATACGTGCATTATTCAATTTTTTCTTCAATGTTCCTCCGCGCCCTTAGGATCGCCAGTCCGGAATACATCGATGCCGAATTAGAAAAAATCAACGGTATTGGAAGTGATCTGTGTTATCCATCTGCGTTTATGGAATCTTGTCTCAACAAGGCAAAACGAACTTTCTATCGGGGCAATAATAACACTCGTACTTTGTCAAAAAATATTTTAGTACTTCCATTTTTCCCGGGCTTTTTAGGCATTGCTAATGTACTTAAACTTTTGGATATTAATGTAGTATTTTCATATGACAATATTGTGAAAAATATCGTAGTAAAAAATAGCCCTACCAATAATTCAGGCATTATCTATAAAATTAGTTGTAAACAATGTGATTCCTTTTACATAGGTCAGACGGGAAAGGATTTGCACACACGTATAAAACAGCATCAATATTCCGTTAGAACAGGACAGTCGTCTAATGCCCTTTTGTCCATTTGTCAGAGTTATCCCACTGTATTGATTGGAATAATGCTTCAGTTTTTTTCATTCTGGCAACATTGTTAATAGAAATATTCTTGAGTCTGCTCATTATCCAACTTTCAAATAACTTCAACATAAGCAAAGGTCTTTTTCAACTCGATCCTGTTGTTTGAATTCCTTCAGAAAAGATTTAGATAAGAAGAGTAGAACGCTAAATCTTGTGTGAACTTGTATGCCACTCTAATAAACTTTTTTTCAATTTATTTTTATATACAAGATGGGTAGAGTGATAAAACCCGGGCAGATTCCAGTATAAATTTGTATTTTTTTTTTTTATAACATTGGTTGGAAACAATTAATTTAATCTTGTGCTAAAAATCGGTAGTTGATCTTGTGCTAAAAATCGATAGGTTTCCTTACAAAGTTGTATGCCCATCCCACAATCTTTTAATTTAATAATTTTTGTTTTTTTTGTTTTTAATTTCATTTCTCCGTTTATTGTGTATGTATGTATGTATATATATATATATATATATATTTTTTAAACCTATATATAGGCTCTAATTTCTATGTACTTCAGTGTTCCTGAGGATGTCATTAGACGAAAGCGCTTGAGCACCATTCTGTGTTTCCTTTCCTTCGTGGTTTTATTCATCATAAATATTTTTCACGTGTTACTTTGTGTGAAAATATATTTTCATATATATATATAATATATATATAACCAAGAAAGAAAGGAAACAGAATGGTGCTGAAGCGTTTCGTTTAATGACATCCTCAGGAACACTGAAGTAAATAAAGAGTTCAAGACTATATATAGGTCACAAAATATATATACATATATATATACTTATATCTATATAATAAATATAGAAATAAAAATTGTGGCAGGAGCATACAAATTTGTAAGGAAAACTACCAATTTTAGCACTTTGCTTTGCCCTTCTTGTCTAAATCCGTTCTGAACGAATTCAACACAAGATCAAATGGATTGTTTACAACCAATTTTATAGATAATGCCTGAATGATATATAGGTAAAAAAAAAAAAAAATAAATTGAAAAATAAAAATTGTAAGAGGAGCATACAAATTTATAAGGGAAAACTACCAAAGTTTGAGCACTCTGCCCTTCTTGTCTAAATCCGTTCTGAACGAATTCAAAACAACAGGATCAATTTGAAAAAGACCTTGGTTCATGTTAAAGTTATTTTTAAGTTGGATAATAGCAGACTCAAAAATATTTCTGTTAACAATTTTGCTAGAGTGAAACAACTTACCTTAAATTACGTCTTATAAATAATCGCATACTTACATGAAATATATATTCAGATTTCCTTAAAATATAAAAATATAATATTAACTTTTAAATAAATAAATAGTAGTATCGAAATGTAGACAGTTTTGTTCAATATACTCATATATATATATATATATATAATATATATATATATACATGTCCCACAAAAAAGTACACCCAACTTTAGATTGTACTAACTCCTCCAAAAATTGAGATATTTTGAATCTGTTTGCTTGATTTAATATAGCAAATTATTCTTTGTTAACGTTCAAATTTACTCATGTTTAAACGATTTAGTGTTTAAGCATCTGCTTTTAACTGAAGGGTACAACAAAATGGATTGCGCAAAATTGGTCATTGAAAAAATAATGTGTGTGCTATCGATGTAATGAAAAGACAAATACATAATAATAGATACTTTAACATAATTTTAATAAGATACAAAGCAGATTTTTCTTTATTCCTTATTGCAAAAGTTATGCTTAGTTTCGTTTTCTTTCAACATGACCGCCATTCCTATCGATACAAATCTGGAGTCGAGCTCTCATCTTCCCCATCACTCTTTTGATAAGATCTGGATTGTCTTTTAACAAGTTGATTTCAGCTGTGATGCGAGTCCTCAAATCATCTAAATTGATAGGTTGTGATGCAAATACTCTATTTTCAAATGACCCCATAAAAAGTAATCAGACGGGGTCAAGTCAGGGCTTCTGGGAGGCCATTCAATGTCATGGCCTGTAGCAATTACTCTTTGGTGGAAGACTTCCTGCAAGCGTTCCTTCACAATAACTCTCCTGTGAACAGGAGCTCCGTCTTGCACCCACCAAATACGATTAAATCGGTTTCCATAAGTAATACGTATTTGTGGAAGGATTTCTCGGTCTATCATTTCTAGGTAAGCTTCACCATTTAGATTACCATCGTAAAAGACCGGGCCAATTACCGCTCCATTACCGCACAGTCCTACCCAGAGAGACAGTTTTTGTCTAGAGTTATTCTTTTCGTAGATATGATTGTCAGGTGGATGATTTTTTGGTGCATACTGACGGCAGATTTGTCTGTTCACTACACCATTCATAAAAAAGGCCGCCTCATCTCCAACCACTAATTGTTCCGTGAATCTTTCTGGTTTTTCAAGAAACCACTGGGCAAATCTTAGGCGGCGAGGTAGATCTCCTTCAATGAGTTGATGTCGAATTTCCATTCTGTATGGTACAAATTCAAATCCTCACGAACTATTCGATGAAATGACATGCGTGAGAGTTCTGTACCATTTCGCCTGGTGGACACTTTTGGATGTGTCTCTAATAAATGCCGAACATGCTGAATGTTCTTGTCTGTTCTTGCCGTCTTCGGATGGCCTGAACGTCCTTTGTTCAAATTGAGGACCGTTCCTTCTTTTTTGTATTTCCGAACATTCTTCAAAATTGTATGTTTAGTTGGAGAAGCTCTATCGGGAAATTGCAGTTCGAAGGTATTCTGAACTTGTTTTAAGCTTTTAGTTTGCAGATAAGTTGTGCCCATGAGAACGCGCTGCCTTCATGTAAACTGCATGATAAGGGTTTCAAAGTTATTTATAAATTTAGTAATTCAGATTCTTCATTTATATGTACAGTATGACTCGTATCTTAGATACAAATGTTCGAATTATTTAAAAAAAATATTTGCAATATCCTTCGACGTAAAAAGTAGCACATTGGTTAAAGCAAGAGGAGCTATCTGGCTGGGAGAAATGATCATTCCGCGCAACCCATTTTGCTGTACCCTTCAGTTAAAAGCAGATGCTTAAACACTAAATCGTTTAAACATGAATAAATTTGAACGTTAACAAAGAATAATTTGCTATATTAAATTAAACAAACAGATCCAAAATATCTCAATTTTTGGAGGAGTTAGTACAATCCAAAGTTGGGTGTACTTTCTTTTTTGTGGGACATATGGTATATATATAATATATATATATATATATATATACACAGCATATATATATATATATTATATAATATATATAATATATATATATCTATATATATATATACAGTATATATATATATATATATATATATAATATATATACATATATATATATAGGATAGTATCGCTGACTATGAATCTATCGGCCCTGGGATCGAGACCCAGTGACGGCAGGCGGCGCACAACAAAACCAAGCTGTTCATCCTTCCACACAATAAAAATTGATAAATAAATAAATAAATAGATAAATGGGTACACTGGGTAGCCTAGTGGTTAAGAGGCTGGGCTGCTGATCGGGAGGTCGTGAGATTAGTCCGGGCGAGGACTTTGTAATTTCTGACCGTCAGTGGTGGGGCGTGGTTCGGATTTCACGTTAAACTGTAGGTCTGGGGTGGAGTGACAAGCTTGACGTTCGTCAGAAAAAATAATTCGGGCGGAAGCAAAACCAAGGTTAACCAAGGAGTGTATATATATATATATATATATATATATATATATATATATATATGTATATGTATATATATATATACTCAGGGATGGGAAACTGATACATTTTTAGGTCCAAGTTTTCGAGTTCAGTTTAAGTTTGCAAAAATATCGATTTCAGCTTCGATTTGTTTTTATTTTTTTTTCGATTTGAGTTTATTTTTTGAGTCAAGTATTATATTTTTCGGTTTGATTGAATTTAAATTTCGATTGCATTTTTTTCCAGATTTCTTTAAGAAGTTCTTTGTATTATTTATACTATTTTTTTGGTTTTTACCCTATTGACAAATTCAGATTTAATTTTATATTTGCATTTGCATTCGATTTCTGTTTTTCAAAGAGAGAATTTCCTTTAGTAACTATCTTTACTTTTGTATGATTAAATATGTAAGCATCTATAGCCAACTGAATCAGCACGAAAAACTCATCTTTTTTTTTTTTACTTATTCGCTTCATTTCTTTCACAAAGTTTTATTTAACAAAAATCTTTCAATTCGAAATGTTTTATTAATTCGTACACATTTAAAATTTTAAAGCACACGACATGTATAAAATATATAAATAATAGTATTAGAAAGGGGAATAAAACAATTAAATGCAACTCTGTTATTATATACAAAATACAAATACCTTGTAAACTCTCGTGTTAAAATTAGAGCGAAGAATTAAAATATTGTCAATGTTTTCGGGCAACAAATTGTTTCTTTGAGGACTTAAAATCAATCTTAAAAGAGAAAAAAGCCGTTCCACACTAGCTTGTGTCATTGGAACAGCATGCACAACTAAAGAATTTGTACAGCTCCTCATGCTTTATCTTCATCGCGTTCCACCACAGAATTAGGCTACTGTCTGCTGAAATTCTTTCAATATTCTTAAAATCTCGAAGACCCGAAGTGATGCTTCTATTCGTATCACTGGTTGAGTTTTTCTTTATTTTTTCAGCAGCTCTAAGCATGTTCTCCAACTCATCCCGTACTGGACGCCAAGCTTGCCGAAGATGTCGATTCCATTTTCGTGTAAAGTTGGGTCAAATGAGTAATCGGACGCTCCTGTTCTACTTCGGATAGCATAACATTGAACCTTGGATCCAGATATAACGATGATATCACTATTTCTTTTTGCAGGAGCGCCTTCTCTCTAGTGCTCATTGCTTCTTAAAGGTTGTGAGCCAGCACGCATTTACTTTTTGAGATATCACTTTTACATAGAAACTACAATTCGTAGAAGTCTCCTGGAGTCAAATTTTATTGTTGCAGTCGTACTGTAGCTTTTTTAGCAGGTTCTAATACATACTTGCAAAATGTCTTGCAGTTTTTCCCAAGCTTGAGAAGAAAGTTTTAAATCGGTTCCTATGAGTTCAATAAATTCATCAATGAACGGTCGGAGTTCCACGAAACGGAAGATCATGTCATATGTTGAACACCACCTCGTCACGACGTCTACGATAGGCATATGATACTTCTTTGTTTTTAAAATATTCATAATAACTGGAGTTCACAGCTTAGCAAGTTTCTGCGAATGAGCTATAGTATTTACAAGCAATCCTGCATTTAAAGAGTCTTTTATTGCAAGTTGCAAAGTATGTATAGCACATTTAACAGAAAGAACATTTTTTAATTCCAATTCATCTAGTTCAGTGATATCACTTTCATCGTTTACAATGTCATTTTCTTCACTCGTGATCAGTTCTACAGCTTTCACCATATTTCTAGCATTATCAGTAGTAATAGAATACACTTGACGAACGCTTAAGTTTTATTTCAAAAGCATACTTAAAACCAGTTCCTTGATGTTTTCAACCGAATGAGCATGAGAGAAGTCTGTAACAGATAGTGTTCGGATCTGAGGAAAATCTCCATTAATGAATTGGGCATTAATGGCTAGAACAGATCTATCCAGACGAGATGCGATATCTATTTTCAGTGAAAACATTCTGTTTTGCAGTTCTTCACTTATTTGCTTCACAATGTCTGCAGCTTTCTTATCAACTAAATTCGAGATTTTCTTCCTGTCCATTGATGTGTTGAGTGCGTTCTTAATTTAATCTGTGATCTTACATAAACCACTGTCTTCTACTGCAGAAAAATATGGTCTTCCATTTAGAGTTACCAGTTCAACCATAGCATCATTAAACGTTTTAATATCCATTGGAATACTTATTCTTGGACGAAGCATCTCTTGAATAGTTTTCATACGCTTAGTGTTGGTGTGATCTAGTGTCTGCTCATCTTGCGGCAAACATCTTTTCATCTTTGAATTAGAAACTTCCTTTCTTCTTTCTAAAGTATTAAACTCTGCCTGATGGTGTCTTTCCAGATGCTTCTTTAGATTAGTAGGACAAGGATGTTTCAAAATCATGCTACATCCAGTCACTTTGCAAGCTGCTGTTGCATGCTCACGAGAACCATGGAGCGTAAAGTAAGAATATACCACGTTAGTTCTATAACGTCCCATTGTTGGCAAAGGAATAAAATTTTAAGTTGGATTGCTACCTGTGAAATTTTTCTGATGAATGGAAGACAAGTAACAAACGCTTCATTTATATACACTAACAGGTAAAGGAAGTGTCTTTCAGGAGAGGAAACACAACGAAATTAGAAGAACATTCCAAAGGATAAACATTTGGAGAAATACCAAGGAGAATAAAGTAACATTCCATAGTAAATGCAAAACTTCACTTTTTAACGGGGAGGTCGAAATGTGACAATAAAACCCACACTAATAGACGGAGTTTATTTCTACAACAGTTTCAATGCCCACTGGCATCCTCTTCGGGTGGATACAGAAAAACGAATGAACAAAAGTGAAGAAGAAAACAATCTAGGAAAGGTAAGGAACATTCTAACTAGATGGCCATAGACCATAAGAAATTCACACTTAGGTTAGATCCCGTTCACCCGACCACCGGAAGAGATTTTTTGACCAAGAATCTCATTAAAGGGTCCAGCTTATAACTACCTTCGCACAAATTAAAATTATCTTCTTGTCAAGAAGATAATTTTAATTTGTGCGACTCTGCGACGGGGCTTGGTAGCCCAGCTAATCTTCCTTCCTGAGAATGTCATTTAGACAGTGAATTTTATTATGCGATGAAGGTATCCTTTGCAAGTGAAATTTTATTACGCGCTTGTTTCCTTGTACGTGTTAACTTAAAAATTTATAGTAAATTTATAGTAAGTTCTAGAGGTTGGTTTTTAGAATTACTAAAACTTTAAAGGTAGGAAATTGCTGCGGTCCCGGGATCGTGCCCCGGTGCTGACAGATGGTGCGTAGCAAATCCAGCTAATCTTCCTTTTAAACTCAGTTAGGCTATTTGTTTTGTGTTTATTATTTGATCCGAGTACCCTATCCTGCATTTTCTCTTATTGTAACTCCTTGTAACTCTCTCTTCCTATATATATATATATATATATATATATATATATATATATATATATACATGTTTATGGAAGTATATATTAACAACCCGGTTAGGCCAGCTGCTTGCTGTTTATTATTTGATCCGGGCGCCCTAATCGGCATTTTATCTTATTGTAACTCTTTGTAACTCTCTCCTCCCTTATATACATCGCGTTGTCCTGACATATAAAGGCCTGTTTACTACAGGTTGCTGTGCTAGGCTTTCTGTAATTAATGTATTCTATTAAGTATTTAGAGAGTGAATTTTGTTTATCAAGTAATTATGTGACATTTATTTAAAATTAGTTTGTGAGATGTTTCATTAAAATAGCATGTATCCTCAATTATATATGTATATATATATATATATATGGAACAAATGGATTTTAATTAAAAAAGATTAAATGTGGATGAATCGTTTAATATCTGCCAGGTGCTCGATACCCTGTGACGATGCTTAATCATCCAATATGATCATTATTAGAAAAATGTATGACCTGTCAAAATAATTTTCTGTCTACAACCGTATCCTTTCTCCTTATAGGACCGATGCGGAACTCGATCGTGTTATAGCTACTTTTCGTGACAGTTTTGAAGAAAAGCAAATAGTCGACGGCGAGTTGGAGGTTTTACAGCGCAGTCAGCCCAGTGACCTGAATACGAGGTCGAAGTATTGGCTCACATTCGGTCCAATGATTACCAGGTCGTCGGGGAACTAATGTAGGCTTTTTTTCTTTTGGTTAAGAAGACAGTGTATTTTCATCAATTTATTAAATGATAGAAATCATGTTCTATAAATTAGTACAATTCAGCCTAAATTAGTTACAGAATTAGCATCCATTAAATAAGCTACAGAGCACAAGACTAACATTATTTGGGACATCTTATATTTCACACAATACAGTTATAATTATATATATAATTACACAATACATCGCGAGTGCGCAAAAACGGAACCCTTTTTTTATCTGCATGCACACCATTTCATCATTCAGTTCAGTGTCGCACAAATCGAATAATTTTTTAAAATTTATAAATCCCTTTCCACGTGACATGTGCAAGAGAAATGAAAGGCAGTACATGCCGCACGTATTACTAAAATATCCGTGTAGTCGGTGGGGATTCCAGATAATTTCAGGGATATGCAACAGTTCGAGAATTTTTACAATAACAGTGTCACTCCTGGGATGAATCCACAGTGAATTAAATAGTACATTCTTTCCCTATTTTTAAAGTAGATGGCCAACCAATGAATCCCAATGAATCCCTTCGCCACCAACAATGTCCGTATTGACAATAATTCCCCCATTTTCTCGTAGTTGGTAATTTCAATGTTTCGTTCTTCGCAAACACCGATAAATCTGGAGCGTGTGATTCGGTCACTATTCATTACTCTCTGAAGTGTATTCGCATCCATTTTAAAAATCAGTGACAACGTTCCTGAAGCGGTCAATTTCTAGTAAAGCTTATGACTCGAGGTATACTATTACACTAATAGGAGCGTCTATCGGGTTGGCGAATTCCAATCTGACTGAGATGTTTTCACTCTGTTGTGGACTTAAGTGTGTATTTACATTAGCAGATAAGTCGGGTGTGATATCAAACGGGTAAAGGTTAAATTGATCGATGAATTCTCCCTGCGTTACCCGAATCCCGAGCTCATCACAAGCCCCTGCAGTATGGGCCAGATTACTATAAGCTCTCGCGCAAAGCGAGAACACAGCGTCTGATGAGTAGTCCGTACCCATAGTGCCACCCAACGCAACGCCATTGACGTATAGTTATATTTTTAAGGCCGAAATTCTCGAATTTAAAGGCGTTCAATTTATATTTTCCATTCGTCGAAGCGTGATCCTGCATTCCAATTAATAACGTTTTAGGTAGAACTACCAGGGCCACGTTTTCTAGCTGCTTCGAGGCTAGCCCTGCGGGCACCGAGTATAGTTTGATCTGTACTCTGTTAATTGGATATTTTACTGTTGCGTGTATAAAAAATTTTCAATTTCTAATTGTTTAGCAGAGCTTAATTTCACTCGACGCACGTGGAGATGTGTTTCCATAATGTGAATCACAACGGGTTTGGCGCCCTCTTCTTGATCAGGTCCCAGATTTATGCATTTCTCAGGATTCGAGCGGGTGAGCTTTAATTTCATATCCACCCCATTCATAAGCAGTCTCTCCCGGAATGAGAAGTCTGTATGCAGATGTCCAAAACACTCATACATCTTCTTTTTAGAATTTTTAAATTTATCCTTTATAGTACTTTCGTCTGTAGTCTAATAATAGCCCTCGGCAGTTAGAAAGGTATCCTTGGCTTCTTTTGAAAAGTTGAAGACATTTTCCAGATAGGCTCGTAGATGATAATAACCCGTTCCTGCCAAAATGTTGACTTGGTTTAAATACACCTCACACTGACTGAATATGGAGTGCAGAAAGCTGGTTTCAGGGTATGCAGAATAATTATCATCGCAGTCCGTTCCATCAGACTGGGCTTACGTAGTTTAGCGTACAGATACATGCAGCTTGGACCAAAAAAGTATGGACCTGAGCTGGGTATCACGAATTCTATAGGGGCACTCGGGGAACTAATTATGTTTAATGGATTAATTGTAATAAAGTCACTGTACTCAATAGAAACTTGTGTTGGGGGCATATCAAAGAGGGACAGCTCCGATTTACAACATTGTGAGCTACACGGACGGATGAAGCGTGCCATGAAGAGTCAGAAATAGTGCCACCTGTCTCGACAAGTAGAAATCAGCCTATGATTCGTGAGAGCAATGTCCTCAGCTTATATCAGTTAAAAAAATGATCAACCATAGGTTTTACGTTTAACGCCAGGTGTTGGTAACACCTTCTTCCGGGCAGCCCTCATCTTCTGCCACCACGCATTTTTTCTTTGCATCTTTGATGACTTTGTCCCGTGTACGTTTTAAATGTTTTTTACAGCTTCTTTAGGTTTAGACTCCGCCATTATGTCTTTTACCGCGTTGAAACCTGATTGTAACGCTTTTCTCCCGAGGTATCTGGCGCCCCTCTTCAGCAATGGTACAGCCGTGCGTAGTATGGTTGAAAAAATGGATCCAATCCCACTCCCACGCTGATATCTCACCCCTCGATATACTGTGAAAGGCTTTCGGGTCATTACAGTATAACTGAATGCGACGAAAGTGCAGCTTCACTGTTAAGCTCCCATCACCGAATGGGAAATTTTTTCCCTCAATCGTTTTTATATATATTGAAATATTGGTTACTAGATTAGTCGCAACATTCACAAAATGAGGCTTGTCATATGTAATGCTCAAGCTCGTCCCTCTATGGTTGTGCAATGCGGAGCAGACGTGCCTGGGTATCCCAAACAAATTGATGCTCCACGATATTACTGTAAATATAGCACATGTCTGGGGATGGATAGCCAACATCCATTTTCTCCTAGTTCAACTCATACATTAAGCTTGACAAGTCATGTTGTGCCTCGTGAAAGGTATCTCTTTGGAATGCTGCTCAATATTGGCCCTAGGTTATAATTTGGAACAATCCTTTGTCTTTACTATTTGTATTATCCTGTGATTTTAGGGTCAGAGCATATGCAGGGGTTTCTTTGTTTATTATCTCGTATACTAAATCAGCCGTAAGATTTGAGCTTTTTGAACTTCCGATTAAGTCTCTCACAACATCCTAGGCCGCACCATAACGACCCGGGCCTAATGTTACTACTGTTGTGTAATACAGGGCCTCCCCACTCCGGGTGGCACCCATGGTTTCATCCCTAATTAACCCTGCCTTTTCACACTCATCACGATCTCTAAGAACCGTAAAAACGGGTTCTTTATAATCAATACTTAGAAAGCTAGTGGATAGCTTAATTTCGCATAACCCCACCTCATACGAATCACGTTCCAATTCAATGGGCCCATGGAGTTCTGTTACAAAGTTGGCTACTGTGTTGTTAGGATGTACAGACAGAGAAGAAGAGGACGGGAGTGTGACATAAAAGTGGTTAGGTGTCATGTTGCATACTATTTAAGCTTTATTATTGCATCAGCTTTTATATAGGTGTTGAAGCTTTCTGGGTACCCTAGCCATTTCACCAGGCAGATTTTTCACTTTCCTGAACCTCTGCTGCCTAAAAAAATTTCAATTTTAAACACATTTTTTCGTAAATTAAATGTCACGTTCTGCAACTCCTCGCGGTAAAAGCCTCCTGCGATTTATCCCCATTCAAATTTTCAACGTAATACATCATTATCTCACCTTTAGGTCTCATAGCCCTAACTTTAAAAACCTCACGTGTCCATCCTTGCTCAAATCTCTTCGCGAATTTATTTCCCGAACGCGATAGCCTTACATAATCATTGATTTTGAAACGTGTAGAGTGTGGCGGTGCTCTACGAATATCTTTTCTCACCTCGCACTCTGTGTGCGTACTTCTTTCTAAAACCTCGTTAGGTGTTGTCCCAATCAC
Source organism: Bathynomus jamesi (assembly GCA_023014485.1). NCBI lineage: Eukaryota > Metazoa > Arthropoda > Malacostraca > Isopoda > Cirolanidae > Bathynomus > Bathynomus jamesi. The sequence goes on from JAJOZX010002292.1 coordinate 387,899, forward strand.
GCGATGGTGTGAACGGGTGTATGACGAGGCCAATGATTCCAGAATGTTTGTATATCTGTATGTGTTTTTATGTGTAAAGTAGCGATGCATGCGTTCCTTTATGGTACGTTGAACTCTTTCAGCTAAAGAGGAATTATGTATAGAATTGCTAGTGTAATAACTGATATAAAACTTTATCAACATGTTCTGAAAAGTTGGCCTAGAAATTCTTTTCCCATATCCGTACCAAAATAGCCTGGAACCCTGTTTTCTTTCAACATCAGCGTTTCGGTAGCTTTAGCACTGTTTCAGGCGATTTATTTTTCCGAGGAATTAGCCACAGATATCTAGAGAATACATCTATTATGAATAGGATGTAGCGATAGCCATCATTATATACTGAATATCTTTGCGTGTCTGTTAAATCCGCTTGCCACAAAGAATCCATCGAAGCCGCTGTTGTCCTGGCTGTTTTAAACCTTTTTCTCACCGGCTTATGAAGTGTATAAACATCCTGCTTTCGCAAAAACCTCTCAACATCTTTTTTTCCTACTCCATCATTGTAAACACCTCTGTACAGTCTATCAACACCGCCATAGGAGGCTGGGTTAGAAATGTCATAATAGTGTTTTCTTAATATGTTAGCCATTTGCGTATTTTAGAGACACGTGGATAGGGTTGGCCATTGTTGTTTGGTCTCTTCTTTCTCATCTTCAAAGATGCTACCGTTGGGGGTGATAGCGTACTTAGTTGTGGCACATGCGAGACTTGCTCAAAGTCTTTTTTACCTATTCAGATTTCCTATCAATGTTTTGGGAACATTTATTTGTTGTAGTCTTTCTTTAATATGCTTCCATCCTGATGAGGAGGACCTGTCCCACTTTCTAACCAGATCATGGCCAATGTCAACGATATTCGATCCCTGTACCCTTGTTCCTTCAACAATGACTCTGCGTATATCGGTCCATTGTATGATGGGGTCCTCACTCAATAGATTATAAATACTTAAGCTTTTATTCCTCAATGTATGTGGGAGACTGCTTTTTAATACATGCTCGATATGTTGCGTTCCGTTATTCTTTGGTTGGTCATCTCTAACGTCGGGACCACGTCCTATGTCGCCATGCTCATCGTTGCTCGCGCTGTCTAATAACCACAGGGATCTCTGTCGGATTCTTATAATGTTCGTACAGATGAAGAAATTTCTGCAGAGCCTCTTGGTATAAGATCCTTTTCTCATCAGGTGACTTTTCACTCTGTAATAGGTCTATGAATTCGCTTTCCATTCTTTTAAGCCTGCTTTAACGGGGTTCTAGAACCGTGTCTGGGCTCTTTGAACTTTGCAGTGAGGCATACACCTCGTGCGGAATCACTACCACTTTCTTCATTATATTAATCTAGTCAGTAAAGGTCCCAAAACTGAAAATAAGATGGGGAGGAATGATCCCCCTCTTTGTACAATAATTCGCTTTTTCTTCCCCACAGTTTGACTTTTACCAGCGAGAGTACGTATTATGTTCTTGTAACGACGTAGGCGAGCCTTCTGAGTGGATTTCATTGGTACATTACATTTTATAACATTAAGGCAGATTTCACAGATGCTTTTTAAAAAGTCCGAGTCAATATTTTTAACAAACATCTGCTGCAATGCCCGGGGCAATCGATGATAGATTTTTATTAATTTACGATATTTCTTTAGGCTATTTGTCATTCTGGAATATACACCGTTTCAGGCTCGTTTGGGAATATATTCGTTCTTAGAAGTACCTTAAACATGTTTCGCGGGTGAAGGTCACAAAACAAATATCAGTAACGTTGACTTGTGGCTTCTTTATAAACTTCCAAAAACTCCTTACGCTGATTCGGGAACATTTGATTGGCTAATACCCCAATTTGTGACACATCTCTACGTTACGCGAATAAGACGAGATATTGTGTATTTAACGACACATTGTACATGCATCTATTTTTGAAAAATAGATTCTGATTGATGAAGAATACGCGTATGTTAAGATGGTTGGAGAACAATGTAAATGTCTCGGCAAACGTTTTATCCATATCCAACATGAGATCGTCAATTACAATGACTGTATGCTCATTTCCCTTTAACCAATTAACGTCATATACGCATTTGTGGAACAAAATATCATCTTGGTACTCGTTGAACACTGACTGGTACCTCGAATAGCACCATATTATTTCATGCAAAAATTTTGAGAACATCTCCCCCTTATCTTTAATGATTTTAAGCATGAACACAGTTTTACCACATCCTGTAGGGCCAGATATAATACACGTGGACGGGTTCGTCAATTTGAATTTTTATACAGATTCCATCTCCAACAGGCACACCCTTAAGTGGAACATTTACAAAATATAATAAAAATTTAAGTGTTGCTCCTTATATTCTTGTTTTTCCTCTTCTTCCACAGAACCGTGAATGACGATGAGGTACAGCACCCCATCATCGGTATTACAGACGACCCCGATGACAGTGTAGTTGTGGTTACAGACTCCGCCCCCACTGACGAACCCTCACCAGCGGCACCTCCACCACGTGGCAGTTCAAAGCGGAGGCACGATGATGAAGAACCTTTCACGTCAGGTATAAAACGTGTCAGGGGTACACCGGTTGCTAGGCCCCTAGTAATAGAGCCCCAGCCCTCTACGTCTTACGAAACAACCCCCACGCTAGCTCCCTCCTCAATTAAAGTTGTACCCCCTTATTCATGTTCAATTCCGGGTACATCCTCCACATCAGCAGGTTCTCGCTCTGCAAAGGAAGGTATAACATTCGTACTGGTGCGTACCGCTAACCCCACCCTGGTCTTGACTAAAAATCGGTATATAATCAGGGTTGACCCTGGAACCCTGTATAACAACGGTGTTGAACACGGACTGCAGCGCGTAGTTGAACGTATTGTGGAGTTTGCCCTTAAGAACCACGACGAGCGTGAAGTCAGGACGAGGTTGTCCTTCGGGTTCGGATCAGATGACGGGGATGTAGATGATTTTTGGGTAGTAATACCATTTAGACGCTTGGCCGATGTAAATATAGAATATATCTTGGAGTGTATAATGAAGGCCTCTCAAAGTAGTACAGCCTTCAATATGGACAACTTCACGATAGATATTTACAGAGTATTCCGCGTTGCGGGTCATAGTGCCACACCTTATACTCTTAACTTCAATTCTCAGGCTATTTACAGACGCCATATAAACGCCGATCGTGGTTGCGGCTTTATAGTAATAGTCTTGGCCCGTATGTTTACTGTGCTAAATACACGGGTCCAGAAAAATTGGTTGCCTACAGTTGTGCAGCGGGCTTGTAAACTGGCTTCAGATTGCAAGCTTGAGTTTGATCATAATATGGGTCCTGAAGAGCTGAGAAGGGTAGAGCAGGAAATGAATGTTCGTTTAGTTGTATTTGGAATGGATGATCATCGTAGGACTGTGTATATTTTTAAAAGCTCTGTGATAGATCGTGCGAGACCTCTACTTATTTTAGGACTGTCAGGGTCAACGTATCTCCCCATCCGCAATATAAGGGACCTTTACGCGACTTATGATAAAAGTCGAAAATATGGACGGCATCATGATTTGTGTAAGGGATGTCTCGAGTTTGCGGATGATATAGTGAAGCATTGTAAGGAATGCTACATGGTACGTGAGCAGTGTAAAAGCCCCAAATGTGAAAGTCGTGTCGTTGAAGCTGAGAAGAGGGAATGTAATGTGTGCAGACGTACATTTTTCAATAATAAGTGCTTTGAGCTCCATAAGTCGTGAAAGTCGTGTCGTTGAAGCTGAGAAGAGGGAATGTAATGTGTGCAGACGTACATTTTTCAATAATAAGTGCTTTGAGCTCCATAAGTCAATTGGCACTTGCAGGAAAATGAGAATCTGTGAATATGGTGTTTCATATGATGGATAATTTGGGGAAATTCAAGCATAAATGTGATGAAATTCACTGTCCTACATGTCATGAGAACTATAAGGCAGACAGAGTAAAGCATGTATGTTATATGAAAGATGCTAAGTCTAAAAATAAACCCTGCATAACCGTGTACTACGATATAGAAACGTACACAAACCCTGAAACAAAAGAGGTTATCCCACATCGATTCGAAAGCCAGACTATCTGCGATGAGTGCATGGAAGTCGAGTGTGATGAGTATCACAAATGTGGTAAACGGACAAACGTTTTTAAAACGAATGCACACGACAGTCCTGTGAAACTCTTTGTATCCTATATTGTCAAGTTAGCGGACAAGTTCAGAAAAATGACTGTGTATATTCTTGCCCATAGCGGGGCAAAATTTGACACACAGTTCCTTTATAAGGAATTGCTTGAACACGAGCCATCGGAGATATTTACAGGCGACCCCTTGAAAAGGGGAAAAAAACTTATACAAATGCAAATAAGAGGTAATGTTTAGTTTAAAGCTACTTTATTATTCACACCTTGTAAACTAGCCAAGCTACCCAAGGTGATGGGTTTAGTCGCCGAAGTTTCAAAAGGGTATTTCCCTTACACTTTCCTCACTAGCGACACTTTAAATTACGTAGGACTACCTCTCCCCAAACAATACTTTAACTACACCAACATGAGTGATAGTGAGCGTAAAGATTTTGACCGCTACTACAACAGTTTTAATGAAGCTAATCCATATAATATAGCTGATGAATATGAGCGTTATTGTGTGAATGATGTGCGCGTGCCCAGAGTATGTTCCCAGGTCTTTAGAAGGATGTACATAGACCGTCTCAACTGCGATCCGCCTGAAGTCGCAACCACAATCGCATCATTGTGCTTTACGGTGTTCAAGGATAATTTCATGCCTAAAGACACCTTAGCTGTCATTCACAGAAACAACCCTCGCAGTTATGGACACAAGGCTATTTACTGGCTCAAAAACATACAGCAGCAGACCAGAGTATACATAAAACACGCTCGCAATACGGGTCGCAACAATAGTCGTGTTTTTGTGTTGATGGTGTAAGCGAAGACCGTGCCACTGGTGAGAAGAGTGTGTACTCCTTTAACGGTTGCTGGTGGCATGGATGCCCACGTCCTGAGTGTGGCATCGTAGGAGATATCCACTGTAGATCTCCTACTGACAGTCTTGCATTTACCCACACCCACGATCAGCTTATAGGCACCCAGTTCACTCACAAGATCTTGTGGGAGCATGAGTATGATGCACGGATGGAAAAAGATGGAGAGTACCGTGAAGAAATAAACACGATGAAGCGTTCAATGTTGTTGGATTCTCTCAAATGCGATGATAGCTTGTTCGGAGGGCGTACAAACCCATTCAAGCTATACTTTCCGCCTACGGATGACGTGAAACTCCACTGCTGCGACTTCTGTTCTTTATCCCCTATGTGATGAAGAACAATCCGTACCCCGTAGGTGCACCTGAAAAACTGGTGGGACCTGACCTGCCCACCATCGAGGTGTTCTCAACAAATTTGAACAAGTACTATTTCGTTCTTTCTTTTGTAGACGTGCTCCCCCCTCGCAATTTATGGATGGGGGCCTTACCCGTCGTTATAGATCACAAGCTCATGTTTCTCCTGTGCGTGAAGTGCGTAGAGGAGAATAATAGGTCCTGTAATCATACAACCAACCAGCGGAAGATCAGAGGTGTATATACAAGTCCTGAGCTGTCCCTAGCCTTCCGCCATGATTACAGAATATTGAAGATATATGAAGTGTGGAGGTTTCAGAAGCTATCCAACCTTTTCACCCCGTATATAAATACTTTTTTGAAGGATTAAAGTACTGTAGAAGCATCAGGCTACCCGCGAGGTGTTGAGAGCTGGGGTGAAAAATCGGTATATATTCAGCGTTACCTTGACCGTGAAGGGATACAACTTGACCGGGCCCAAATTTTTAAGAACCCTGGCAAGCGCTTTAGTGCAAAGTTATGCCTAAATAGGATTTGGGGCAAGTTTGCACCGAATACAGGTAAGGGGAACGTTCATTTGGCTGAAAGTTATAATGAGGTGTGGGATTATGCTAATGCCCCTATTAAAGAGGTTATGGAGGTCGTGAATGTTGGTAACACGTACATAATAAAGTACAACATCACCGAACTGGCCACAGATACCTCACATGTTACAAACATACCTGTAGCCAGCTTCACAACGGCATACGCACGCATCAAGCTTTAAGGACTACTGGACTCTCTTGGGCAGAGGGTGCAGTACGCTGAGAAAGATAGCGTAATATTCACAGAGTGGGAGGGTGAATACATCCCGCCAATTGGAGAATTCCTCGGAGAGTTGACTGACGAGATCAAGGATGAGTATGGTGATGGTGCATACGCTGACTCCTTGTATCAACAGGGCCAAAAACTTATGGGGTGCAGGTGAGGGTGGAGAAAGAGCTGAAATATATCGTGAAGGCAGAGGGCATCACGCTTAACCTGGAGAACCGACGGTTCGTTAACTGTGACTCGTTGAAGGAGCTAGTGTGCTTAGAAGATGAGGGTGACCATCCACCCCAACTGATTGTTTTGACCGACAATTTTCGGGTACAAAAACTAGGGGCGTGAAGGCACTTAGGGGCACAAAGGTGTGTCGTAACACCTATAGGAAACGTTACCAGGTGCCTGGCACCTATGATACCGTACCCTTTGGGTGCCATAGTACCTGAATGTTATATATGTCTATTGTTAACGATATGTTTATTTATTACGTATATTTGAGTAAGTAAATGTTTCAATTAGGGTTTCATTTTCTCCTTTGTGTGTGTGTGTGGGTGTGTATGTACAGGAAAAGTCCTAAGCTCCGCCCACTGTAAGATCAATTAAATGGTCACGTGACTCCTGCTAGTACCTGGACATATCTCTACCCCTGCGTGCTCAGTTGGCCGCTGCAACCCTGGATCTCAGACGTATATTTGAAGAATTCTCACGCAGACGAAAAATAGTGATGGCGACTTTGGATATTGTGTGTTCGACGTTTATGAAGTGGTATTCGGTAAAGTCGGAACATGTGGTGAATGCTGAAAGACGGCCTAGCCCTCCCTCCTTTGAGACTTTTAAGGCTACATTGAACCGTGCGAAGCTTGAGGAACAAAATGTTCACATACTCTATCGATATTCTGGCGAGAGCATTGCCTGATTTCGCTGCACAAACGATGTAATGGACTACGTTGTAGGGCTAAACTGTATAAAAGCGTACATATACCGTGAAGTGAAAGAAACAACACGTGCAGAAGAGAAGCAACGGGTATGGGTAGTGAGTCTTGTCGATGAGTGGTGGGACAGGCGGTATTATGCCATGCTGCATCATACCGAGTACGCTTACCCTGCGGCTGAGAATGTAAATCTCGTCATCATGCATAGTCTAAAATACTTTTACCACTACAGTCATATATATCATGACGAGGTTCGCAGTTAGGTTGTGGCTAAGGGTCTGTGTGAGTTTTTAATAGAATTTAGAGACGAGTATCGACTGTTAAACAAAAAGGATAAATATGGGCACAGGTTTCTCTCAAATAGTGCGCCGGATTGTTAATATGTTCAGTTTGTGGAAATGAACGTCTAGTGCGCATTCCGATAAAACATTAAAACCGATATTGCCCCATGTATCGGAAAAATTGCCCGGTATAATGGGTACAAGTACTTGCATGATTCTTTCATGCTGGAACAAACCCGTACACGAAACATTAACGCTTGGTATGACTCACTCCTCAACACCTGTCTACGAGTCAAACCGCGCACCGGTTGCTCAAAGTCATCTCAGAGCTTGACCCGACTGGTTGTGCACTCTCACAATAGAGAACGATGGAACTTCCTTTGAGCAGCATTCTCAATGCCGTGACGAAGTCATTGCGTGTGTTCAGACGTAAAACCGGTGCCATTAACTACGTATGTACTTGAAACGACTTGTAGCCAAGCAAACTCTGATAAACGTAATGTTGTTTATTTAAGTGTTGAGGAGATGAATAGAGTCTTCGTGATAGTTGAATGTTTGAAATCGTTGGTTTCCGCAAGCTAAAACCTATATTAGACGCATGTGTTACGGATAGGGTTTATTTTGATACGGTTCTTGAATACGCATACACCACTCTGCTCGACGGGTTTACCGAAAGTAGGAATGAACATGGCGAGAATGGTCTAGAGCTGGATGCTTATTTAAAAGGTTTAGACTCTTCGAAATATCATGAACTTTGGTACAAAGGACTTGAGCGGTACAGGGCAGAGCTCACCTACACTGTTCACCCTGAAGAGTTGTATCTTTATATAATGAGCAGCTGTCGTTACGATTTAGAAGATTACTTCAACTGCCGCTATGTGTTGTGAAGAAGAGTTCACGATTGAAAACCTCGGATCGGTAAGAAAACCGCCTCGATTGGAAAGGAGTGTTTATAAACTTGAATTTAATAATGATGTTGTGGCTAACGGAGCCCTGTTTGTGCGTGCTTTTGATTGTATTTTGTCCGAGTTTAAAGATAACTTGCCAACCAATTGTAAGGTGGGCATAAAAATAGTATTGAACGATATGAAGGCACTTTACATTGAGTGTAGGCACCCGCACACCTTGAGTGGTGAAATAATGCTAAATCGTATTTATTGTATAGGGTGTCCATAAATTATTCTCCCAATATAAGCCTTAATAAATTCGTTATTATAGGAGGTATCTTAAAACGGTTTGCGGCAGTTAATAACACAACTCAAGAATTTTTTTCCTTTATTTCGCAGAACATCCACTAGGGGCACAATGGCGACAGTGAAGGAGAAAGCAATGTGTGTGCTGTGGATGTGGGAACCCAAATCTCCAATTACTGTACAGAGACGTTTTCGGAAGGAATATCAGAAAACTCCACCAACATAGCAATCACTCAAGCGATGGCTGAAACAATTTCAGTGTGCTACATCAGAAATGAGCTGGTAGGCCTAGTGTGTCTGAAGATAAGATAGCAGGAATTCAGGAGGCGTTTATCCGAAGTCCTACAAAATCCATCCGCCGAGCAAGCCGAGAACTGCAAGTACCGCGTTCAACAGTGCATAAAGTGGTTCACAAGAGGTTGAAACTTTATGCCTACAAATTGCAAACCTTGCAGAAACTTCTACCAAATGACAAACCCAAACGGGTACAGTCTGCTGTTGACATTCTTGACCGTATTGATGAAGATGAGCATTTTTTGAACAATATCGTTTTCAGCGATGAAGCGACATTCCATCTGTCTGGGGCTACACAAAGGACAGAGTGTATGCAAAGAAGGTTAGTAACATTACAGAATTAAGACACCGGATTGAAGAGACATTAGCTTCCATCACGCAAGACATGCTTCTTAATGTTTGGAACGAAATCATCTATCGCCTTGATGTTCTGCGTGCTACCAATGGGGCTCACGTGGAGGCTTACTGAATTAAAACAAAAATTTCTTGAGTTGTGTTATTAATTGCCGCAAACCGTTTTAAGATAGCTCCTATAATAACGAATTTATTAAGGCTTATAATGGGGTGAATAATTTATGGACACCCTGTATAGAAAGCAAAGATGATGTAACTGCAGACTCGATCACGTGCGAGTTTAATATTTTAGTTAAGCGCGGTAGAACATAAAGTGTATGTATTTTAATTTTATATACGTTTTGCTGTTTATATATATATATATTAATGGGTATATAGATTTATTCTGTACTATCAGGTTGTAACATAAATTCTGCTCGATTAGAAAATGGACGATAGAATTTTTTAGGATAAACTTTATTAATAATAATAAAATAAATACATTTTTTCAATTTATAATGACATGAATAATTTTGAAGCTCGACTATTTATTTTATTTAATTTAGCCCTTAAGCTTTAGGCTTTACTGGGCTCTTATTAAAAATAAGTAGCTACTTGTTATTAATTAATAATAATAAATAAATAAATAAGTAAATAAGCATTATTAATAGTTAAAACATGTGTTACAATATTAAACAATATTAATGGACAATGTAAAACAATATTAGTGGACATTAATCCTAGATTTTTGTTAGTATTAATCGGGATTTGAACTTGGTTTTAAACAAATTTACATCCACAATATTTTTAATATCGGCATGCAAGTCATTCCATAGTTTCAATCCAATGAAAATGGATAGTTTTTGAGATGAAGACAATCTAAATTGAAGTATAACCAGCTTTGAAGTTTGATCTATTTCTTGTTTGATATGAGTGGATTTCTTGATGAGTTACAAAATACCTATTTACCCATTGCAAATTAATGATTTTGTTCTTACACTTGTAAATAAAAATAAAATGTGCCAGTTTGGTTATATCGTTGAGTTTTAGAATAACCTCAAGATAATATGAAATATTTTTAGAAATGTTGCAAAATACACGCGGCGACAGGTTCGCACATGTTTTATCACGATACAGAATGACTTAGGCTAGTATAGGCTTAGGCTAGTGTAGGATTAGGCTAATGAATATTTTTTCCTCATGATTTGTCACAAGTGAATCTTGAACATCGAATCGATATTTGCACATCACTGTATTCTTGGCCACTGCAAAAATCTTTTTTGAATCGGATCATTACTGGGGATGAAAAATGGGTCCTCTATAACAATATTAAGCGTCGACATCAGTGGTTTAGCCATAAAACAAAGCCTGAACCTCAGCCAAGGAATGGATCCCATCCAAAGAAAATTTTGCTGTGTTTGGTGGGATATGCAAGAAATTATTCATTTTGAGCTTCTGCCAGATAACCAAACAATCACAGCTGAAGTCTACTGTCAACAACTCCAACGATTGAAGATGGCATTACAAGAAAAACGTCCTGCATTAATTAATCGCAGAGGTTTTCTATTCCACCAGGATAACGCGCGCCCTCACACTGCTCGAATCACCACTGCCCAATTGGAGGCATTTGGTTGGGAAAAAATGCCTCATCCACTTTATTCTCCGGACATCGCACCTTTAGACTATCATTTATTCAGAAGTCCGCAACACCACCTAGATGGACAAAAGTTGCAATCCAGGGAAGCTATCGAAAACGAAGTGATCGCTTTTTTAAACTCGAAACCAAGGGATTTCTTCGAACGTGGCATAAAAAACTTTTCTACAGGTGGGAGGAGGTTATAGGAAAAGAAGGGAATTATATTGATGATTAATTTGTCATTATGTCATTTAATTTTTGTTGTGAATAAACTAAAAATTCGAGCAAATTTGTCCTTATAAGTCATTTAATTTTTGTACTGAATGAACTAAAAAATCGAGCAGCATGTATGTTACAAGCTTATATTATTTTCTTTTATACAAGTTTTGGGTATAGTATATACAGGGCGTCCCAAAAAAATGTATACACACTTTAAATAATTATAAAGGCAGTGTTTATTAAAATACATTTCATTTTCAAAATGTAATAGAATCTACAGACATTATTTAATTGTTTTGTCAAACGCCTGTTTTCAAACTGACGTCCGTTCTGGTCCAGGCACTGCTGATAACGCGAAGCAATGGAATCGCAAACATCACGAAACATTTCGTTTGGTATTTGTGTGCATTCTCGTTCAATGGCTGCTCTCAATTCAGCGACTGTTGCAGGTTTTATAGCGTAGACTTTGTCTTTTAAGTATCCCCATAAAAAAAGTATAGTGGTGTGAGGTCTGGTGAACGCGGAGGGTATTCTACGAAACCCTTCGTCCAGTCCACATCCACATCGTGCCAAGTACCACTCGCAATACTCCACTCTTCGGTCCGGATCATCTTCATTAATAGCATGGACTAATCTTGGAATGTAACTTTTCCATTGACAGCGCTTCAAAATGCGTTGAACAGACGATTCTGAAATTCCTACCTCACGACTCGCTTGCCGCACAGATTTTCTTGGACTTTGGTGATACGTTTCCAGTACTCTTTCTTGCTTTGTGGGGCTTGTCGATGTCCGTGGTCTTCCGGAACGCTTCTTGTGGACATTCTGAACAGTTCCATCGGCTTCAAACTTATCTCTAATTCGAGTGATGGTAAGTCGCGTTGGTGGATCTGTTTGAAACTCCCTCCTAAACTGTCTTTGCACTTCAACTGCGTTTTCACACTTCCAGTAGCATTTTAGAATGAATTTCCTTTGTTCAAAGCTTAGTCTGACTGCCATTATTAATTCTAATGGGTTTAACTTGGAAAGAAAGAAACATCAATTGAGCTATCAGTTGTTAAAGTGTGTATACATTTTTTTGGGACGCCCTGTATATAAGGGCGTATTTTCTCGTACATATATTAAATGGTTATATAGTTTTATCCTGTACTAATATTATTATTTAAGAATGTGTATATATATCCTTCGTTTAATGTGTGTATTTTTGCTGTATATTATTTTTTAATGTATATTTATTCCCTATATATTTCATGAATTATTTTCCCTTAACTCATCTAAATAAACAGAATGATGTAATAGTGTTTTATTATTTCTTTTGGTTGTATATATGAACGATATTAAGGAATTACTGGGGAGATGGGAATATATATATATATATATACACCAAATGGCTGGTTACGCCTTCTAAGCCGACTGACGGGTTTCTAAGCCAACTGTCGAGAATATCTGTATAGCGCAATCTGGCAGCTCAACGATATATAATATATATATATAATATATATATATATATATATATGTTAACCCCTCCGTCTATGGCCCTGGGGTGGTTCGGAGTCGACGGGGTTCTGGTTAGGAGGCAGCAACGGATATTTCTCGCGATACTTTTCTAATTCTTTTCTCTCGCTATAGGGTCGACAGTTGTTAATTCTTCTCTTTCTATAATACTCTCATACTTTCTCTGATACTAAAATTATCGACTTTTCTTTTATAACTTATCGACTTTACTAAGTTCTTCTGAAGAGAGCCCAACTCGAAAGGGAAAATAAAAAGTTTCTCTTACTGTAATTTACTTCTAAAAAATGTACAAGTAGTGCTCTGAATTTACAGGGGTAGAGGTTAAACCTCTTTCGACCATGGCTCAGGCCGGAAACTAAAAATTAAGGAGGCAAGGGGCCTCTGCCCCCTCCACGAAGCGAGGCTGCTAGCAAGGGAGTCTCGTAGTAGTGACCAAAGAAGAGTGCAGTAATGAAGTGAAGTTAATTTTACAATTACATGTATCATATAAGTCTAAATGTTGGGGAAATGCAGTTGAAGGTTAAGTTCCCCCCTTTTAAACACATGATCAGATGAAAGATTCCAAATAAAAATTAAAAAAACAAAATAAAAACTAATCGTATTTTCGCCGAGTATACATTTCTGAAGGCGATATGATTTCGTAGTAGTACATAAGTACAATCTAAGTACATGACTGAGTACATTGTAATTTTGGTTTATTACAATTATGATAATGACTACCAATTAATTCACATTCGCTTATTATCGTTAATTATCGTTATTAAAGTACATTACATTATATTAAATTATTACATTTTATTACAATTTTATTAAAGTACATTACGTCTTTTACAATTCGTACAGTGTTTTTATATTTATATATGGTTATTATATATGGTTATTAGTACAACACAAAGTACATGGGCACATATGAGATAATTTATACACAACCTGACACTCATGATTATACGTTATGATTTGAAATCAGAGGCAAAGGAGGTCTTTCGTTTTCAGATGTTCGATTTATGCTGATTGGCGGAATTCGACCACTCGCCTAAGCATTTATGAATATCTTGCGAGGGGTGAACGCACTTAAAAGAAAGAAGAAAAAATACATGTGGACGTATTTACATGTACGTAACACAATAGGTTGTGTGCGTAATACAGACACGCGTAAAATATGGACTGATAGGTTGATAGGCATCAGTAGACAATAGGTAGGACACAACATATAAATAATGACATATAAAGAATGAAGTTTTTTATTATTATTAAAGAATTTACCATACATTGAACATGAAAGATATCTACATACCAAATGGGTGATTCAGTATTCGCGGTATGGAAAACGTGAAGAGAATTAAGTTACTTTATGACGTCATAGTTATTCACATTATGTCATACGTACAGTATAAGTCATTATTAGAAAAGATGAATTAGAGAAATACAGTAATGAATAAAGAAGTACAAATCGAAATTCTATCCAAAACTCACTTAGGCGATTTTGGTTTCTTATGTAAAAATGAACATTCAAACATAAAAACCATACAAACATAAGTACTGCATGAAAACAATGAATCCATATAATGATGGTATAGGAATTGTTCATTGTTCATTTTTACACACACACACATATATATATATATAATATATCCCCGCAAGGGGGTTCTAAGCTCGTGCTCTTGAGTGCTCTTTGTGCTCGTTTGTACGTGCTTGTTCCTGGAGGTTTCACGTGCGCCCTCCCGGCCCTAGCACCCAAGGATGATGGGGCTCGACTAGTGATGTGAGTCGTTTTTTATTGTGTCGTTTTTTTTGTTTTTTTTGTCGTTTTTTTTGTTTAAAACGAAGATAGTCTGTTTTTTTTGTTTTTTTTGTTTTTTATTGTTTTAAACTTATTCCATATTTTTCTTCCTTTAATCTAATAAGTATATTAGTATTACCTATAATTTACTATACTACCATGCTTATACGGTTATACCTAGTATATATAGTCATCTTTTAGAAAAACTGAATCACACAAAAAGTATATAATAGAAAGGAAAAACAAACCCTCATTTTTTATATGTATATGTTGGGGTAAATGTGATAAATTGGTAATTATGCATAATTACCGGTAAATATGCATAATTGAAAATATCATGACTTAACCTAACCAATTGTCAAGGGCGTACAGTTGACCTAACCGGGCATTCAATTGACCTAACCTGGCATTCAATTCAATTGACCTAACAGGGCATTCAAGGTTAGGTCAATTGAATGCCCGGTTAGGTCAACTGTACGCCCTTGACAATTGGTTAGGTTAAGTCATGATATTTTCAATTATGCATATTTACCGGTAATTATGCATAATTACCAATTTATCACATTTACCCAACATATATATATTTTTTAACTAGAACATAAAACATTCTTCCTCGTTTCAAACAATATACATAATTGTGATTGGCAAGAGTACCAGTATATATATTTCAGATAGAAAAAAAAATATTCACCTTTTTTTGAACCTTTTTGTTAACCTAATGTTGTTTAACCTTCATTTCCATGGAAGAATCATCACTAGATTGGGTAGAGCATATATGCTAGTTTCAATATCACAGGTACTGGTATAATATACATAATAAAAAATACATAATACTGGTATAAAACAATATATATAATTGTGATTGGCAAGAATACCAGTGTGTGTGTGTATATATATATATATTCCAAATAGAAAAATAAAAAAGATAAAAATATTCATCTCTTTCTTTAACCTTTGTGTTAACCTAATGCTGTTTAACTTTCATTATCTGATTCTATTTCCATTGAAGAATCATTATCACTAGATTGATTAGAGCATATAGTTTCAATATCACAGGTACTGGTACTTATTGCAGATTTGGATGTTGACGAAGCCAATGTAGCACCATGTTTTACTTCACTTTCTTGGAATTTTGCATTTTGGGATATAAATACTAGCTTTACTGCTCTGTCTGTATGGATATTACTGTATGTGCTAAATGATCTCGGAGGTAATGAAAGGGCGAAATAGAGGTGTATGAGTTTGTATAGGTATATATGTGAGTATGCATGCGTATGTATCTGGAATTCTGGATGTATGCGTGTGTATGGGGTATATAATAGATATAAATATGTGTATATAAGTATTTATGTATATATTGGTATATATGTATATGGGTGTATGTGTATGTATATATATGGATGGTCTCGGGGTTAAAAATATGTCATCGCGGGTCTAAAGGATAGTTAAGTGGGAGATTCAAAATCCGAGGCATGGATGGGAGAGTCCTGGAAAGGTTGGATAATGGGCAGTCAGCTCCCAGCCAGTGTTCTCGCAAGTTTAATGGATCTCAAGATACAAGACTTTCAGTGCAAGAAAGAGGCCAGTTTTTTTCTGTAAATAGGCTGAAAAGGACATTCTATACTGGTACCATATGGCCTATTTTATTATTTATGTATTTATTTTTATAATATATATCATTGCAAAAGTATACCTTATAATTAAATTGGCAATATCTATATTAATTATTAAAAAAAACAAAAAAAACAAAAAAAACAATAAAAAACAAAAAAAACGACAAAAAAAACAAAAAAAACAACATGGACATAAAAAAAACCGTTTTTTAACATCACTAGGCTCGACCCTGCAGTCCTTGTCATCCTTGGTCTTTTTCCACTTCGACTGTCCCCTCCACCCTTTCTTTTTCCTCTGTCTTTCCTCTCACTTTTTCTTTGTTTTTCCGCTGAGATATGCCCTTTAAATAGAGGCGAATCGGTTCTTCCTGAACTAAAAAAAAAAATATATATATATATATACACAGCGTGTCCCAAAGAAATGTATACCCACTTTGTTCGATAATACCAGCTATGAGGATAATAAATATATTACTGTTTATATGTTTTTTAATAAAGAATTTTCTCCTGAATCTAAATATGTAATTATTTTTATTAAAAATTGAAGAACAAAAAGTTACAGATGTTTAAATTAGAATTATTATTTTCGAGACTTCATGTGCGATATTTTCTAATATTTTTTTTTATGGCCTGGCCTGCCTTTTAACCGACTGTTTTGAGATATTTATGTTTAGTGCCTAGCTTAGCCTAGCCATTTCGTTGAGTTCTAATTAGGCAAGACTACAGTTTTGCTCTAACCTTATCTAACATCTTATAACTCTGCGACGTTTGTTCTTTTCTAACGACAATTTGAACATCTTAGATAAAGTGTCATTTAACCATGGAATTTGTAAATTTTTTGAATTAACTAATAATTACAACATTTATGCTTCAATATCAACACTAAACATAAGTATCTCAAAACAGTCGGTTAAAATATTAGAAAATATCGCACATGAAGTCTCGAAAATAATGATTATAATTTAAACATCTGTAACTTTTTTGTTTTTCAATATTTAATAAACATAATTACATATTTAGATTCAGGAGAAAATTCTTTATTAAAAAACATATAAAAAGTAATATATTTATTAACCTCATAGCTGGTATTATCGAACAAAGTGGGTATACATTTCTTTGGGACACGCTGTATATATATATATATATATATATATCGGCTATTGATTGATAGCGTGGAAAACGCAGTTTAATAATAAACAGGAACACCAGAGAAAAATAAACATCCTTCAAGGTTTAATCAGTACCAACGTTTCGAATGCACTAATTCCATCTTCAGGGCTAAAACAATAAAATGCCAAATCACATACAAAATACAAATTGCTTTATAACAATGTAAAATAACA
Source organism: Bathynomus jamesi (assembly GCA_023014485.1). NCBI lineage: Eukaryota > Metazoa > Arthropoda > Malacostraca > Isopoda > Cirolanidae > Bathynomus > Bathynomus jamesi. Next base: position 405,229 of record JAJOZX010002292.1, read on the forward strand.
AAGTTAAAAATTATAAAAGTAGCTAAGAAAATGTAAAACATTAAAACTAAAAGTAAATAGATGAAATTAAAAAGTTATGATTATAAAAAGTAGCTAGGAAAAATATATAAGCATTAAAATTAAACGGTAAATAAATAAAATAAACAAATACCTGAAACAAAACATAGCAGCTCTAACGATGATTCATCAGAATTTAGGTCTAGTTTTAATTTATAAATAAACAAAGATTCCATAATTTTGAGCTTAAGGTCAGAGCTTCCGGCAGCAAGTACGATGAAATTAGACTGAAATTGGGTGGTTATTGTTGTGTGAATGGTTATGTATGAAAGAATTAGGTGGTTTGCCAAGAGGTAAATTTGTACGGACCGATTTACCGAGATGTTCGTAAATACGGGATTTTAAGTGTCTTACAGTGGTCACACTTGTATTGGTAAACCATGGATGACTTAAGAAGCGTAGGAATAACATCCTTGTATTTAAATAAATGATAAATCGATTTAGACGTGGTGAATATAATTTTTATACATAGTTGTGGGGAGAATTCCTTGAGCAATTTTAAAAGTTTGTTTCTAATGTTAAAACTTGAGATTCTCATATAAGGCAAATTGAAATACAGACATCTTTGGGGACTGTAATTACGTCTTTAGTTGTGGGGTTTATTAGTCTATTTAAGGTTCTGCCTACTGTAGTCTCCACCAATCTAGAAGGGAAATTAGTCTTGGTGAGGAGTTTCCTGAGAAAATCTAGTTCATCGTGTAGTTTAAAGTAATCTGAACAGGTATTGAAAGCGCTGTTAGTCAGAATCGAAATTAAATTTCATTTGAAACCTAAGGGATAAAGGAAGAAAAGTTCGTAGTAAGATTGGTGAATGTCGGCTTTTGGTAAACGGAAGTTTCAAAAGAGGAATTACTTTTTATTATCTTAATACCCAAAAAGGACAGAGAGCAATTAGATTCAGCTTCTGAAGTAAATTCAATATTAGGGTGCTTAGAATTAAGGTAACACGAAACAAAGGGATATGGTCTGGTGATTTGAACAAGAGAAAAGTGTCAATATATCTTCTATAAAAAACCGGTTTGAAGTTGGAAGGACACTCGTTCAGCCATTTGACTTCATGATGACAAAGAAACGCGTTAGCTAAGGTGGGACCAGGGGGCAGACCCATTTGAACACCTTCAGTCTCTTTAAAATATTCATCGTTGAATATAAATATAAGGTCTTCCACGGGAAATTTTCCGTGGAAACCTTATATTCACCGTTGAATATAAATACAAGGTCTTCTTTCATTCTTTCATACGTAACCATTTACACAACAATAACCACCCAATTTCACAGTCTAATTTCGCCGTACTTGTTGCCGGAAGCTCTGACCTTAAGCTCAAAATTATAGAATCTTTGTTTATTTATAAATTACAACCAGACCTAAATTCTGATGAATCATCGGTAGATCTGCTATGTTTTGGTTAAGGTATTTGTTTATTTTACTTATTTACCTTTTAGTTTTAATGTTTTGCATTTTCTTAGCTACTTTTATAATTTTTAACTTTGTTATTTTAAATTGGTATTCAGCAATTTGTATTTTGTATGTGATTTGGCATTTTATTGTTTTAGCCCTGAAGATGGAATTAGTGCATTCCGAAACGTTCTTTACGATATATATATATATATATATATATATATATATATATTTCTTTCTTGTCCCTGAAGATGTGAATATATTTCGGTACTGGTATTGATGGATTTTGGTACTGGTATTGATGGATACCGTAATGAAATTGACTGGATTCTTTGGATCTGATATATTTGCATGTCGGTTATAAATAGATATAGAGTGTAAAATATTTGTGGATAGTAGTCTATTATGACTTGATCCTCTGGATCCAGAGATTCTATCTTTAGTTTTAAATTGATAATTAATTAATTAGTTTTAAATTGATAATATAATTATTGAGTTTTGTAAAAATTAGTCGTTGCAATGTATGGGCAGTTTTTACATAGTGGAGCCGCTTCGATGGGCCGAAGTGGCCCCTATGTACCCACTATAAAAATTTCTTATGTTCTTATGTTCTTATGGTTCGGAACCCACGTAAAATTGTAGGACCCTCCGCCACCACGGAGGACATACACAATACACAATTACGAACACAGTTAGGTAGACCAGCCATCAGTGGATCCTAGGGTCTTTGTTGGTCTGAAACATTATAACATTATTATATCACGAAAGCGCTCGGATTTCGTGTTTCCTTTTCCTTTTCCCTGTGGTTCTTTGCTTATTAAAAAGATCACGTGTTGCTCTGTAATTTTATTATATATATATATATATATATATATATATATATACACACACATGGGATGAATTTCACAATAAAACACGTGAAATGAATGAATGCTGCAAACCCACAAGGAAAAAGAAAAACGATTCCAAGGCCTTTCGTGTATTCAAAGCTACACCTCGTCAGGGAATGAAGATAAAAGGCGAGATGCCCATAAATATACACAACGTACAGGAAAAACAAAACAATTAGCACATACTTAACAAGGGTTAATGAGAGGCAAAAGAAATTTTAACATGATATCGTCAATTTTATACGTCCCGCACTGTTATTGAAATTGTTTTTAAAATGAATAAATGCACATTCTAGAATATTTCTTTCTATTATACTCTGTTTTTAACAAGCGCTTTAGAACTATCCCACTTGATGCTATGGTTACATCTATACATATGGTTAAATAAAGCATTGGAATATTAGCTGTTCTACAAGCATATTTATGCTGTTTTACCCTAATATCTAACGTTTTACCGGTTTGGCCTATATATACTGAGTTACATTGTGTACATCCGATCGAATACACACACCAACAACATTATCAGGGCTATTCTTTATTAGGCGTGATTTAACAGTATTATTATACTTAAAGATTACATTAATGCCAATTGCTTTAAGTACAGTTGGAAGGTATTGAAAATTAACATGGTAAGGTAGGCTAAGGATATTTTTACGCTGAAATTCCTTTACAATTACATTATTATAATACCTATTCTTGGCTTTCTTAAGACAGTTATCTAAAAATGAAATAGGATAACATAATTTAGTACCAATATTCATGATATTGCATAACTCGGAATCTAAAAATTCAGGACTGACAACTCTCAATGCTCGAAGAAACATAGCAGAGAAAATAGAGGATTTAATCGAAGGATGATGGTCAGAATAAAAATGCACATAAGAGTTATTATTAGTAGGCTTACGGTAGACTTCATATTTGAACTGATTAGAGCATCTCCAAATTTTTAGATCAAGAAAAGATAGGCTTCCATCATTTTCTTTTTCAACTGTAAACTTAATAGATGGGACTAAATTGTTGAGCCTACCAAGAAATAAGTCCACATCCAAATTATTAGGCCAAAGGCATAAAATATCATCTATATACCTGTACCAAACCAGGTTAAAATTAACAATCGTAGGCAAAATTCTACTTTCAAAAAATTCCATATATAAATTAGCTAGTACAGGTGAAAGGGGATTTCCCATAGCCAATCCAAACGACATAGCATAAAACTTATTTTCAAACTGAAATTTACAATCTTTGACACAAAGCTTAATTAACTCAATAAGAGTGTTGTGTTGAACAGGGAAAGAATATTCAGAGATCTTATCTTTTAAAAAATCAAGTAGGTCATCAACAGGGACTTTTGTGAATAGCGAGCATACATCGAAGCTTACCAATTTGAAATTAGGGTCATTAGGGAACTTCAGTTTGTCAATAAGATCCATGCTATTTACAATATGTGACTCAGAAATAGAGCCAACTAACGGCGTTAATAAACTAACTAACCATTTTGATAGCTTATAGGTTACGGAGCCCACTGAGCTAACAATAGGCCTCATGGGATTATTAACTTTGTGTGTTTTTACTAAGCCGTACAGATATGGTAGTGACGGATTGATACTAAGAAACTGCTGTGAAAGCCCATTATAGTTATTTTTTAATATTTCTCTTAATTTTCTGTTAAACATTTTATTAACATCCTCCAATGGGTCTCTATTTAGAGGTTTGTACGTGTCACGATCACTCAATAACGTATTCATCTTTTCAACATAACTGTTTTTGTCCATGATGACGATCGAATTGGATTTGTCCGCTTTAGTAATATGTAATGAATCATTATTTTTAGTGTTTTTAGGGCTTTTTCAAACCTCAAAGGATAATTCGATTCAAACTCGTATTAAAAGCACTATACACACAACCTTTGGCTAAAGTCACCTCACTTTCGGAAATATTACTATGTTTTTCAAAATTAATAAAAGACTTAGCAATCAGTAAACTGCTGGGCTTTTTTGGGACTGAGAAACCTAACCCAAAGCCTAACGCACATTTCGTATTGAAGTCTAGCTCTTGGGACGACAAGTTAACAATATTACTAAAATCACTTTTTTTAGTCCAGTAACTATTACGAATTAAATCCTCCAGTCTATTGTTTAATTTCCTATTCTGAGTTCTGCATCTTCTACGTAAGTTGTTGTAAATATCATCCAAAAGTGTACTTCTCCACGCATGAGGAACGGTGGAAAAAAAATATTTTTTCTTACTTCGGACTCTCTGAAGGCGTTCTTCACTTCAATGCGGCTATATTAATATGTTTCTTTAAAATAATCCTTTCGGTGTCACCAAACGGCGTATCGTCCAACATACGGTATCGTCTTCCAAGCAGGGATTTTGGGATGACTTTTCACTATAACACTTCCTAAGGAAATCGAATTGGTTCTTAAGAGAATGTGCATGAGCAATAGCAGAACGGTAACTTCTAAAAATCGATCGGAGAGAAGGGAATATGGTTGTAAAAAGAGCAACAGTGAAGAGGACACGCGTGGGCTCCATTATATGGGATGAATTTCACAATAAAACACGTGAAATGAATGAATGCTGCAAACCCACAAGGAAAAAGAAAAACGATTCCAAGGCCTTTCGTGTATTCAAAGCTACACCTCGTCAGGGAATGAAGATAAAAGGCGAGATGCCCATAAATATACAACGTACAGGAAAAACAAAACAATTAGCACATACTTAACAAGGGTTAATGAGAGGCAAAAGAAATTTTAACATGATATCGTCAATTTTATACGTCCCGCACTGTTATTGAAATTGTTTTTAAAATGAATAAATGCACATTCTAGAATATTTCTTTCTATTATACTCTGTTTTTAACAAGCGCTTTAGAACTATCCCACTTGATGCTATGGTTACATCTATACATATGGTTAAATAAAGCATTGGAAGTATTAGCTGTTCTACAAGCATATTTATGCTGTTTTACCTAATATCTAACGTTTTACCGGTTTGGCTATATATACTGAGTTACATTGTGTACATCCGATCGAATACACACACCAACAACATTATCAGGGCTATTCTTTATTAGGCGTGATTTAACAGTATTATTATACTTAAAGATTACATTAATGCCAATTGCTTTAAGTACAGTTGGAAGGTATTGAAAATTAACATGGTAAGGTAGGCTAAGGATATTTTTACGCTGAAATTCCTTTACAATTACATTATTATAATACCTATTCTTGGCTTTCTTAAGACAGTTATCTAAAAATGAAATAGGATAAATAATTTAGTACCAATATTCATGATATTGCATAACTCGGAATCTAAAAATTCAGGACTGACAACTCTCAATGCTCGAAGAAACATAGCAGAGAAAATAGAGGATTTAATCGAAGGATGATGGTCAGAATAAAAATGCACATAAGAGTTATTATTAGTAGGCTTACGGTAGACTTCATATTTGAACTGATTAGAGCATCTCCAAATTTTTAGATCAAGAAAAGATAGGCTTCCATCATTTTCTTTTTCAACTGTAAACTTAATAGATGGGACTAAATTGTTGAGCCTACCAAGAAATAAGTCCACATCCAAATTATTAGGCCAAAGGCATAAAATATCATCTATACCTGTACCAAACCAGGTTAAAATTAACAATCGTAGGCAAAATTCTACTTTCAAAAAATTCCATATATAAATTAGCTAGTACAGGTGAAAGGGGATTTCCCATAGCCAATCCAAACGACATAGCATAAAACTTATTTTCAAACTGAAATTTACAATCTTTGACACAAAGCTTAATTAACTTAAGAGTGTTGTGTTGAACAGGGAAAGAATATTCAGATCTTATCTTTTAAAAAATCAAGTAGGTCATCACCAGGGACTTTTGTGAATTGCGAGCATACATCGAAGCTTACCAATTTGAAATTAGGGTCATTAGGGAACTTCAGTTAGTCAGTAAGATCCATGTTATTTATAATATGTGACTCAGAAATAGAGCCAACTAACGGCGTTAATAAACTAACTAACCATTTTGATAGCTTATAGGTTACGGAGCCCACTGAGCTAACAATAGGCCTCATGGGATTATTAACTATGTGTGTTTCACCTGTACTAGCTAATTTATATATGGAATTTTTTGAAAGTAGAATTTTGCCTACGATTGTTAATTTTAACCTGGTTTGGTACAGTTATATAGATGATATTTTGTGCCTTTGGCCTAATAATTTGGATGTTCACTTATTTCTTGGTAGGCTCAACAATTTGGTCCCATCTAATAAGTTCACAGTTGAAAAGGAAAATGATGGAAGCCTATCTTTCCTTGATCTAAAAATTTGGAGATGCTCTAATCAGTTCAAATATGAAGTCTACCGTAAGCCTACTAATAATAACTCTTATGTGCATTTTTATTCTGACCATCATCCTTCGATTAAATCCTCTATTTTCTCTGCTATGTTTCTTCGAGCATTGAGAGTTGTCAGTCCTGAATTTTTAGATTCCGAGTTATGCAATATCATGAATATTGGTACTAAATTATGTTATCCTATTTCGTTTTTAGATAACTGTCTTAAGAAAGCCAAGACTAGGTATTATAATAATGTAATTGTAAAGGAATTTCAGCGTAAAAATATCCTTAGCCTATCTTACCATGTTAATTTTCAATACCTTCCAACTTTACTTAAAGCAATTGGCATTAATGTAATCTTTAAGTATAATAATACTGTTAAATCACGCCTAATAAAGAATAGCCCTGATAATGTTGTTGGTTGTGTGTATTCGATCGGATGTACACAATGTAACTCAGTATATATAGGCCAAACCGGTAAAACGTTAGATATTAGGGTAAAACAGCATAAATATGCTTGTAGAACAGCTAATAATTCCAATGCTTTATTTAACCATATGTATAGATGTAACCATAGCATCAAGTGTGATAGTTCTAAAGCGCTTGTTTAAAACAGAGATATAATAGAAAGAAATATTCTAGAATGTGCATTTATTCATTTTAAAAACAATTTCAATAACAGTGCGGGAATGTATAAAATTGACAATATCTTGTTAAAATTTCTTTTGCCTCTCATTAACCCTTGTTAAGTATGTGCTAATTGTTTTGTTTTTCCTGTACGTTGTATATATTTATGGGCATCTCGCCTTTTCTTCATTCCTTGACGAGGTGTATCTCTGAATACACGAAAGGCCTTGCAATCGTTTTTCTTTTTCGTTGTGGGTTTGCAGCATATATATATATCATATATATATATATATTATATATATATATATATATATATATATATATATATACACACACACACACATATAATATATGGGCTGAATTTCACAACTAGACACGTGAAATGAATGAATGATGCAAACCCACAAGGAAAAAAAAAATGATTCCAAGTTCTTTCGTGTATTCAGAAGTACACCTCGTCAGAGAATGAATGGTGGAGGCACGATAACCAAAAATATATACAACGGGACAGAAAAACAAAAAGATTGACACAAGATTAACACAAGATTAACAAGAGGTGATTAGAGGCAAAAGGTATTTTAACAAGATATTGTCAATTTTATACATTCCCATACTGTTATTGAAATTATTTTTAAAATGGATAAATGCAGATTCTAGAATATTCCTTTTGATTAAAGGACGGAAGCCGCGTTTTGCGGACCTCCGACGCGGACATCGCTAATGTGCTTAATGAGTACTTTGCGGAAGTGTTCACCAGAGAGGATACCCGCGTCGTCCCCGAGCCAGGAGTGAGGCACGAAGGTGCTGGCCTGGATAGTGTTAGATGTACCGCGACAGTCGTTGCCGATAGAATAGACAAACTGAGCGTGTTTAAGGCTCCTGGGCCAGACCAGTTTCTCCCCAGAGTGTTTCGAGAAGTGCGCGACCAGGTGGCTCCCCACCTTGCTACATTCTTCAACAAATCGTTGGAGATGGGCCAGGTGCCTGGTGACTGGAGGGAAGCCAACGTGACCCCTATCTTTAAGAAAGGGGATCACGAAAGTCCAGGGAACTATCGTCCCATTAGTCTCACTTCAGTTGTAGGTAAATTATTGGAAAGGATAATAGCTGATAGGATCGTTGACCATTTGGATTCCTACAAGCTGCTTTGGGACTCCCAACATGGGTTTAGACGGCATAGGTCGTGTCTCACCAACTTGCTCGAGTTTGTCCACGTCATGTTAAGTGAGTATGATAAGAGTAGGGCGATTGATATACTTTATCTCGACTTTCAGAAAGCCTTTGATAAGGTACCTCACCGCCGGCTAATGGCGAAAGTGCGCGCGCTGGGTATCGGTGGGGAAATAGGTAGGTGGATTCAAAACTGGCTGAGGAATAGGCGGCAGAGGGTTGTAATTAAAGGGGCTAGTTCGGGTTGGGCCTCGGTCACTAGTGGGGTTCCTCAGGGTTCCGTTTTGGGGCCACTGTTGTTTATCATTTACATAAATGATATCGACGGTGGCATCGTCAGTCGGATCGCCAAATTCGCTGATGACACCAAGCTTGGGGCCAATGTTGGGACGCCCGAAGCGATCGAGCAACTGCGTGCGGACCTAGGTAGGATAGGAGAGTGGTCCGAAAAATGGCAAATGCCGTTTAACTTGGGTAAATGCAAAGTGATGTGCACATTGGCTACGCCAATCCCAAGTCGGACTACTCGATGTTGGGTAGTAATATCGAGGTGACTGATTTAGAAAAGGACTTGGGTGTGCTAATAAACAGCCACCTTAAGTTTACGAAACAATGTGTAGAGGTGGAAAAGAAAGCCCAGAAACTATTGGGTTATATCAGGAGGCAATTTCAGTTTCGGAACAAGGAGATTGTGCTCTTACTGTACAATTCCCTTGTTCGGCCGCACCTGGAGTATGCTGTGCAGTTCTGGTCGCCCACCCTCAGGAAAGATATTGAGAGGCTGGAGCGAGTGCAGGCGAGGGCCACAAAGTTAATCCCTTCTGTTAGGCATATGGGCTACAATCGACGGTTACGCGCCCTGAACTTGTTTTCGCTTGAAACTCGGAGGCTGCGAGGTCAACTGATCGAGGTTTTCAAGCTCTTACGCGGGTTCAACGATGTCGATTTTAGAAGTATGTTTAGTTTAAATGATAACCCAACTCGCAACAATGGTTGGAAGTTGGATTTGAAACGGTTTAGGACTAGTGTGTGTGGGAATTACTTTACGTATAAGATCTGTGACACGTGGAACAGGTTACCTTCAGAAGTTTTGAACAGTTCCTCTGTGGATCAGTTCAAGAAAAGGTTAGACCAAATCTTGCACACTATTTGAGGGTGTAGAAAATTTTCCCTGGCACCCGTTGCTATTGGTACCTCCTCGGTATGGGCCGCAAGGCCTTTTGAGGTACTTCTTTTCCTTGTAACTCTCTCTCTCTCTCTCTCTCTCTCTCTCTTTTAGGCAAAATTAATATCAAGAATAAGAGTTGCCCTATCATTGTCCATGTTGGTGGCAATGACGTTTTTCTGGGAGGGACAGGAGGGCAGACAGAGCCCATTATAAAAGAATTCAAGAACCTAACTGACAAGGTTAGAGATAGGACAGACATGGGTATGGTCGTAGGAATTCTCCCTCGAATGCGTGCTAGTGACTATACTCTAAGTAAAGCCATTAGCATAAATAAAAGAGTTAAACGCATGTGTGATGAAAAAGGCTTAAAGTTTGTCGACTTTTGGCCTACATTCTACGGAAATGGGGAATACTTTGGTTCGGACGGGATACATTTTAACCAGAAGGGGAAAAAGAAGTATGGTGATTTACTGAACATTAATTTGTATAATCTTTTTAAACTAGGACCCCCCCCCAAGCCAGCAATTGATCCTGCTCCCCAAACAGTTAAACCTACTCCCCCAGCAGTTAGTCCCCTCCCCCAGCAGTTAGTCCCCCCTCCCCCAGCAGATAGTCCCCATCCAACAGCAGTTAGTCCCCCTCCCCCAGTAGTTAGTCCCCCTCCCCCAGTAGTTAGTCCCCCTCCCCAGTAGTTAGTCCCCCTCCCCCGGTAGTTAGTCCCCTCCCCCAGTAGTTAGTCCCCCTCCCACAGTAGTTTGTCCCCCTCCCCCAGTAGTTAGTTCAACTGCGTCGGGAAACGACTCAGGCCAGTTAGGAAAAACCACAACTTAAAATCACTCAAAACTGTGCTCTTCAATGCTAGGTCAATTAGAAACAAACTAATGGAATTTATAGCGCTTGTCAAAACTGAGAACTTTGATATCATCGGAATAACGGAATCCTGGATTCATTCTGAATCAAGGGATTTTGTAGGAGAATTTGAAATGGTAGGTTACAAAATGTTTCACAAAGATAGGAACGGAAGGGAAGGCGGTGGTGTACTTTTGTATGCTCGGGACTCCCTGCACCCGGTAAACAGTAATATCGTATCTGCTCATGAAATGTTGGGAATTGATCTAAACCTAAATAATAAAGTAGTGCAGCTACTTCTAGTATATAGACCACCTCACTACCCCGTTGATAAGGATATAAACTTGTATAACAAATTAAGCAGAATAGTGAATAATAAGATCAGTGTGATTTTTGGTGATTTTAATTGTGGTAATGTAAATTGGGAAAACAAAACAGCTGATGCTGAGGGCTCAAGACTGTTGGAATTTGCCGATGATAACTTATTAAGTCAATGGGTTGACGGGCCTACTAGGGGTAATAATAAACTAGACCTCATATTCACGAACGAAGATGACCTAGTCTCTAACCTGACTATTGGTGAAAATTTAAGTAACAGCGATCATAATTTGATTAGGTTTGACCTCAGGGTTCCATTTAATACACGCGAAAAGACTCGTGAAAAACTGGATTTCTCGAGAGCAAATTTTGAAAGCTTCCGAAGTAGTTTAGACACACTTGAAGTTCTAATAAGTGAGGATGTCAGTGTCACCTGGAGCTCATATAGGGATCAATTTAGAATATTACAGAACACTTTTATACCCACTAAAATGGTTTCCTTGTCAACAAAGTCACCGAAATGGTTTAACAACGAAATTAGGATGGCTATTACGGGAAGAAATAGAGCCTACAAACTACTTAAGTCGCATTTCAACTACACTAATTCAGAAAACTATATAACCCTACGTAGGAGGGTTAAGTCCTTAATTAGATCAGCCAAACGTGATGAAGAAGCTAGAGTTGCCTCACTCTGTAAAGTTAACCCTAAAGAATTTTTTGCCCATGTTAATAGCAGAAAGCCAATTAAAAATTCTGTAGGCCCCTTAAAAGATAGAAATGGCGTACTGAAATTCGGTGATAAAGATATAGCTAATATGTTAAACGAGTTCTTCGTTACAGTCTTCACGGAGGAAGACACAATTGAAGTGCCAAGTCCTCGGATTACATATGACGGTGACCAGCCCGTAGAGACCATAAGTTTTACGAGAAATGAGGTACAGCAATTAATTGATAAGATGAACAAATACAAATCACCTGGCCCCGACTTATTTCTTCCAAGGGTATTAAAAGAGGTTAGCCACAATGTTGTTGACGACTTAATAACCATATTCAAACAATCAATCGAGTTAGGGAAAGTTCCAACCGACTGGAAGTTAGCAAATGTAACACCAATCTTTAAAATTGGTGATAGGGAAAATCCTTGTAATTATTGTTAAAAAAAGTGGTTAGAAATAACCGCATATGTTTCCAAATAGAATGTAAACAAAATGAATGTGGAATAAGAATAACAACCCTCGTTTCTAACCAACTAGTGAAGTTGGGTTTCCCTAATTAACAAAAAGAAGAAAGAAAAAAGTTTCTGAGACAAAGAAAAACGGAGTTTTGTCCATTCTTGAAAAATTTTGAATGCATGAAGCGGGCTATTTTTTTCATAAAATAAAATTCTCGTGGTTCCCCAACTAACCAAACAACTTAAAGTCAACCTTTAAACCTCACAACCTTTAAACCTCATTAACAACCACTGCAATTAAACAAAAACCCTGTTTATCTCAATAGAGGCCTATCAGAACTAGGTGTAAGTAATTTAATTAAAATATAACTAAGGTAAGAGAAAAAACTAGGTACCTAGAACAAACTCGAACCGGGCTACAACTGCCCTAACTAAATAATTAAATGGCTGTTATAGCCCCTATTAAAACTTAAAGGCAATATAGCCCTAACTTAACTTGAGTAAAACCTTCAAAACCTTAAACCTTAAACCTTTAAAAACAAAAACTTAAGGGCAATACAGCCCTAGCCTAACTTAACCTGCAAAACCTAGGTCTGGGAAATAGCCCCTACAAATAAATAACTTAGCAGTGTGTTCAATAGTAGCTTAAAACTTAACAAATAAAATTCAAATCTGGAAACTAAATGAAACTTATGGATTAGTTAGAAACAGAAAGGGTAACGCTCAACTGGCAACTTCAATTTTGGTAAGTCTAAATTAATTTTAATGAATTTAGCTTGACCATAGTTAGTAATCTTGTTGCTGACCAAATTTTAACCTGAAAACCACTGCAGCCTACAGTGAAAAAATCTGTAGCTATGTTGACAGTGTCTAAATGGGCCATTATTATTTCTATAATTACTGTGTCTATTTAAAGTAAACTTAACCTTAATATTACACCTAAATAATCTCTCTCTCAAAAAATAAAAAAAATAAAAAGTTTCAATAAATTTTTCAATATGGCGCCCCCGGGTGGGCAGTCGAGAAGTTAGTTACCCTTTTTGTTTTATTTCTGATACAATAGTTTTAAATCCAGTGAATTAAATTTTTTACATAATCTGAAAATTTAATTATAAATATCATTGATAATATCATTTATAATATTAAACCTAAAAAATGGCTAATGAAACTGAAGCCACTCCAGGAAAAAGTATGGAGACATGGTTGGGAAGTGATGTGGAAGCACTTGAAACTAGTAAATTGGTAAAAAAGAGGAGAGCAATCAGAGCCTCAGCTACTAAACTTTTAGCTACAATCAAAGAGATTGGATGATTGGACTGAGGAACAAAAAAATGCATATGCTCGGCTTTTGTCCTCACAACTGGACAAGTTACAAAATTTAGATGAGGAAATCCTTAGTAAGTATGTTTGTTCCGAAGGCTTCTCAGAGGCTAAACAAGAAAAACTAGATGAAAAAAACAGTTATTACCAAATTGAAATAGATCAAATGATACAAGCATTAACAACTAAAAAAGAAAATAATGCCGAAGCCAAACCTAAACCAAGAATAAGTACTAAAATTCCTGAGCTTCAAATATTACCATTTGATGGAAATCCCTCTAAATTTCAAAACTTTAAGACCTCATTCAGAAACATTTATGATAACATAGGTCTTTCCGAAGAAGAGAAATTTGCCTACCTAAAACAACATTTGAGTGGAAACCCTGCCATTCAAATAAACTGCATGCAAGAAAGTAAAACATCTTATGAAGAAGCATGGCAGCAGTTGGAGGGCTGTTATGCAACACCAGGCCAAATTAAATTCTCCATAATAAAATCACTTTTAACCAAATCCAAATAACCAAAGATTTTAAATCACTTCATGACTTTCAAGCAGATATGCACTCTACCATAAATTTAATGCAAACTCAAAAATTAGAATTAGAAGATATACTCTTGTATGTATATTATAATAAACTAAGTCAAGAAACTCAGGAATTTTTAAGAACTTGTGGTTTTAAACTCTATGACCACTTTGATAAATTTAAAGAAGCCATTGCTGAAGCTACCAAAACCTTAGCTAATGTTAATTTTGATCTAAGTCAAAGTGAATTAACCACCTTAATACCTAAACAAAAAAGAAACTTCTCTCCAGAACCAGCCAGAAAACCATGGTATTCTGGCCAAACTACAGCTACTCTGGCAGTTTCCACCCAAAGACAATCCTCAAGAAGAGCTCAACATACTGACCAGAGAGAACTTTACTGCAAATTGTGTAAGAAAAACTCTCACAGAATCTCAAAATGTGATTCTTTCCCTGAAAGTTGGGATAAACTGAAAAAACTTGCTAAATTAAATTATTGTACTAAATGCACCTCATCTAAACACCAAGCCAAAGAATGCCCCATTTCTTTCCAACCCTGTTCATTTTGTAGGTTTTCTAACCATTTATCCTTCCTTTGTACCAAACAAAAAGGAAAACCAGAGGAAGATAAGAAAACCAAAACCAGTACTGAAGTAGCTACCCAAAAAGAAAACTCAAAACAAGGGAAACAAGTTACTAACTTATTAAGTTTAAAAAACACTGATCAAGAAGTAGCATTAATTCCTTCCATGCAGATGAGAATAAGAAACTCAGAAAAATCAATTAAATGCAGAGCACTTTTGGATAATTGTAGTCAAGCCAGCTACATTACCAAGGAACTTGTGAAAAAATTAAATCTTCCAACTAAACACTACGAGGAATCCATAACCATAACAGGATTTATAGCCAACAAGAAACAACCAAATTATGAAGTAGCTATAATTAAATTGGAGGATTCTAGAAACCCTGGAAACTACCAAGAAATAGAAGCCATCATAATTGATGATATTAATATTAAATATGAAGTTCAGGGATTACTGAAACTTCAAACTTATTTAAAATCCTTAAATTATCAGCTTGCAGATCACTTTGAAGCTGATGAAGTGGCTGACTTCATGTTAATTTTTGGGGCTGCAACCCACAAACTTTTTGCCCTCAGCACTCATCAGATTCATACTGCCTCTTGTTATAAATCTCCCTATGGAATACTTTTATTGGGTTTCCCTTCAGATTACTACCTTGAAAAAGAACCAATAAGAGATCAGATCAGCTTCTGTATTACCAACCCTCTACTTACTAGTACAACTTCTAATGAAGATCTAGAAAAAATTGAACACCAGATTGCACAATTTAGCAAACTAGAAAACTTGGGTATTTCTGGGGATGAACCATTTTCAAACAAAGAAAAAGATCTGATTGCAAACTTCGAAAAGGAAGTTAAAATAGAAGATGAAAGATTGTCTGTTAAGGTACCATGGAATGACCAAAAAGAAAATTTCACCAAACTTTAACTATGCTATTAGCAGGTTAAAGTCCACTTGCAAAAAATTAAAAAAAGATAACTTAATGCAACCTTATTCAGACATCCTTGAACAACAATTCCAGGAAGGAATAATAGAAGAAGTAGCCCTAACAGAAACTTAAAACAAGAAGGAAATTTTTTACCTCATTTTCCAGTAGTTCGCCCTGGAGTACAAACAACTAAAGTTAGGATTGTAGTAGATCCCTCGGGTAAAAGCAAACCAGAAGAAATAACAGTAAATGATGCTACTGAGGACTGCCCTTCACTCCTACCTCATTTAGCAAAATTGTGCATTAAATTAAGGCATGGTAAATATTTGATGATTGGAGACATTCAAAAAGCATATTTACAACTTAAATATCAAACAGAATTTGACTGCAATGCCCACAAAATTCTGTGGTTAAAAGATACCCAATTGGCTCCAAATGACGACAACCTGATCTGCTATAAATATAAAAGAGTTACCTTTGGCAACAAAAGCAGTCCATTTTTACTACAACAATCTCTCCAACACATTTTTAATGAACAACAAAACCAAGTGGCAGACTACCTAGCTAACCGCTTTTACATGGACAATGCTTTAATTAATGCCAACAATCTCTCAGAACTCAAAGACCTTTACAATTATAGTGTAAACACCTTAATCGATTATAATTTGAAGCTATATGAATGGGCCTCCAATCACTCAGAACTTCAAGGACTATTTGAAAAACATGACATAGCCTCCTCAGAAGATAAAGAAAACGTAAAACTATTAGGATGTGGTTGGAACACAAATGCTGATACACTCCATCCAGGGGTGCAGTGCCACTTTTATAGGTGCCGGAGCTCTGGTGGGCCTGACAAAAGCCTGCCATTTCCTATCCTGTTTCTATATATGCCACACGATGACTAAGTATTTCGTGTTTGCACTCACTAATTATCATAAAATAAATATAATTATCAAGCAAATAAAGAAAAAAGAGCAATCATGTATTTTATCAATTTAAGAAGTTAAAACTACTTAGTGCTTACCAAATACCACCAGTGGGAAGTTTCACAATAATTTCCACAAAGGGTCAGGCGTGATATGTTTTCGGGGGTCTGAAGCAACTCTTGTCCTGGTGTCATCTGCCGATCTGTGGTACCGCAGCCATGATATGGCATATGGCTCAGGATTCCACTGAACTAGAGGAGGTCCATGTAGTTTAACAAACATAAGCGCTGATACATGATTTATGAGAATTCTTGAGCGTGTTGTTGTTATTATCAAGTTCATGTGACTGAATCCCCTCTCACACTTAGCAGTACTAATAGGAATAACTTGTGAACAGCTCAGTAATGGGTGTAAATCTTGGGGGATGCGGCGCCCATGATCTTCCACATAGTCTCTAAAGGCATTTAGTACAGAGTAAGAAGAAAGCTTAAACCTCTTACAGAGAGATGAGATTTCAGCTTCTCCGTAATTAGGTGGTATTTCATCAGGCCAGTAGTCTTTTTCAAGGACATACATTTCATTTAGCAGTGATTTATACATACTTTGAGGTTCAGAAGTTTGAGAACCTTTCATGGATGTTGTCGTGAACATACGGTGCTGCAAATTGTTCACAAGACTAGTAAGAAACTGTTGATAATTAATGGAGACAATTTTTTGGTTGCTTGTTATGGTAATTCCTCCAAACGTTCTCTTGCAGAGGTGCCGGAGCGGCGCTCCGGCACGCTCCGGCAGCACTGCACCCCTGACTCCATCTAAAAACTGTAAACTTTAACTCAGAAGCCAAAACTAAAAGCGAAATACTAAGTTCTGTGCAATCATTGTTTGATCCAATTGGACTTGTTGCACCCTTAGTGTTTAAATTAAAACTCTTCATGCAGAAAGTAGCAGCTACCAAAAAATTGGGATGAATATCTAGAACCTGAAATGCTGGGTGAATGGAAAAAACTTTGTAAAGAAATGAACAAAGTGGAATTTCTGAATTTTCCTAGACAAGCTTTTGAAAATTCCAAACCTCTCATGGAAAATCTTCAACTCCACATCTTTTGTGATACCAGCCAAGAAGGGTATGCAGTAAGTTGCTATTTAGTTGGAAATGGAAAATCCGAACTAATTTATGCTAAATCAAGAGTCAACCCCAAATCAAAAAATTGGACCATTTGTAACTTGGAATTAATGGCAATCTGCCTAGGAACCAAAGTCCTAGAATACCTTAAAGAAACCTACCTAGAAGAAAACTCAGAAAACGAAAAGTTCTTCAAAACAATAATTTGGACAGACTCACAGGTGGCTTTAAATTGGATTGCTCAAAAATCTCTAAAAATGAAATCCATCTTTGTGAAAAACAGAGTGAAAGACATTCAGGAAGCAACAAGAAACTTAAACCATCACCTGGAATTCAGACATGTAGCAGGAGAAAACCCAGCAGACCTACTCACCAGAACAATATCCTTCAAGAAATTTCAAAAACTTCTTCCCTTTTACCAACATGGTCCCACATTTTTGAGAAATGAAATTGAATGGCCAACCAACTTAATTTTTAACCCCCACCAAGAAACCTTACAGAAAACAATAAATGTCCGTCAAACAACTTGTAAAGAAATAAATGAAAAAACGCCCTTGTTAAACATGGAAAAATTCTCTAACAAGAAAAAACTGGTCAGAATCACTGCCTATGTTCTACAGTTCATAGAAAACTTAAAGTACTTCCGCACTCACAAATATAACCCCAAATGTAACCTAACAATGGAAGAACAAATTGCTGTTTTGGAGGAAAATCATACAGCTTACAAAACTAAGGCCACAAATTACTGGATAAAATTAGTCCAGCAACAACATTTCTCAAAAGAAAAAGAAATAATCAACAAACTAAATAAAGGAGAAAAAGTTGAGGACCTAACAAAGCTGCAAAAGAATCTAAAACTCTTCATTGACAAAGAAGGGTTAGTCAGAACAATGGGGAGATATAAATATGCAACCAACCTTAACTATTCTGCTAGGTATCCTGTACTACTGCCTGAAAATTCTCATTTAACAACGTTAATCATAACGGAATGTCATGCAAAAGCCAGTCATGCAACCTTAGCTACCACATGCAATTTCCTCAGACAGGAATTCTGGATCCCCAAAATAAGGCAAGTAGTTAAAAAGGTTCTGAAACAATGTCTGTTTTGCAAAAAATACTTTGCCATGGCTTATGAAGTGCCTACTACTGGACCATTAGTAACGGAACGTTTAAGCTATGAAAAACCCTTTGAAAAAACTGCCCTTGACTATGCTGGTCCAATTTCTGTCCAGGATGAGAATAACCAATTCATGAAAGTCTACTTATTATTGTTCACTTGCTGCGCCACCAGATTCACCAGCCTTCACATCTGCACTGACCTTTCTGCTAAAACCTTTTTAAGAGAACTTTACCATTTGTCCTTAAACTACTCCCTTCCAAAGGTTTTGATTTCAGACAATCAATCCACCTTCAAAAGATCTGAAGATTACCTTAAACATTGGTTCCAAAATGTTCTTGTGTCTCAGTACCTCTCTGATCATGGTATCCAGTGGAAATTTACAGCAGCCTATTCACCCAGAACCTTAGGAATAGCTGAAAGAATGGTGGGTTTAGTCAAAAGAGCCCTCTATACCTCCCTAAAAGGAAGAAAAATCTCTTTAACTGAACTAAAAACAATTTTTCTTGAAATAATGAATACAATTAATTCAAGACCACTCACTTATGTTAGCTCAAATGAAGATCCCTCCTCTGACCTACTAACTCCTTTGAAGTTGCTTTTTGGTATGACAATACCAAATTCAACTTTTTAACCACTAATGATACCCAAGAAGCTGTTAATGAAGGTGATCAGGTGGATGCTGATTATATGACAGCGACAGAGGACAAAGAAAGAAAGAAAATACTGGATTACTTTCATAAGGGAGTTAAACAATCTCAAGAAATCAAAAAAAGATGGCGATATGAATATTTGAGTAGTTTGAGGGAAAAAGAATACCAACAACACAAACAACCAGTAAGTAAAGAACCTAAAGTAGGAGAACTGTGTCTCTTAGATGAAAATTCTATGAATCCCAAATACTTCTGGAAGATTGCTGTAATTGAAACATTAAACCCAGATGAAGATGGCATAATCAGGCATGTAACTGTAAAAACACCCAATGGTCATCTCTTCAGAAGACACATATATCGGTTATACCCACTGGAAATAACTGATAAACCGAATATTGACCTGGAAGAACTGGAAAATTCTTCCACAGAATCAGGAACTGTAGATTCTCCTGACACTACTACTGCCGCTACTCAACCCCGACCACAAAGACAAGCTGCAGTTAGATTTCGGGAAGAACTGCAAAGGAAAATACAGAGTGGATCTTTGTGAAGACCACAAATTGGAAATTGTAAATAATTGTAAATAGCTATAACTTAGGACTAACGTTCTACACAAAAGACGCTTTCATTTTCATATTTTACCTAAAAGGAACTTTTCTGTAGAGCATGTCATTTTCATTCATCAAAAAAAATAAATAAATAAAATTTCCAAGAATATAATTCTGAGTAAATTTTTTCCCCTTGGGGGGAATGTTAAAAAAAGTGGTTAGAAATAACCGCATATGTTTCCAAATAGAATGTAAACAAAATGAATGTGGAATAAGAATAACAACCCTCGTTTCTAACCAACTAGTGAAGTTGGGTTTCCCTAATTAACAAAAAGAAGAAAGAAAAAAGTTTCTGAGACAAAGAAAAACGGAGCTTTGTCCATTCTTGAAAAATTTTGACTGCATGAAGCGGGCTAGTTTTTTCGTAAAATAAAATTCTCGTGGTTCCCCAACTAACCGGGCAAGTTAAAGTCAACCTTTAAACCTCACAACCTTTAAACCACACAACCTTTAAACCTCATTAACAACCACTGCAATTAAACAAAAACCCTGTTTAACTCAATAGAGGCCTATCAGAACTAGGTGTAAGTAATTTAATTAAAATATAACTAAGGTAAGAGAAAAAACTAGGTACTGTACCTAGAACAAACTCGAACCGGGCTACAACTGCCCTAACTAAATAATTAAATGGCTGTTATAGCCCCTATTAAAACTTAAAGGCAATATAGCCCTAACTTAACTTGAGTAAAACCTTCAAAACCTTAAACCTTAAACCTTTAAAAAAAAAACTTAAGGGCAATACAGCCCTAGCCTAACTTAACCTGCAAAACCTAGGTCTGGGAAATAGCCCCTACAAATAAATAACTTAGCAGTGTGTTCAATAGTAGCTTAAAACTTAACAAATAAAATTCAAATCTGGAAACTAAATGAAACTTATGGATTAGTTAGAAACAGAAAGGGTAACGCTCAACTGGCAACTTCAATTTTGGTAAGTCTAAATTAATTTTAATGAATTTAGCTTGACCATAGTTAGTAATCTGGCTGCTGACCAAATTTTAACCTGAAAACCACTGCAGCCTACAGTGAAAAAGTCTGTAGCTATGTTGACAGTGTCTAAATTGGCCATTATTATTTCTATAATTACTGTGTCTATTTAAAGTAAACTTAACCTTAATATTACACCTAAATAATCTCTCTCTCAGAAAATAAAAAAAATAGTTTCAATAAATTTTTCAATAATTATCGCCCGATCAGTTTAACATCAGTTGTCGGCAAACTGTTGGAATCCATCATTACAAAACGTATTGTGTATCACCTTGAATCTAACAATCTAATTTTTTATTCTCAACATGGATTTAGACGACATAAATCCTGTCTGACAAACCTGTTAGAGTTTTTCCATAATATGCATACACTGTACGATGCAAGTAGGGCAATAGATATAGTGTATCTCGACTTTCAAAAAGCCTTTGACAAAGTCCCTCACGCTAGATTGATAGCTAAAGTCAAAGGACTAGGAATCACCGGGCTCGTTTCCAACTGGATTGAGGATTGGTTAAAAGATAGAAAGCAGAGAGTGGTAATAAATGGAGTGGCTTCGGAGTAGGCGCCCGTCACCAGTGGTGTCCCACAGGGTTCCGTTCTCGGTCCTTTACTTTTTATCATCTATATTAACGATACAGACATCGGGCTTCTAAGTGCAATCTCCAAATTTGCAGACGATACGAAATTAGGAAGTAGTGTAGGTACTGAGGAGGGCGTAAGAACGCTTCAGAACGATCTTGACAGGTTGGGCGAATGGTCTGCTACTTGGCAGATGCCATTCAACTTGGACAAATGTAATGTAATGCACATAGGTTATAAAAACCCGAAGACCGATTACTCTCTCTTGGGAAGGAACTTGACTGAGACCGATCTAGAGAAAGACTTAGGAGTCTATATCAGCAACGATCTGAAACCGTCGAAGCACTGTGCAGAAGTCGAAAAGAGGGCCTTAAAATTATTAGGTTATATTAAAAGACAGTTCCAGTTTCGGAACAAGGAGACTGTAATGTGTCTTTATAATTCTCTAGTCAGACGTCAACTGGAATACTGTGCGCAATTTTGGTCTCCATCCCTCATGAAGGACATAGAAAGGTTAGAAAGAGTACAAGCAAGGGCTACAAAATTGATCCCTTCAATGAAAATGCAAAGCTACCAACGGAGATTGGAGCGCCTAAATCTGTTTAGCTTAGAGACGAGGAGGTTGCGGGGTCAGCTTATTCAAGTCTTCAAGATGCTCAAAGGAATAGACTGGGTAGATTACAGAAACTTATTCTCACTTAATGCCAATCCGACAAGAAATAATGGGTTTAAACTGGAACTAAAGACATTTAGGACCTCTGTCTACGGAAATTTCTTTTCCTATAAAATAGTTAATATCTGGAACCAACTTCCCTCAGAGGTTGTTTCCAGTCAAAGTGCAAATGTGTTTAAAAATAGGCTAGACAAAGTACTGAACACACTCATAGTTTAAGATTGAAACCTCAGAAAAAACTGCAGGAGTTCGCTTGCACGGTGTCTCTGTGAGCAAGTTAAATATAGAGCTATTTATATATTCTCCACTTTCCTGTAAAATTTCCTTGGCTACTTTTCCAGGGTCAAGGTATTTTCTTCAACCTTTTTCCGTACCTGCCTCTGGCAGGGAGGGAGCGGAGGGTGGGGAGAGAGCCTTCTACTTTTCTATCCAGTTTTCTACTACTATTAGGATAGTTGAAACAAAAATAAACTTTTAATAACAGGAACCTCCCAGAGTGGACCGAAAGGTCTTTGAGGCTTCCTCTTGTCCTTGTAACTGCTTGTAACTCTCTCTCTCTCTCTCTCTCTCTCTCCCCGCAGGGGATATAAAGGTTATGACATTTCTTCTGGATGTTGTAAACTTTATACTTGGGGTGTGACAGCCCTCGGGTCCCGAGTCGTCGGATTCTAGAGAAATTGGCTGCCAGTTCCTTTAGGTTCTCTCTCTCTTTCGGGAGGGCGGGTAAAGTATGTTGTACAACCCTGTCCCGTGGGTTACTAGGACCCCATCCCATCCCTACTCTGTCCTTTTAGCTTACATTAAGGATGTTCTCCTCTGACTGAAAAAAAAAATAACCCTTTTCTTTTAGTATAAAGTATTTTTCTCTTCTTTTACTATTAGGACTCTACTGCTACCTCATGCGTGGGAAGAGAGGCTTTGGAACCTCTATAAATAACACCATTTAACGCTCGTAGGTTGTGAGAGACTGGGATGGAGGGGTCCCAGGCGTAGGGGCGCGATGAATGGAGTTTGGCTAGTGCCCCGTTAAGCCCATTCCTAACGCGTAATGGCCTGACCAGCCCCCTGCGACCGTTCTTTGGTGACAAATTGATGGTGCTTGGTTGTACTGCTCTGAGGGGAGAGCTTTACTGCCCAGCTGGCTGCCAGGCCAGCGTAAAGTCTCGGGCGTAGACTCTGAGTCTGGTGGGATATCCCTTGAACACTGGATTCTAAGAGTCTGGCCGCTTGTGAGTGACTAGTAAGACTTAGTAAGGGGCTGCATCTCGCTGTCGCTCCTGGCGGGAAATCCGTGATGCCTGCGTCGCGAGTGTTTGTCAGTTGGTAGCTGCGACACGTTTGGGACTGTCCGGCCCTGGGGAGACCTTTGGTCGGTGCGGAAGCAGCGAGAGGTGTCGTCTACTGGAAGGGATGAACGTCACTTGCAAGTAGGTGGATGCGTCTACTCGCGGGATGAATCCCCACCCCCCTTTTTATATACTGGTCAGAACGTTTTTGATAGTTTTCATTGCTAGAACGCTTTATCTTATTCAGAGTATTCAGAAAAAAAAAGAGAAAATATGGCAGGGCAAGCTAAATTGAAAGCAGAATGCTTTAAATGTAAAGTTAATCATTGGTGCGTTGACTTCCCTGAAGGTAGTATCAGCGATATCACATCACTTAGTGTATGTTTGTTTCGTAAACTTAGAGACAACCACGAAAAGGAAGTTAAAGAGCTAAAGGAATTAGTAAAAAAGCTTGAAGCTAGGGTCGTAGCACTGGAAATCCAACCCAGTGGACAAGATCAAACTAAAAACACATCAGCAGATTTAAACTGTAAGATTAAGCATCTAGAACAAAGCGTGGCACGTTTGGAAAACACGGTGACTATTCCGGAAAATAGAACGGAGGAACAAGAATTCAAATTGGTCAAAAATAAAAGACCCTCCAAACCAAAACCAAAACATAAGGATTTGGAACCCATTACCATCAAAAATAAGTTTCACTTACTTGCTGACGAGGAGGATGAATCCTTTTTAATTGGGGATTCTATGATAAGGAATCGAGGGGACTTTTTCGGAGCAAGACGCGCGACCAAGAGAAAACTCCGATGTTTTCCGGGTGCCACAAGCCAGATAATTAATAGGGAATTAAGCAAAATTAATATCAAGAATAAGAGTTGCCCCATCATTGTACATGTTGGTGGCAATGACGTTTTTCTGGAGGGACGGGAGGGCAGACAGAGTCCATTATAAAAGAATTCAAGAACCTCACTGACAAGGTTAGGGATAGGACAGACATGGGTATGGTCGTAGGAATTCTCCCTCGAATGCGTGCTAGTAACTATACTCTAAGTAAAGCCATTAGCATAAATAAAAGAGTTAAACGCATGTGTGATGAAAAAGGCCTAAAGTTTGCCGATTTTTGGCCTACATTCTACGGAAATGGGGAATACTTTGGTTCGGACGGGATACATTTTAACCAGAAGGGGAAAAAGAAGTATGGTGATTTACTGAACATTAATTGGTATAATCTTTTTAAACTAGGACCCCCCAAACCAGCAATTGATCCTGCTCCCCAAACAGTTAAACCTACTCCCCTAGCAGTTAGTCCCCCTCCCCCAGCAGTTAGTCCCCCTCCCCCAGCAGTTAGTCCCCCTCCCCCACAGTTAGTCCCCTCCCCCAGCAGTTAGTCCCCCTCCAACAGCAGTTAGTCCCCCTCCAACAGCAGTTAGTCCCCCTCCAACAGCAGTTAGTCCCCTCCCCCAGTAGTTAGTCCCCCTCCCCCAGTAGTTAGTTCAACTGCGTCGGGAAACGACTCAGGCCAGTTAGGAAAAACCACAACTTAAAATCACTCAAAACTGTGCTCTTCAATGCTAGGTCAATTAGAAACAAACTAATGGAATTTATAGCGTTTGTCAAAACTGAGAACTTTGATATCATCGGAATAACGGAATCCTGGATTCATTCTGAATCAAGGGATTTTGTAGGAGAATTTGAAATGGTAGGTTACAAAATGTTTCACAAAGATAGGAACGGAAGGGAAGGCGGTGGTGTACTTTTGTATGCTCGGGACTCCCTGCACCCGGTAAACAGTAATATCGTATCTGCTCATGAAATGTTGGGAATTGATCTAAACCTAAATAATAAAGTAGTGCAGCTACTTCTAGTATATAGACCACCTCACTACCCCGTTGATAAGGATATAAACTTGTATAGCAAATTAAGCAGAATAGTGAATAATAAGATCAGTGTGATTTTTGGTGATTTTAATTGTGGTAATGTAAATTGGGAAAACAAAACAGCTGATGCTGAGGGCTCAAGAATGTTGGAATTTGCCGATGATAACTTACTAAGTCAATGGGTTGACGGGCCTACTAGGGGTAATAATAAACTAGACCTCATATTCACGAACGAAGATGACCTAGTCTCTAACCTGACTATTGGTGAAAATTTAAGTAACAGCGATCATAATTTGATTAGGTTTGACCTCAGGGTTCCAGTTAATACACGCGAAAAGACTCGTGAAAAACTGGATTTCTCGAGAGCAAATTTTGAAAGCTTCCGAAGTAGTTTAGACACACTTGAAGTTCTAATAAGTGAGGATGTCAGTGTCACCTGGAGCTCATATAGGGATCAATTTAGAATATTACAGAACACTTTTATAACCACTAAAATGGTTTCCTTGTCAACAAAGTCACCGAAATGGTTTAACAACGAAATTAGGAGGGCTATTACGGGAAGAAATAGAGCCTACAAACTACTTAAGTCGCATTTCAACTACACTAATTCAGAAAACTATATAACCCTACGTCAATCGAGTTAGGGAAGGTTCCAACCGACTGGAAGTTAGCAAATGTAACACCAATCTTTAAAAAGGGTGATAGGGAAAATCCTTGTAATTATCGCCCGATCAGTTTAACATCAGTTGTCGGCAAACTGTTGGAATCCATCATTACAAAATGTATTGTGTATCACCTTGAATCTAACAATCTAATTTTTTAGTCTCAACATGGATTTAGGCGACATAGATCCTGTCTGACAAACCTGTTAGAGTTTTTCCATAATATGCATACACTGTACGATGCAAGTAGGGCAATAGATATAGTGTATCTCGACTTTCAAAAAGCCTTTGACAAAGTCCCTCACGCTAGATTGATAGCTAAAGTCAAAGGACTAGGAATCACCGGGCTCGTTTCCAACTGGATTGAGGATTGGTTAAAAGATAGAAAGCAGAGAGTGGTAATAAAAGGAGTGGCCTCGGAGTGGGCGCCCGTCACCTGTGGTGTCCCACAGGGTTCCGTTCTGAGTCCTTTACTTTTTATCATCTATATTAACGATATAGACATCGGGCTTCTAAGTGCAATCTCCAAATTTGCAGACGATACGAAATTAGGAAGTAGTGTAGGTACTGAGGAGGGCGTAAGAACGCTTCAGAACGATCTTGACAGGTTGGGCGAATGGTCTGCTACTTGGCAGATGCCATTCAACTTGGACAAATGTAATGTAATGCACATAGGTTATAAAAACCCGAAGACCGATTACTCTCTCTTGGGAAGGAACTTGACTGAGACCGATCTAGAGAAAGACTTAGGAGTCTATATCAGCAACGATCTGAAACCGTCGAAGCACTGTGCAGAAGTCGAAAAGAGGGCCTTAAAATTATTAGGTTATATTAAAAGACAGTTCCAGTTTCGGAACAAGGAGACTGTAATGTGTCTTTATAATTCTCTAGTCAGACCTCAACTGGAATACTTTGCGCAGTTTTGGTCTCCATCCCTCATGAAGGACATAGAAAGGTTAGAAAGAGTAAAAGC
The DNA here is from genome assembly GCA_023014485.1 of Bathynomus jamesi. Classification (NCBI taxonomy): domain Eukaryota; kingdom Metazoa; phylum Arthropoda; class Malacostraca; order Isopoda; family Cirolanidae; genus Bathynomus; species Bathynomus jamesi. Next base: position 432,024 of record JAJOZX010002292.1, read on the forward strand.
AAGGGCTACAAAATTGATCCCTTCAATGAGAATGCAAAGCTACCAACGGAGATTGGAGCGCCTAAATCTGTTTAGCTTAGAGACGAGGAGGTTGCGGGGTCAGCTTATTCAAGTCTTCAAGATGCTCAAAGGAATAGACAGGGTAGATTACAGAAACTTATTCTCACTTAATGCCAATCCGACAAGAAATAATGGGTTTAAACTGGAACTAAAGATATTTAGGACCTCTGTCTGCGGAATTTTCTTTTCCTATAAAATAGGTAATCTCGGGAACCAACTTCCCTCAGAGGTTGTTTCCAGTCAAAGTGTAAATGTGTTTAAAAATAGGCTAGACAAAGTACTGAACACACTCATAGTTTAAGATTAAAACCTCAGAAAACTCTGCAGGAGTTCGCTTGCACGGTGTCTCTGTGAGCAAGCTAAATATAGAGCTATTTATATATTCTCCATTTTCCTGTAAAATTTCCTTGGCTACTTTTCCAGGGTCAAGGTATTTTCTTCAACCTTTTTCCGTACCTGCCTCTGGAAGGGAGGGAGCGGAGGGTGGGGAGAGAGCCTTCTACTTTTCTATCCAGTTTTCTACTACTATGAGGATAGTTGAAACAAAAATAAACTTTTAATAACAGGAACCTCCCAGAGTGGACCGAAAGGTCTTTGAGGCTTCCTCTTGTCCTTGTAACTCCTTGTACCTCTCTCTCTCTCTCTCTCTCTCTCTCTCTCTCTCTCTCTCCGTTAAAGGACCGAAGCGGCGTTCGGCGGACCTCCGACGCGGACATCGCTAATGTGCTTAATGAGTACTTTGCGGGAGTGTTCACCAGGGAGGATACCCGCGTCATCCCCGAGCCAGGCGTCAGGCACGAAGGTGATGGCCTGGATAGTGTTCGATGTACCGCGACAGTCATTGCCGATAGAATAGACAAACTGAGCGCGTTTAAGGCTCCTGTGCCAGAGCAGTTTCTCCCCAGAGTGTTGCGGGAGATGCGCGACCAGGTGGCTCCCCACCTGGCTACAGTCTTCAACAAATCGTTGGAGATGGGCCAGGTGCCAGGTGACTGGAGGGAAGCCAACGTGACCCCTATCTTTAAGAAAGTGGATCACGAAAGTCCAGGGAACTATCGTCCCATTAGTCTCACTTCAGTTGTAGGTAAATTATTGGAAAGGATAATAGCTGATAGGATCGTTGACCATTTGGATTCCTACAAGCTGCTTGGGGACTCCCAACATGGGTTTAGACGGCATAGGTCGTGTCTCACCAACTTGCTCGAGTTTGTCCACGTCATGTTAAGTGAGTATGATAAGAGTAGGGCGATTGATATACTTTATCTCGACTTTCAGAAAGCCTTTGATAAGGTACCTCACCGCCGGCTAATGGCGAAAGTGCGCGCGCTGGGTATCGGTGGGGAAATAGGTAGGTGGATTCAAAACTGGCTGAGGAATAGGCGGCAGAGGGTTGTAATTAAAGGGGCTAGTTCGGGTTGGGCCTCGGTCACTAGTGGGGTTCCTCAGGGTTCCGTTTTGGGGACACTGTTGTTTATCATTTACATAAATGATATCGACGTTGGCATCGTCAGTCGGATCGCCAAATTCGCTGATGACACCAAGCTTGGGGCCAATGTTGGGACGCCCGAAGCGATCGAGCAACTTCGTGCGGACCTAGGTAGGATAGGAGAGTGGTCCGAAAAATGGCAAATGCCGTTTAACTTGGGTAAATGCAAAGTGATGCACATTGGCTACGCCAATCCCAAGTCGGACTACTCGATGTTGGGTAGTAATATCGAGGTGACTGATTTAGAAAAGGACTTGGGTGTGCTAATTAGCAGCGACCTTAAGTTTACGAAACAGTGTGTAGAGGTGGAAAAGAAAGCCCAGAAACTATTGGGTTATATCAGGAGGCAATTTTAGTTTCGGAACAAGGAGATTGTGCTCTCACTGTACAATTCCCTTGTTCGGCCGCACCTGGAGTATGCTGTGCAGTTCTGGTCGCCCACCCTCAGGAAAGATATTGAGAGGCTGGAGCGAGTGCAGGCGAGGGCCACAAAGTTAATCCCTTCCGTTAGGCATATGGGCTACAATCGACGGTTACGCGCCCTAAACTTGTTTTCGCTGGAAACTCGGAGGCTGCGCGGTCAACTGATCGAGGTTTTCAAGCTCTTACGCGGGTTCAACGATGTCAATTTTAGAAGTACGTTTAGTTTAAATGATAACCCAACTCGCAACAATGGTTGGAAGTTGGATTTGAAACGGTTTAGGACTAGTGTGTTTTGGAATTACTTTACGTATAAGATCTGCGACACATGGAACAGGTTACCTTCAGAAGTTGTGAACAGTTCCTTTGTGGATCAGTTCAAGAAAAGGTTAGACCAAATCTGGCACACTATTTGAGTGTGTACAAAATTTTCCCTGGCACCCGTTGCCATTGGAACCTCCTCGGTATGGGCCTCAATGCCTTTTGAGGTACTTCTTTTCCTTGTAACTCCTTGTAACTCTCTCTCTCTCTCTCTCTCTCTCTCTCTCTCTCTCTTTCTCTCTCTCTCTCTCTCTGAAGAATGCCACAAAGTTAATCCCTTCCGTTAGGCATATGGGCTACAATCGACGCTTACGTGACGCGGATTCAAAGATGTCGATTTTAGAAGCATGTTTAGTTTAAATGATAACCCAACTCGCAACAATGGTTGGAAGTTGGATTTGAAACGGTTTAGGACTAGTGTATGTGGGAATTACTTTACGTATAAGATCTGTGACACGTGGAACAGGTTACCTTCAGAAATTGTGAACAGTTCTTCTGTGTATCAGTTCAAGAAAAGGTTAGACCAAATCTGGCACACTATTTGAGTGTGTACAAAATTTCCCCTGGCACCCGTTGCCATTGGTACCTTCTCGGTATGGGCCGCAAGGCCTTTTGAGGTACTTCTTTTCCTTGTAACTCCTCGTAACTCTCTCTCTCTCTCTCCGCAGGGGGTATAAAGGTTATACACGTTCCTTCTGGGTGTTGTAAACTTTATACTTGGGGTGTGACAGCCCTCCGGTCCCAAGTCGTGGGATTCTAGAGAAATTGGCTGCCAATTCCTTTAGGTTCTCTCCCTTTCGGGAGGGCGGGTGAAGTCTGTTGTACAAACCTGTCCCGTGGGTTACTAAGACCCCTTCCCATTCCTACTCTGTCCTTTTAGCTTAGGTTAAGGATGTTCTCCTCTGACTGCAAAAAAAAAAAAAGAACTGTTAGTATTAAGTCTTTTTCTCTACCCTTACGATTAGGACCCTACTGCTTAGTCTATAGGGCGGGTCGTACTCAGGTGACAACATGAATCTGAAGGAAATCCTACCATCAGGGGTGTCTAAATTATGTGTTTTTACATGGGGAATTCAAATATGAGCTTCTTTTTTGGATAGGATAACTCTAACCTACATCATTTTGTATTTCTAAATTGCCAATTTTACCCTTTTGAACCCCTTTATAATATATTAAAAGATATAAGGTAAATCATTTATATTGACAAGGCCAAATCAACTTTACATATATTTATTAATAGGTGAACTGCATGTATATCACTGGATATAATTACAAAGATCATTCTCCTGACATTTTGAACTTTGCCAGGTTGCACAAATCCTGCTTTGACTCAGACTTGGACATCAGCTTCCTGCTGGTCTCATGAGCCCTGATCCCTCCATCCCTCTTTTCCTGTGAGAAGTACTTAGCAGAAGCCTCAGTCACCATTTTAACAACCCTCTCAATGCTTTGTGTGTGGCAAGGCCAGTTGCGCACCTCCATGGGGGTGTTGATGAAGTTTTTCACCTCTGAGGTGCTTAGAGAGCAGGTGAGAGGTGGCTCTGACACACCTTCTGACCAGCTGATCAAGTCACCGATGCTGGAAGCATCACAATTGATGTCAGGTGTCCTTCTGCTCCTAACAGAGGAGTCCCCCAGCTGAGTGTCCGGGTCCCCCTCTCCCCTGATGGCCAGGATTCTCTCCACCCCTTCAATCCTCTCCTTCTGATCCTCAGAGCAGAGTAGTGTTTGGAGGATGACTTCACTGTGGGCATACCAAGCAGATCTTCTCACAGTTGGCATCACAATATCCAGCACTCCTTTCTCTGGGACTTGAGGCAGTCCAGCTGAAAGAGGATGTGCCTAGGCCCTTCGATCCAGGAGTGCTTGACCTTCACGTTGAACCAACATGGGTAATACACTCCAATGATGAATTCCACAATGAATTGCAGAATCTTCAGGTTCTTTCCTTTAAGTCCGTGCTTTGACACCCAGAGCCTGAGAAGTCTGTTCGCTGTGGTGAGCCAGCGGCTGTGGTTTACTGGTCCTATCTCTAACAGAGCCAGCCCTGCAGGAAGTACTCCATCCCTGACTACACAGACAATTTTATAGCCATAGTATTGATTGATCAGTTGAGAGATCTTGAATGACCTTGTCAGGAAGCTTGATCAGTGGAGGGCCAACAGAGATTCGGGTGAAGTTTGGATTGATATCAAAGTCTGTAGCAGAATCAAGGAGCTTTCCTATTGGCCCGGATAAATTTTTGTCTGACAGAGTAGGGCCATCAAGGTCAACAATGAGATGGCGCAGGGGAAGTTCAACGGTGTGCAGGTTGCACACCAACCAGACCAGCTTTCTCCCCAGGTGCAGCTCCAGCTTCCGCATTACTCCAGCTTTCACACCAGTGTTGACATCCACTACAGACAGGTATTAACTCTTTTCAGCGCAAAATTCTTGGTTAAAAAAAGAGCTGAAATGGGCAAGAACAAATTTATCTGCAAATGCTAAACACATTATGCTTTTTTGGTTTCAAAATGTTATAAAATGCTAATTTATGTTGTCGGTAATGCAAATAATTTGTTCATGTACTCTAAAAAAACTAAAGAAACACATCCTAAAAATATTCTTTAGAACATTGAAATAGGCCTCATACTGCTCAGTTGTACTAAAAATGAACCACCTAATTTTAGCTCAAATCAAAGTTGTTAATTAAATTTTGCTCAATGTATCACTATAATATGCGTAGAAATAGCTTTTTCTAAAATATAACAGAATAATACTCACATGTGAACAGTAACAAAAAAATATCAGTAGATAATCACTAAATCTATCCCCTCACTGCAAGCCGAGGTGGTAAAATAGCTTCATAAATCATGAGTCACTTCAAATATTTCACAAAACGTTTTAGAATGTTCTGAAACGTTACATTCTAGCCTCTGAGAAAGGTGGCTCAGAAAATGGCCTTATGCGCGCCAGAAAACCGTCAAAATATTTCATATACCAAACTGTATGATAATTACAATTAAGTGGAATGGCACACCTTTTTATTTGAGTATTTAAATATTATTATTATTATATGAATTACATTATATGTGTTTATATGAATTAGTTAGAACAATGCTCTATGAGAGATAACGTGAGCAGCCATGATAGAAAACGTGAGAAGACATATTCTGGGGTAACTACAATAGTAAAATAATCAACAATTTAATAATAATCAACTGCAAAATGATGTAGGTTAGGGTTATCAGAATTAAATATTTTCTTCAGAATTGTGTTCTATACACCAAAATATGTCATTTGAACACCCCTCTCCATTGATTTAAAAAAAATGCATAGTAACGGGTGGGGCACGGGAATCAAGTGTTTTTTGAATAGCTAGTAATCGGCCATTAGGAATGGAAGGGGCGTGCGGTAGGTAGCATTCCATTCCTGGGTTCATAGCATTTAACTCTAACTAACACTCACCTTTATCTTTCAGGTGCCATCATGGAGCAGTGGACGTTAGAACACCGCATGTTCGCGTATGATCATTTTGTTAGGAGTGGCGAGTCAGTGACAGCAGTTCAGCGTGCGTTTCGCCGCAGATTCAACATTCATCGAAATGACTCTGTTCCCGCTCGTGACACAATCTTACGTTGGGTTAACAATCTTCGAACAGGAGGCTCAATAATGAAAACAAAACCGAAGGGGCCGCAACGCACTGTGCGTACTCCAGAGAACGTTGAAAGGGTCAGACAAGCGATGTTGCAAAGCCCAGGCCGCTCTGCTCGGAGACATTCAGCTGCACTCGGAATCAGCAATCGTACTGTTAGACGGATTTTGCATGAAGAATTACATTTTCACCCATACAAGTTAGCGATGGTGCAGGAATTGAATGTAAACGATTGCCCCCAACGACTGAATTTTGCACAGGAAATGCTTGCACTTTATGAGCAGAATGAAAACATGATGGTGGTAATGAGTGATGAAGCCCATTTCAACCTTAATGGGGCCGTCAACAATCAAAACTGTCGGTATTGGGCTGCTGAAAATCCGCGACAACTCCATGAAAAACCGCTGCATAGCCCTAAGGTTACAGTTTGGTGCGCGGTGGGAAAGTTTGGCGTCATCGGTCCCTATTTCTTCGAACAAAATGGGGTTACCGTTACCATAACATCTGGGCGTTACATTGAGATGGTGAACACCTTTTTCATCCCTGAGTTACGAAGAAGGCGTATTGCTCGTCGACATTTGTGGTTTCAGCAAGAGGGGCCACGCCACACACCGCCAGAGCGTCAATGGCTGTTCTTCGCCCCCTGTTTCCCAACCATCTCATTTCGAGATTTGGTGACATTGCATGGCCCCCTCGGTCCCCTGACTTGTCCACATGTGACTTCTCTCTATGGGGGTACCTCAAGTCACGTGTCTACGAGGACAAGCCCCGTACATTAGATGCATTGAAGGAAGCGATCCGTCAACAAATCATCCAAATCAACAGAGACCTGCTGGGAAGAGTGGAGGCCAATTTTCGTAAACGCCTTCAACAATGCGTCGACGGCCAAGGACATCATATGCCAGATATAATTTTCGGTACATGATTATTATGACATGAAATGCTATGTTCTTACGAATGTTGTTCTACCAATATATTTTCTTTACAAAAATAAATATCATTTTCCTGATTATTCCAAAAACACTTGGTTCCCGTGCCCCACCCTGTATGACCCGCCCTACTACTGCTACCTCATGCGTGGGAAGAGAGGCTTTGGAACCTCTATAAATAACACCATTTCACTTCAGTTGTAGGTAAATAATTAGAGGGGATAATAGCGGGTAGGGTTGTGGACCATTTGGGTTCCTACAAGCTACTTGGGGACTCCAACATGGGTTTAGACGGCATAGGTCATGTCTCACCAACTTGCTTGAGTTTTTCCACGTCATGTTGAGTGAGTATGATAAGAGTAGGGCAATTGATGAGAAAGCCTTTGATAAGGTACCTTACCGCCGGCTAATGGCCAAAGTGCGCGCGCTGGGTATTGGTGGGGAAGTAGGTAGGTGGATTGAAAACCGGCTGAAGAATGCCACAAAGTTAATCCCTTCCGTTAGGCATATGGGCTACAATCGACACTTACGTGACGAGGGTTCAAAGATGTCGATTTTAGAAGCATGCTTAGTTTAAATGATAACCCAACTCGTAACAATGGTTGGAAGTTGGATTTGAAACAGTTTAGGACTAGTGTGTGTGGGAATTACTTTACCTATAAGATCTGTGACACGTGGAACAGGTTACCTTCAGAAGTTGTGAACAGTTCCTCTGTGGATCATTTCAAGAAAAGGTTAGACCAAATCCTGCACACTATTTAAGTGTGTAGAAAATTTTTCCCTTGTTTTCATTGGTACCTCCTCGGTATGGGCCGCAAGGCCTTGTGAGGTACTTCTTTTCCTTGTAACTCCTTGTAACTCTCTCTCTCTCTCTCTCTCTCTCTCTCTCTGAAGAATGCCACAAAGTTAATCCCTTCCGTTAGGCATATGGGCTACAATCGACGCTTACGTGACGCGGGTTCAAAGATGTCGATTTTAGAAGTATGTTTAAATGATAACCCAACTCGCAACAATGGTTGGAAGTTGGATTTGAAACGGTTTAGGACTAGTGTATGTGGGAATTACTTTACGTATAAGATCTGTGACACGTGGAACAGGTTACCTTCAGAAGTTGTGAACAGTTCCTCTGTGGATCAGTTCAAGAAAAGGTTAGACCAAATCTTGCACACTATTTGAGTGTATACCAAATTTTCCCTGGCACCCGTTGCCATTGGTACCTCCTCGGTATGGGCCGCAAGGCCTTTTGATGTACTTCTTTTCCTTGTAACTCCTTGTAACTCTCTCTCTTAGGTTAGGTATACCCCTTTGAGGGGTGAGGCCGTCCCATTCTATCCCCAAAGAGGTTAGTTGGATATCCCCCAGCTTGCTGGGGGGATTCCCCCATTTTTTGGCACCCTGGGGGTTGGCACTGGGAAAGAGGGTTGGCACCTTGCAACAACGGGGTGGAGTGGATGGCGGCACTGGCACTCATTTGATCAACATTGCCTTTGCATATTCACTCTACCATTTTGCACAACACATATTACAGAAAACGTAGATGACCTCACAAACAAAGTCATGCAGCTTAAGGAATTCGTAGACAAACAAAACTTTCACATATCACTTATACAACAAACAAAACTGAAACGCATACACAAAACACCCACCATCCCTGACTTCATGGCGATCCATCAAGATCATACTGGGGGTTACGGGGTTGGACTCATCACTTACATACGTAAAAGCATTAGCTACACTGATGCCACCCAAAACATTACAAACACAATCCAAGCAGATAACACGATACAAATACAGGCAGTTAACATTAAAACACGCGCAAAACACAACACCACATTAATCAACATTTACATCCCACCAGATAGTTCACCTCAGGTGCCAGCCAATTACAATCCACAGTTACACAATCTGGCCTCTCTCACTAATGTCATCTAAGGAGGAGACTTCAACGATGAAGACACTAGTTGGTATCTGCACAACCAAAGCAACACCAGAGGCGCCAACATAGCCACACAACTAAACAGCCTCTTCATTCTTAACAATACAGAAGAACATACACACATATCACATCAAACAGGATACTCAAACTCCTCTCCAGACATAACGTTCTGTTTCCCCTCACTAGCAACACATACACACCGGAGAACAGGAAAACAAATGTCATCAGACCACCTGCCCATCATCGAACCAACGACTCAGAAGCAATTTCTTTTCTTTGGGCTTTGTGATCTTCAGTCACATGGGCGTCCGGAGGGAGGGGGCAAGAGGGGGCAGTTGCCCTCCCTTGGAAATTTGTGTTTGCCCACGCAACGACTTCTATAATTGTACTGCAGCTCAGTCAGTGTTTCCACATTCAATGAAATGTCGTTTACTTTACCTTTACTTTACCGAAGTGCCGTGTCGTTGAACTTAGAAGTGTTAAATAAACTATACTGAAAGATACCGGGTGTTTCAAAAGTCCCTCACTAATTTGATTTTCAATTTTCTTTGCAGCTAATCGACCAACGACGTTCATCTTGTGGTAAACTCTTACTCAGTAGTTGAGAATTTTTTTGAGTCTACATTTGAAGTTTTGCTCCGTTTTCTTCTGCTACCATGCTGACTCTAGAGCAGAGGTGTAAAATCGCTGCATGGCAGGAGGTTTTTCAATCTGTGGTCGAAGTGCAGCGACGATTCCGGGCAGTCTACGGACAGCATTATGCACCGGATAGGAGCACCATCGTCGCCACCCACCGGAAGTTTATGGAGACCGGATCCGTAAAGGACAAACCACGATCAGGAAGACCTTGAAGTGGGCGGAGTGAGGAGAATGTCGAAACTGTCCGTGAGGCGTTTACTCAGAGTCAAGGAAAGTCCATTCGGCGAGCTGCTGCGGAACTGAACATCAGCGCGACATCTATCCAACGGATTTTGCGGCGTGGTCTCAAGCTGTATCCGTACAAGATCCAGGTGGTTCAGAAGCTGGAACCTCAAGACTACGATTGCCGGGTGGAGATGTGTGAGACACTGCTGCATCACTACGAAAGAGACCCATCGATCCTGGAGCACATGTGGTTCAGCGACGAAGCTCTCTTCCACCTTTCTGGTCGCGTCAATCGGCACAACACCCGCATCTGGGGAACTCACAATCCTGCGGAGATCCGTGAACATGAAAGGGACACGCCGAAATTGGTCGTCTGGTGTGCCATCTCCTCAGCTGGGCTGATTGGTCCGTTCTTCTTCCGGGATCAAGATGGAAATTCCGTGAACGTCAACGGAGACAATTACCTTCGTATGCTTCAGGAGTTCTGCATCCCCCAACTGTCAGCTGTAGCTGACATGCAAGAAGTCATTTTCCAGCAAGACTGTGCCCCTGCTCATTACTCGCGTGAGGTTCGCTCATTTCTGAATAAGCAGTTCCCGGATCGGTGGATTGGTCGCCGTGGTCCCATCGAATGGGCTGCTTGCTCGCCTGATCTTCCCCCATGCGACTTCTTTTTGTGGGGCTACATTAAGAGCAAAGTGTACGCCACCAAGCCGCGAGTCCTCCCCACACTAGAAGAACGGATCAGGAATGCGTGTGCTTCTGTTACTCCCGAAATGTTGTCCAATGTCGGCCAAGATTGCGTAAAACGGTGGCTCGCTTGTTTCGAAAAAGACGGTGCCCACGTTGAGGTGTACCAGTGACTTTCCAGTAGACTTATGAAGCCAAGTTTGATGCCACCAAAATTCTCATGAATCGTACTCAGCAACCAAATTGTCATTTGGTTCCTCTTGTAATTGCTATTTTAATAAAATTTTAAAAATAATGAGGGGCTTTTGAAACACCCCAGTTGCTGAATTATCGTATTCACACTTCCTTCACTAATTCCTAGCTCCATGATAGCTCTTTCTATGTGACGCACCGATTTGATCGAATGATACTGTTAGGACGTTGCACAGTGTGAGACGTCACAGCCGATGTCGGGCGACCGCTGCGTGCCTCATCATCGAGGCTGGCTCTCCCACTCTCCGATGATTTCACACATTCAGACCAGCGTCCAACTGTGCTTCGATCAACAACAGCATCTCCGTAAACGTTTTGTAGACGTTTGTGAATATTTCCAATTGTTTCCTTCTCTGCGGTTAAGAACTCGATAACATCTCTCTGTTTACGACGCACATCAATGTCAAACATCACTTTCGAAACTGCGTAAACCATCGGTTTTATACAAGCGCGTTTAAAAACGGTTTTATACAAGGAGGGGAGGTTCAAATTGGAAAAATCCCGTTATGTGAAGCGCAGAAAGTTCAAACTTACAGCCCAAAAGACATTTCAGCCCCATGGCCTATTATTTAGCTAAGAAAAAAGGGTGGGGCAAAATATATTGAGTGCCCCTAGTACATTCCCTAATTAATAATTCACAGGCCTGCAAAATTGAGGGTCCTAAAAACTTTTTTGAAATTGTATGCTAGTTTTACAGGAATTTGGGGTGCTAAATCCAAAAACGGCCTCAGATTTGCTCCATCACGTATAGTTTTTTCACAATTTGCTATGACGTTTTTATGTTGTAATATGTTACTGAATAAAATAAGTAGTGAAGAATTACCACATGAAACCTATTTCCTGACCATTTCTGAATATATTATTTTAAAAAACTATAAAACTTGGATACTTACATCTTTACTTAGTGGAATGGCTTAGTAGTCCCGTTTTCTTTTGCCAGTGAAGCTGCGCCTGTTGCATTTCCTTTTGTGCGCTGCTTCCGGATTTTCACGATGCAGCATCCAGCAATAATCCCCCATCATATTAACGTTCCACCGGCCTTGGTATCTCTTTTCCATCTCCTTAATGTCTTGATGGAAACGTTCTCCCTGTTCCTCACTTACTGCACTTAGATTTTCTGGGAAAAAGTCCAAGTGTGCATTCAAGAAATGAATTTTGATACTCATTGAGCATCCCAAAGTTTTGAATTTCTCCAGCATGTTTTCAACAATGAGTGCATATTCAGGGTCCTTATTATTCCCAAGGAACTTAGTAACCACACTTTTGAAGGAATTCTAAGCCTCTTTTTCTACTTCAGTCATCGTAGACAAGAAGTTTTCATCTGACAGCAGTCTTCTAATGTCTGGGCCTACAAAAATACCTTCTCTTAATTTTGCTTCTGATAGGTTAGGGAACTTCTTGCAGAGGTACTTAAAGCATTCTCCACTTTTTCTAATGCCTTAACAAACTGTTTCATAAGGCCTAGTTTTATATGAAGAGGTGGTACAAGTACTTTCTTTGGGTCAACAAGATTTTTACGCAAAATATTCTTGCTTCCAGGTTCTAGAGATCTTCTTTGTGGCCAGTGTTTTTGCTCCCAGTGTTGACTCTTTGCTCTGCTATCCCATTCACAAAGGAAACATGGGAACTTAGTATATCCTCCCTGCTGCCCAGAAGCATGCACAATACCTTAAGGTCTCCACAAATCATCCAGTGATGATCATAATATTTTATCTTTGTAAGAACCAATTCCAAATTCTCATAACTTTCTTGGAGATGTACCGAGTGACCAACAGGTACAGAGGCATACTTGTTCCCATTGTGCAAAAGAACAGCTTTTAGACTTCTTTTAGAAGAGTCGATGAAAAGTCTCCATTCATCCGCTTTGTACTCAATGCCAAATGCCTGTACCAAACCATCAATATCACTACAGTAAACTAAATTGCCCTCATGTGAAAAGTAGTGAATAAACTCCTTTCTCTTCTTCTATACAAATATATCGATGTTCCAGCTGATAATAAATTTCTTTCTTTTAATCTGGAGCCTAAGAGTTCAGCAGATTCCTTGGATAATCCGAAATCTCTCACTAAATCGTTTAGTTCAGATTGAGTGAACAACTGGGGGTCTTGACTTCCTATATCACACTGAAATTCTTCATGATCAGTATCTGAACCAGAATTACTAGGCAAATCTTCCAATGTTTCTGGTGGAAGCGGAACTGGAACTTCTGGCCCATGAGGAACAGGTCGAAAAGCTGATGGAAGATTTGGATAGAATATGGCTTTCTTATTTTTTGAGTTATAGCCTTTAACATCACAAGAGCAAAAATAGCAGTCATCACAGTGATTTTTTGACTCCCTCCATACCATTGGCACACCAAATCTGAATGCTTTCTTTTTGCCTTTACACCATTTCCTTAGATCCTCTACGCAAATAAACAAACTTTGTGTGGTGCCCATGGTTTGTCTTGGTCTCCTAGTTTCATTCCAAAGTAGGCATGGTACACTTGCCTAATAAAATTTGTTACGTTTCTTTGATGTTTTTTGATCACAAATTCCCCGCATATGTAGCAGAAGCTGTCGGGACTGTTGACACATCCACGGCTAGCCATGATTCACAACTTACTACAGTACCCAGAACACAATAAGAGTCTTGAATTTAATTTAATAAAGGCTAAATAAGGCTTTCTTAACACTATCAAAACACGCTAGTTCGCTGATATAAAACACAAAAAATCTGGCATTTTCTCGAAGTCGCTTCACAAAAAAATCGAATTTGTGAAATAACTTTGTGTCGTATGACATTTTTATTGTGTTTTTCGAATTCAGCACACAAAAATACATTGTAAACAGCTAAAATTATGAAAAAAGTTTTTCCATCGCAGGCCTGTGATATAATTCTTATTCATGATTTCTATATTAATCTTATTTTTAATTAAAAGCCAAGTAAAGCCTAAAGCTTAAGGGTAAAATTAAGTAAACTAAATAGTCCAGTTTCAACTATTTATGTCATTGTAAAAGTACTGTATTTACTTTAACAATGAAGGTTATGCAATTCAATTAAAAAAAGTGTCGTGTATTTGACAGCAGTTTTTGGTTCCACGTACCTCTGTAAATGAGAGTCCTCAAACATGAAGATCATCAAGTCCAAGTACCAGTCCACTCTAACAGATAATCATCTGGACGCCTACTTGAGGCTAGCAGTCAGCAGCTATAATCCAAACTTTGCCCAGCTTTCTGACGCCATGCATTGTAAATCATCTACGTCTATTTGATAATGTAAGAACCAAAGAGTGTATTTCTATTCCATAATTATTATTTTTTGATTGATTGATTGAATAACCTTTATTGATAATAAAATAAATACATTCTTTTTAATTTACAGTGACATGAATAATTGGGAAGCTCGACTATTTATTTTATTTAATTTGGCCCTTAAGCTTTAGGCTTTACTGGGCTCTTATTAAAAATAAACAGCTAGTTGTTATTAACTAATAATAATAAATAAATAAATAAGTAAATAAGTATTAATTATTAATAGTTAAAACATGTATTAAACTTAAATTATCATTACTGACATGACAAATACAAGGTTACCTTTGAAGGCACTATACCAATACCATGCAAAGAAATTAATATTATACATGAGAGATAAGAACTGAACAATCCCAAGAAATGTGTTTTTAATACTAGATTACACACGAGAAATTAATAATTAGTAAACAAGTGTAATGGACATTAATCCAAGATTTTTGTTAGTATGCCATTATTAATCGGGATTTCAACTTGGTTTTAAACAAATTTACATTCACAATATTTTTTATATCGGCATGTAAGTCATTCCATAGTTTCAATCCAATGTAAAGGGTAGTTTTTGAGATGAAGACAATCTAAATTGAGGTATAACAAGCTGTGATCTATTTCTGGTCTGATACGAATGGATTTCGTGATGAGTTACAAAATAGCTATTTACCCATTGCAAATTAATGATCTTGTTACACTTGTAAATAAAAATAAAATGTGCCAGTATGGTTATATCATTGAACTTTAGTAGGTTTAGCTCTTTAAATAATGCACTGCAGTGATTAAGGAAATCAGCATCAGATAATAACCTTATTGCTCGTGTTTGGATGACAAAGATATCATTTAATGCGTTGTTAGCGGAGTTTCCCCAAACAAGGGTGCAGTATGTTATATAAGGAAACACAAGAGTATGAAAAAGTGTCAATAAAACTTGTTTAAGGACTACATTTCTAAGTTTAAACATTATAGCAACGCTCCTTGAAATCTTTATCGCGATATAATTTACATGATCACTCCACTGCAAATTCTTATCTAGCATTACACCAAGAAATTTTGTTACAGTACACTCCTTTATAGCGATTTCATTACCTTTAAGTTCATCAAGATATGCGTTTCTTTTATTAGTAAAAATTATGAAATTTGTTTCACTGGTATTTAGGAAGAGTTTATTGGTGGTCAACCATTTCATTACACTGATGAATTCTGAATGAAATATTTTCTTAGCTGTATTAACATCTTTGCAAGAAAAAGAGACAGTTCTATCATCTGCAAACATTAAATGAAGTCCAGTATATCAGATGAACGTGGAAGGTCATTTATATATAATAAAAATAACAGTGGACCCAGAACTAAGCCCTGTGGTACACCATGTTTGACAAGCGCTTTAGTTGAGCAAAACTTGCTTACTGATACAAAATGATATCTATTAGACAAATAACTTTTAAACCAATCACTGATTGCTCCTCTAAAGCCGTAACAATATAATTTATTAAGTAGAATATTATGGTCTATCACTGTACATCAAACGCCTTACTCAAATCCATAAATATTGATATCATTATTTCTTTGTTCTCCTTAGCTACTGTATATTCCCATTTTCCATAAGATTTAAAATAGCCATTTCCGTTGTTTTATTATTACGGAAGCCATATTATTATTTAAATAAATGTATTTTGCATGAATAAAGAAAATATATTAGTGTGCAAAATTTTTTTTGTCAATTTCAGTGTTGGTTGATCGCGTTAGGTTAGCAAAAGTAGTTCTTAGGTACCTAAATTTAGCCTGAGCAACCATGGTCTAAAAGATCTGTTATAAAGTAAATTTAGAGTTCTGCCAGACGTTTTTTTTATAAATAGCCCACAGTCGCTCTCCTTTGATATTAGTGCAGAAAGTACGAAAAAAGTTTTTAGCTTCGCTTGTACAGAATCTCAAGTTCCTTATGATAATTTTTGCTTGAGCACAAACTTCGATATTGTTTTCTTCTCTCTGAGTCGTCACACAAGGAGGTAGTGATAGTTTGACACAGACACTTAACTTCTTTTACTTCCTCTATTAATTAATTTTTCATTTTAAAAATGATATTAGCGGTTTGGTTTGAGTTTTTGTTATGGAAAATAATCCTCGTGTTTAAAACCAACTGTCGCCGAATCATGAAAAGTAATTGAGCCATCAACATCCTCATTAAACTGCAGGGGAGAAAGCAAGGAGTCTTGCCTAATTCTGCATTAGGGACCAAAACACCTGGATTATACAGTACCCTATCTGAATGTTTGGTGATTATAAATTACAGTGTATCTCTTCTTTACAGTGAATAGAGATTTAATTTATGAAGTCTTTCACAGTAGTGAGTTATTTACAGCCATCAATCTTGGCTGTGACATTTCTTTGAATTTCTTCTAGTTTATTAAGTTCTTTCTTTTTCTATGGGAACTTCAAAACTGAGCAGTATTCAGGTTTTGATATGATCAGTTTTTTTCAGCAGGAGAATTATTACTCTCTTGTACTTCTTTCAAAGATTCTCAGTACCCGTTACGCTACTCTTTTTACTTTGTTTATCGCTATCTGATTTTGTCTCAAATTTCGCATCGTCGGTCATTATAATTCCTAAGTAGAGGGTGTCCCAGAAGTCTGGACTCACAGGGAAAATAAACATTATATTTTCAAAGTGGGAAAAACACATTTCTAATGCCAATTTTACATATTTCAGGAAAGAAAATACCCTGATGGCTCAATATACCAATCAAGAAAAAGTAGAACTGGTATTGCTACATGTTTCCGGAAAAAGCCAGAGGGAGATATATTCGTGAAATAACTGACATGCCTCGCTTTGGCTTTTTCCGGAAACATGTAGCAATATCAGTTTCACCTTCTTTTGATTGGTATACTGAGCCATTAGGGTATTTTCTTTCCTAAAATATGTAAAACTGACATCAGAAATGTGTTTGTTTCACTTTAAAAATATAATGTCTACTTTCCCTATGAGTCCAGACTTCTAGGACACCCTGTATATTGCTTCTCTGAATTTCCTCTCTATCTGGGGCATAATGTACTATCTGTTTTAGCTCCTCATTTCTTCCATATCTCAAGAGATAAATTTTCTCGGTGTTAAATTTCATGTTGTTGTCTTCTGACCATTTGTATATTCTGTTCGTGTTCCTCTGAAGGGCCTTCACCTCTTCTGCATTACTGATTTTTCTGCTGATTTTTGTATCGTCTGCAGAAAGATGTTTGGTTACGTTAGTGTCTTGTCTGTTGGTATAAGAAATAGGAGCAGGGTCAATAATGTTCACTGTGGTAATGAGCTGCGTACTACGGATTCTGATGATGAGATACCTTGGATTTTTTCAGGCCACTGGGTACTGAAAACTGATTTGTACTGATCTCTCAATGTTTCACAAATTTTTTTAAAATTGTTTATTAGTTCATTATTTTCTTTCCTTAAGGGTCCGATGGTGGCGGCGTTCTTATTTTCCTTTTCGCATAGCTATAGATGTTTCTGGGTGTTCCTTTATTAAATCTACCTCTTCCCTCTCTGTATGACCCTTACTTAGCTACTTTATTTCCCTATCGATACTCTCCATTTTTTCTTGTATTACTTCCCTGGTATTGTTGTCTTTTCAATTAATTAACTTCGCAGCTACTCTTTCTTTCGAGGAATATTGTCGTTTCTTCTAAGGCTGTTTGCATTTCTTCGGTCGTTTTATCCTCTAAAACTGTTCACTATTTGGGTCATGTGGAATCTAATTTCTTCCCAGTTTATTGTCTTGGAGTTTAGGTTAATCTCAAATTTGCTTCTTCCTTCAGTGAGTATTTTCTTTTAAAGCTGTAACCATATTAGTTGGTATCTCAATTGTAGTCCAAGATAATAGGTGGGGTTATTTTTGTATAATGAAGTTGTTGTTGTTGTTTAGCCGATCATCTCACCCTGATCGAGCAAGCCGGCGGCACGCAGGTAACCGATCGCCCTCTCCGGAATGGACCAGAGGTTCAGCGCACTAGTGATGTTGTGTTGTGTTCGTTGTTGTGCTAGAGCGATACAGTCTGTCATAATGTGTTCAATTGTTTTTGGTGTGTCCTGGCACATGTGGCAGGTGTCGTCTGTGGAGTTGTCTAGTTTGTGTTTATATGTCTGTAAGTTAGGGTGATGTCCACATCGGAATCGTGCTAAGTTAACTCGATCCGATCTGCTCAGGCTGATCTCTGACCTGTTAATGGGTGGCGGCTTCGCACCTACGACCGCATTCGGACCGAGTCGTGTCAGTGCTTTGTGGGTTAGGTGTGTGTGTGTATGTATTTTATGTACTGTGTGATGTCTGTGGGGCGTGGTATGGAATGGAGTATTTGGTTAGAATGTCTCTTTGGTGTTACCTTAATGGTGCGAGGTGTTGGTGCATGATTGTACATGTAGTGGCAAGGGTGTTGTGGGTTAGTTGTCGCTGCTGCCATGAATTGTGCTCCCCTCATGTCTAAATGTTCCCTAATTTTCAGTATTTTTGTTTCTGTGTGCAGGTGTTCTATTGGTGTTGTTTGAATGCATCCTGTAATGATACGAAGTCCGTTGTTTTGTATTGTCTGTAAGGTGTTTATGTGTGTGTTTGAGATAATGGGTGCCCAGCATGGGTTAGCATAGTCCATAACTGAGCGAATATATTGTTTGTATATGAGTGATGTTGTTTCCTGCTGGTGTCCAAAGTTTGTGCCTGTTAGTACCCTAAGCGTGTTAAGTCTTGACGTACATTTGTTTTTAATGTCCTGAATGTGGTTTGCAAAAGATAATGATGTGTTGTATGTGACCTCAAGTATCTTGGTCCTGTGAGTGTGTGGAATGTTGGTGTTGTTTAGTGTAAGCTGTGGAGTTACCTGGTGTTCTTTTGTGTTGCTTGTAAGCAAGGTGATGGTTGATTTTATGGGCGCTACTTTGAGTCTGTTGTGTGTGAGCCAGTCTTGTATACTGTTTATGTATGTTTGCAGGTTATTTGTAGCGGTGTCGATGTTGTTGAGGGTGGATGTTAGAGTGATGTCATCTGCATATGATGATAAGGTAAGCTTGTTATCTATGGGTGTTGGAATGTCATGCATGTATAAGTTGAAGAGTGTTGGTGAGAGAACAGAGCCTTGAGGGACCCCGTTCGGAAAAAGCTTGTTTTTGGATGACTTTCCATTAAATGTGACATGTGAGTATCTTCCTGAATTGTGCATGTTCGTGTTGAGTATTTTGTTTATGAGAGGGAAGCGTGGGATAGCATCAAATGCTTTACTAATGTCTATTGTTGCTAATAGTATACGTTGAGCTGGTCGTCTGGAGTTGATGCCATCCATGATGTGCTGCGTGACGTTAGTGAGTAATGTCGTGGTTGAGTGGTGCAGTCTGAATCTATGTTGAGTAGGCGATAGTAGTAATTGTGGGTTGGTGATTTGTAAGATTAGTATTTCTGTTACTTTGGACGGTGTGCATAGTAAAGCAATGGATCTATAGGAAGCTGGTTCTGTTGCATTTTTGTTTGGTTTGAGTAGTGTAATAATTTTACCTTGTTTCCATATGTCAGGAATAATACAGTGTTGGTATAAATATATGCTGATATTTGTGAGAGCTAGTATTCCTTGTGGACCCAAGTGTTTAAGGTGTATGTTAGATATGTTTTCTGGTCCAGTAGCCTTCGAATTCTTAATGTTTTTGATGATCTTGGTGGTCTGGTCTGTATTGAAGGGTGTAATGGTCGTGTCGAGTCTGTAGGCTTTCTTGTGTCTGGCTGTTTGTCTGTCTGCGTGTTTCTGGTTGTTTTCTTGTTTAAGTGGCTTATCTTTGCTTCGTAATTAACTAGAATGTTAGCGTGTTGTGTTTATGTTGGGATATTATTTTGGCTGCGACAGATAGCCGCATGTGAGGTGTGAATGCTGCTGTTAGAGTGGGTAATGCTGTTTATAGTCCTGTATAGCCTGGATGTATCTGTGGAGTGGTTTAGTGTTGTTATGAATTTCCTAAATGTTTCTGTTTGTTTTTCTTTGAGTTTGTTGTTTATTTCTGTGTTGAGCTGTTGTATCTGCTGTTTTATGGCTTCTGTGTATGGTGTTTGTGTGTTATGTTTGAGGTTGTTACGTTGCCTTATGAGGTGGGCTATTTCTCTAGTGTAATTTGGGTTGTATTTCCTAATGTTGTCCTTGGGTATGTATTTGTTTGCATTATTGATGATCTGATTAAATGTCTTGAGTGTTGTATTGATGTTTATGATGGGTGTGCTGTTTAATGTGGTGAATTGTTCCTCAGTCTGCATTTTGAACTGTTCCCAATCGGCTTTCTTTTAATTTCTGTAAGTGTGCCTAAGGCTGTTAGGGCAGAGTGTAGAATGTGTTGTAATGATGATGGGCAGGTAGTCTGATGACAGTTGTTTTTCTGTTCTCCAGTGTGTATGTGTTGCTAGTGAGGGGGAACAGAACGTTATGTCTGGGAAGGAGTTTGAGTATCTTGCTTGATGTGGTATGTGTGTATGTTCTTCTGTATTGTTAAGAATGAAGAGGCTGTTTAGTTGTGTGGCTATGTTGGCGCCTCTAGTGTTGCTTTGGTTGTGCAGGTACCAACTAGTGTCTTTAGCGTTGAAGTCTCCTCCTAAGATGACATTAGTGAGAGAGGCCAGATTGTGTAACTGGATTGTAATTGGCTGCCACCTGAGGTGAACTATCTGATGGGATGTAAATGTTGTTGTTGTTGTTGTTGTTTAGCCGATCAGCCCACCCTGATCGAGCAAGCCGGCGGCACGCAGGTAACCGATCGCCCTCTCCGGAGTGGACCAGAGGTTCAGCGCACTCGTGATGTTGTGTTGTGTTCGTTGTTGTGCTAGAGCGGTACAGTCCGTCATAATGTGTTTAATTGTTTGTGGTGTGTCTTGGCACAGGTGGCAGGTGTCGTCTATGGAGTTGTCTAGTCTGTGTTTATATGTCCATAAGTTGGGGTGATGTCCACATCGGAATCGTGCTAAGTTAACTCGATCCGATCTGCTCAGGCTGATCTCTGACCTGTTAATGGGCGGCGGCTTCGCACCTAGGACCGCATTCGGACCGAGTCGTGTCAGTGCTTTGTGGGTTAGGTGTGTGTGTATGTGTTTTCTGTACTGTGTGATGTCTGTGGGGCGTGGTATGGAATGGAGTATTTGGTTATAATGTCTCTCTGGTGTTACCTTAATGGTGCGAGGTGTTGGTGCATGATTGTACATGTAGTGGCAAGGGTGTTGTGGGTTAGTTGTCGCTGCTGCCATGAATTGTGTTCCCCTCATGTCTAAATGTTCCCTAACTTTTAGTATTTTTGTTTCTGTGTGCAGGTGTTCTATTGGTGTTGTTTGAGTGCATCCTGTAATGATACGAAGTGCGTTGTTTTGTATTGTTTGTAAGGTGTTTATGTGTGTGTTTGAGATAATGGGTGCCCAGCATGGGCTAGCATAGTCCATAACTGAGCGAATATATTGTTTGTAGATGAGTGATGTTGTTTCCTGCTGGTGTCCAAAGTTTGTGCCTGTTAGTACCCTAAGCGTGTTAAGTCTTGACGTACATTTGTTTTTAATGTCCTGAATGTGGTTTGCAAAAGATAATGATGTGTTGTATGTGACACCTAGTATTTTGGTTCTGTGAGTGTGTGGAATGTTGATGTTGTTTAGTGTAAGTTGTGGAATTACCTGGTGTTCTTTTGTGTTGCTTGTAAGCAAGGTGATGGTTGATTTTGTGGGCGCTACTTTGAGTCTATTGTGTGTGAGCCAGTCTTGTATACTGTTTATGTATGTTTGTAGGTTATTTGTAGCGGTGTCGATGTTGTTGTGGGTGGATGTTAGAGTGATATCATCTGCATATGATGATAAGGTAAGCTTGTTATCTATGGGTGTTGGAATGTCATGCATGTATAAGTTGAAGAGTGTTGGTGAGAGAACAGAGCCTTGAGGGACCCCGTTCGGAAAAAGCTTGTTTTTGGATGACTTGCCATTAAATGTGACATGTGAGTATCTTCCTGAGAGATAGTTGCTCAGCCACCTTTTGGTGTTATTGTGCATGTTTGTGTTGAGTATTTTGTTTATGAGAGGGAAGCGTGGGATGCATCAAATGCTTTACTAATGTCTATTGTTGCTAATAGTGTACGTTGAGCTGGTCTTCTAGAGTTGATGCCATCCATGATGTGCTGCGTCAGGTTAGTGAGTAATGTCGTGGTTGAGTGGTGAGGTCTGAATCCATGTTGAGTAGGCGATAGTGGTATGTGTGGGTTGGTGATTTGTAAGATTAGTCTTTCTGTTACTTTGGAAGGTGTGCATAGTAAAGTAATGGGTCTATAGGAAGCTGGTTCTGTTGGATTTTTGTTTGGTTTGAGTAGTGTAATAATTTTACCTTGTTTCCATATGTCAGGAATAATACAGTGTTGGTATGAATATGTGCTGATATTTGTGAGAGCTAGTATTCCTTGTGGGCCCAAGTGTTTAAGGTGTATGTTAGATATGTTGTCTGGTCCAGTAGCCTTCGAATTTTTTATGTTTTTGATGATCTTGGTGGTCTGGTCTGTATTGAAGGGTGTAATGGTCGTGTCGAGTCTGTAGGTTTTCTTGTGTCTGGCTGTTTGTTTGTCTGCGTGTTTCTGGTTGCTGTCTCTGTTTAAGTGACTTATCTTTGCGTAGTGATTAACTAGAATGTTAGCTTGTTGTGTGTATGTTAGGATATTATTTTGGCTGCGACAGATAGCCGCGTGTGAGGTGTGAATGCCGCTGTTAGAGTGGGTAATGCTGTTTATAGTCTTGTATAGCCTGTATGTATCTGTGGAGTGGTTTAGTGTTGTTATGAATTCCCTGAATGTTTCTGTTTGTTTTTCTTTGAGTTTGTTGTTTATTTCTGTGTTGAGCTGTTGTATCTGCTGCTTTATGGCTTCTGTATGTGGTGTTTGTGTGTTATGTTTGAGGTTGTTACGTTGCCTTATGAGGTGGGCTATTTCTCTAGTGTAATTTGGGTTGTATTTCCTAATGTTGCCCTTGGGTATGTATTTGTTTGCATTATTGATAATCTGATTAAATGTCTTGAGTGTTGTATCGATGTTTATGATGGGTGTGCTGTTTAATGTGGTGAATTGTTCCTCAGTCTGTATTTTGAACTGTTCCCAATCAGCTTTCTTGTAATTTCTGTAAGTGTGCCTAAGGCTGTTGGGGCAGAGTGTAGAATGTGTTGTAATGATGATGGGCAGGTGGTCTGATGACAGTTGTTTTTCTGTTCTCCATTGTGTATGTGTTGCTAGTGAGGGGGAACAGAACGTTATGTCTGGGGAGGAGTTTGAGTATCCTGCTTGATGTGGTATGTGTGTATGTTCTTCTCTATTGTTAAGAATGAAGAGGCTGTTTAGTTGTGTGGCTATGTTGGCGCCTCTGGTGTTGATTAGTGTGGTGTTGTGTTTTAATGTTAACTGCCTGTATTTGTATCGTGTTATCTGCTTGGATTGTGTTTGTAATGTTTTGGGTGGCATCAGTGTAGCTAATGCTTTTACGTATGTACGTGATGAGTCCACCCCAGCATGATCTTGACGGATCGCCGTGAAGTCAGGGATGGTGGGTGTTTTGTGTGTGCGTTTTAGATTGTTTCTTGTATAAGTGCTCTGTGAATGTTTTGTTTGTGTACGAATTCCCTAAGCTGCATGATTTTGTTTGTGAAGCCATCTACGTTGTACTGTAATATGTTAATATTATACTTCTGTATGTGTCTCATGGTACTATTGTGTCTATGTCTTTGTGTATGGTGACATCTGTAAGTTGTAGTGGGGCTTGGATTAGTCTTAATGTCGCCGGAGAGTAAGAGTAGTCCGGGGAGCACGCAGTTGCTCCCCGTAAATGAAAAAATAGCACGCTGAGAATAGGTCCGGCCCCGGTGGCCGATCGGCACTCTGACCGTGCCACGCAACAGGCCGTCGACTGCCAGTCTGGCCAACCGTAGACGGCCCGCTCCACGGAGATTTGAGGAAGTTTGGCCACCAGCGCGTTGATGTTTTGGCTTGACGTCGCCTCTTCGCGTTGACGTGTCCCGCGCTGGAGGATGCAGCCACTGTTAGAAGCTTCCTCGTCAGCTGCTAACATTTTTTTCACGTTGTTCTAGCTACCTGTTCAGAGGTTTTTTATAAACAAATCTATAAAGGCTATAAAATCAACATTTTTCATTTAATTTTAATAAAACTTCTACACAATACAACATATGTATTTTTCTATAAGCAAACAAGTTTTCAGACTAAAATATCAAATAATTCAAATTCTATCAACATTTGATGAAAGAGTATGATTTTTCCTACTTAACATGCAAAAATTATTAAACCTTTTTAATATTTTTTTATAAAAATAATTTTTAACGTAAAATTTACATAAAATTATTAAAAAAATTGTTCGAAATGCTTTCCTTCCATTTCAGTAACTTTTTTATTCTTGGCCGGAATATGGGAGAAAGCAGAGGGAGTCTACGGGACTACGATAAAAGATGTCGCTCATTTACGCGAGATCATCATTAAAAAATGGGAAGAGCTTCCACAGGAACAAATAAATCGAGCCATAGATGAATTCCGGCCAAGAATAAAACAAACAAAACAAACAAACAAACAAACAGATCAGCATTAAAAAATGATGTCATGAAAACGTTTAGTATATAAGCCCGTAAAATTTCTTCAATGTTCATTCTGATTTGGCTAATCTAACTTAGAGGCTGAGCATTTTAGTGGTAAACTACAGAAAGAGAAAATCTGTCTTCTCCTTCGAGCCTTGCTCTCTTCAGAGAACTTAGTCTTAAAGAGAGAAAAATAATTTCCCGATACGTTACAAAAAGAATCGGGGAACCTTCAGAGAATTTAGTAAGCCTCACAGAATCCTTCGATCTACTACAAGAAGAAATCGGAGAGTAGTATAAGACCACATTCTGCGATTCCCTATACGGTACCAGATACTCCAGAGTAACAAATCCGTTGATGGCACCTAACCAGAACCCCCGTCAACTTTGAACCGCCCAAGGCCAAAGACGGAGGGGTTAACACTCATATATCCTCATATATACTCTTATTTTATTTTAGTAGGTGGGTGAAATATTTCTGTATGTGGCAACTTCCCACCCAGTTAACATGTTAGAAGTAGGTCTAACACCAGGACAAGGGGACACAAGATAAGACTAGGAACAAGCAAAAATGTTGATAGCTCTAACAAAGGAATTTAACACGAGATAACAGGCAGGTAAGGTAACACCAGAAAAAATAAGTGTCTGGATCTGGTATTCACGAAAAACACCAACTTCATTATACAAAAATAGAAGTCAACATCTTCCTTCCTTGAATAATCAATTTTAAAATTAGAAAGAGCCGTTTTTTATGGCACACCCGTTATATGCACCAACATATACATTTGATTTGATTTGTGTTATTTTTTATGAAGTACAAATACAAAAAACTATTTTAACCCACCCACTAAAATTGGTTTTAGAGTTGTTTCATATATATATATAATTGGGATGAATTTCACAATTAAACACGTGAAATAAATGAATGCTGCAAACCCACCACAAGGAAAAGAAAAACGATTCCAAGGCCTTTCGTGTATTCAGAGCTACACCTCGTCATTCCCTGAAGAGGTGTAGCTCTGAATACACGAAAGGCCTTGGAATCGTTTTTTTTTCCTTGTGGATTTGCAGCATATATATATATATATATATATATATATATATATATATATATATATATATATATTTCTTCCCACCTTTTTTTTTTATTTTATCAGTGAAAAATTAAAATCTCCGCAGAGTATTATATTGGGGATGGAAAATTTAAGGATTTTATTAGGTTTCTGATATCAGCAACGGCATCCAAGAATTTTGCAGTTGGAGTGTTCAAAGGTCTGTAGCTGATTAGAAATACTACGTTTAGTTTTTCTGTTTTTACTGCTAAAAGTTCAACGAAGCTGTTTGATTTACTTATTATCGTCTCTGCCATATGACACGTCTGTACATAGCACTAGCACAGTCACCTTTACGTCTTTTGTACTATCAACTCGCAGTAAATTGTAACTATCGATACGTATTTCTTCATATCTGTGCAATATTCGCAGTTTTCACACTCTCCTTGGTCGTCTTTAAGATGGATTTCTCCGAGACGTACGATGTCAGCCCTTGTTTCATCCATAAATCCTTTTAGGTATGAAACCTTTAGGGAATAGTTCGATTTTAGCCTTTGACTATTAACCAGGAAAATATTTATGTTCTTAATTTTGTGTTACCCCTTGCGCATTCCAAATTCATTATCCTTCAGATCTGTTTCCGCTTATCTGTTCTGGTAGCTTCTTCCCAGGAAACGGTTCAGCTCGGGGGTTTTCAACTGTGTCGACCGTAAAAACAATTATATAGGGTTATGTTTGATTGCCGTCACTCTCATCCGTTGGAAATTTCCAGCAGATATTGGTGGAGAGTTGATGACAAAAACCCTACGTCTTTTCCTTAAAAAGTTTTGTTTGTGGAGGTCTTCAAAAGATCTTGTTAAGTAAAGAATTTGGTTAATGTTTGATTTATATGCTTCGGTATTTAGCGCTTCCTAGTGGTAAAGAAGAAAATTACCATACCTTATTATTTCGTTGGGCCTCGCTTCTGGTTGTAGGGCGCGCGGCTCTCTTTCGATGTAGGTGATGGGATTATGCAACGAGCTTATTCGGTTTAATTAACATAGGCCTATCCTTTTGAGTTATTAATTTTATATTATTAGGTCGAAACTAGACAGCCCTGAGATGAAGTCTTTGTCTTAAAAATTCGCTGACTTTACAAAGTCCCCAGACGTCTAATTTTTGTATGTTTTCATTATTTTTTCTCTCAAAGTAATTTTCATGCGTCAGCAATGGAAAATTTTGATACGAAATAATGCGTTTTTCTTGTTGTTATGTGGACCCAATGCCTACATATTGG
The DNA here is from genome assembly GCA_023014485.1 of Bathynomus jamesi. NCBI lineage: Eukaryota > Metazoa > Arthropoda > Malacostraca > Isopoda > Cirolanidae > Bathynomus > Bathynomus jamesi. Next base: position 458,821 of record JAJOZX010002292.1, read on the forward strand.
GTTCTATGTATGGCAATTATTTCCATTCCAATATGCTATGTTGCCAATCCCGAGACAATTTTGTAGTTAATTCAATAAATTAATAGTTTGTATTTAATTATGAAATAAAGGTATCATATACGATACCACATTGTAGGCGTTTATAGTTTTTCCATAGACCGTATGTGTCGTATGAGGCTAAGCAGCCGTAGTGTCTGCGATATTGAAAAAATTTGGTTCGCAATTTGTATACATACAGTAGGTTGTGTATTAGGGTGGCTCTTAAAACTGAAGTGTCGATTTTGTATCCTCTCACCCACTCAATTTGTTCCGTTACTCGTCTAACTGCACTGTGCGAAATATGACGGTTTTCGAGAAATATTTAGAGGTCGCCCTGGCACGTCAAAGTTTTCTTTCTATTAGGTTTTCGGTATACTCAATTACTCATACTATTACTCATACTAATTACTCATACTAATACTCAAGCTAATTACTCATACTAATACTCATACTAGTTACTCATACTCTTGTTCTCATTTGGAGGATTGATACATGATGGATACGCTACAGAAGCGTTATCTTGGTGTTTATTTTGTGGAAGAAATCAGGGGAAGGAAGCTTCCTTCCATTGGTCAGGCCTTTGGCCATTTCCTCTTTTTTCACGAGGAGAAGAAGCAGCCTGTCCGTGAGGCAAGCCGCAATACCGTCAGGGCTGTAATGGAATTCTGGCATTTGGCAAGCATTCCCACTCGGGCTGAACAGCACTGCAGTGCCAAACTCGAACGGACGGACCTTCGACGAGTGGAAAGGGCTGAAAAAACACAAGACCAGGACCGGCGATGCGCACAAGAAAAAAGAAGAAGATTTTAAGGAGAAGTTGAACGATTTGTTCGACATTGCGCACGCGGATGCCATGAAGATGATCAAGAACCCTGAAGACAAGGCCTTCCTCCAGATGCAGAGGCAGAAGGACAGGACTGGATACATCGCTGGACTGGACTTGGAGCAAACGAGAAGGAATGAAGCAGCGGCGAAGAGGAATGTTCATGAGAAGCTCCGGAAGAGGAAAGCCGCTGAGGAGTGCGAAGCATCTACCAGCCGAGCAGTTTTCGAGTCGTCTTATTGCTACGCATCCGAGGAGGAGACAGGGGACGACTCAGGTTCCTGCGGAGGAGCGTGCCCTCCGAAGCGAAGTAGGGGGAGGACCAACATCATGACAGCCGGACTGGCAGCCGCACTTGACAGGACACAGATCTCCTCCAGGAGAGCCGCCTACATACTGACGGAAGCTGCTAGCAGTCTCGGACGGAATGCGGAAGAGCTGAACATAAACCGCAGCTCCATTCAGCGACTCCGGGCTTGGCACCGATCAGAGACGGCACAAAAGATGAAGGAAGAATTCCCGGGTGAAGGTCCCCTCGTCGTGCATTGGGACGGGAAGTTGATGGAGGACTTGACGAGCAGGGAGCACGTAGAGCGTCTTCCAATCATTGTTTCGTGGCAAGGAGTTGAGAAGCTTCTTGGGGTCCCAAAGCTTCACACAGGAACCGGGGAGGCTCAAGCGTCAGCTGTTGTTGCTTGCCTGCAGGAGTGGGGTATCAGTGACCGGGTTCAAACTCTGTGTTTTGATACAACAGCATCCAACACAGGACATCGCTACGGAGCCTGCTGCCTGATTGAACAGAAGCTGGGAAGAGATCTCTACCTTGCTTGTTGTCACCACATCTTGGAACTGGTGATCGGAGCGGCTTTCGAGGCCGCACTGCGAGTTCCATCAACAGGACCGGATATCCAGCTCTTCAATCGGTTTCGGAGAAGTGGTCTTTCATCAACCAGAAGGATTTCAAGCCCGCGATCACTGATCCTGTTGTGGGGCTGCAGTTGCCCCTGTCAAGGAAGCATTCCTTCAGTTCTTCCAGTCCCAGACGGAGCATACCAGAGAAGATTACAGGGAACTCGTGGAACTCTGCATCATCTTCCTTGGGGGAGGACCCCACAGCGAGGCATCCACTTCAGTGCTCCTGGAGCAATGCACCGAGCTCGCTGGATGGCCAAGGTCCTCTACGCCATCAAGATCTGGCTTTTTCGGGACCAGTTCAAGTTGACCGCAGTGGAGGAGAAGGGCATCAAAGAACTCGCCTTGTTCGCTGTCATCGTGTACGCGAAAGCCTGGACAACGGCTGCACTTCCTTACCAGGCTCCTCTCAACGACTTCCTCCTCATGAAGTCCTTGTTGAAGTACCCGCACGAGGCCATCAGCAAGGCGACCGCCAAGAAGCTCTCACACCATCTGTGGTATCTTTCCGAGGAACTGGTCGGTTTGTCTCTCTTCGATGAAAGGGTGTCCTGGGGAACAAAGCAGTTGATGGTGGAAGCCATGGAAGGCGAGGAAGAAGATCCTCCCAAAAGACCGAAGGTGGATGCAAGGATCTTCTTGGATGACGATGGAAAGGGCCTTCAGCAACCTCTTTTCACGAGGTTGGCCCTTCCGGATGATTTCCTCCGCCAAGACCCCCGCGAATGGCCCCAGTCCCAAAGCTTCCAAGCTGCCGCAAATCTTGTCCTGTCCCTGGCTGTGGTCAACGACAGAGCAGAGAGAGGAGTTTCCCTTATTCAAGACTCTAACAAGAAGCTGACCAGCGATGAGGAGCAGCTCCAATTCCTCCTTCAAGTCGTCGCAGACCACCACCGAAAGAAGTTCCCTGACTGCAAGAAAGCTACACTTTTGAACAAAGGCAGGTAACAATGAGTGGCTGGCAACCACGATACCCCCGCCTTTGAGCGGCTAATACCTACTTTTGAGTAGGGGTGACCTGCATGTCCTGGGGCCAATAGTGTCAAAATATAGACAATGAGGGCGACCTCTAAATATTGAGCAATACGAATAAAATTTTGCACGATGGATTATCTCCTGAAATAGCATCTATCTGGGGGTGAGAGCGAAATTTCCGTCACTTTCTGTTTTTGAGGTCATATTAGGGCCACCCTATTGTGTGTATATATATATATATATATATATATATATATATGTATATATACATACAATCTCTTAGAAGCTGTTTTGGAAAGAGATGTGATCTTTCCAGAAAGATCACGAGAAAAGGAAACATATATATATATATATATATATATATATGTGTGTGTGTGTGTGTGTGTGTGTACATACAATCTCTTAGAAGCTGTTTTGGAAAGAGATGTGATCTTTCCAGAAAGATCACGAGAAAAGGAAACGCAAGGAAGGTTAGTAGAAGAGGAAGGATCGAGTTGTGTGTTGTTGAAGGTAAGGGGATAGTCGTGTGGAAGATTGTAACGAGTAGACGGAGGGGGGAACTGACGTTTTGAAGCATTGAAAGCCACAAGGTTTTCTCTGCCCCAATCAGAGATAGCAGAAAGATCAGAAGTCAGGTGCTCCATAGGCGTCCTACGCAAAGCATGGAGAGACTGTTGAGAGGGACGCTTTGTGAATCGGGTGGAGAAGTGAAGAGTGGAATCATCGACAGAGGAGTGAATAGGACAGGAAGTGCGAATTAAAAGATCATAAATAACTAAAAGGAAAAGAGTGGGTGACAGCACAGAACCATGAGGAACACCACTGTTGATAGTTTTAGGAGAACAGTGGCCATCTACAACCGCAGAATAGAATTTTTAATTTTTGGTGTTTTTGTGATTTTGGTGGTCATTCTGAAAAACAATTTGGCAGATTTTTGGGAGCATGAAATTTTTTCATTGTCTATATCCAAAGGAAACTAGAAAAAAAATTTGGTACTTTTGTCCGATTTGTAACTATCATTTCACTAAGCGACCTCACTAATAGTATAGGTAAACAAAGGACGGAACGTAAACACACAGAAAGAGAACACTAACCCATTAATTTGAGTATCAAATCGACAATTGATGTTTTATTCATACTGTTGTAAAGTCGGAAATAAGCAAGTAACACAATGTAAAACAATGACGACAGAGTGACAATATATAAATGGTATATAAAGTATCTGTAGAAGATATGTAAAGCCACAGATGGAATTAAATAAGAAACTTTATGTAGACAACACGGAAGTTGAAGAATCATTGATAGGTAAATCGCCGAGATATAGTGATAAAATCAAAGACAGGACAGGAAACACAATAGAAGAGATATGTCAAAAGTAACGTCCTCAGTAAAGAAAATAAACACAATGATTGGAAATAAAATACTAAAAGAATATACAGTCACAATAATCATGTACACAATAATTATTCACACAGTAATTATGTACCAATATAAACACATGCCTTAACATAAAGTAATTATTAAAAGTCATCATTTTCATCATCATTATTACTCGAAGAGTCATAGAAGTTATTCTGAATTAAGGAAATGTTCGTAAGATGAATATACTTTAGAGAGTAGAGTTGTTTGAATGTAAAACAGTAGGTTCACTTTACATGGTCATCTTTAGGTATAACAGCATCATCAAAATCAATGCAGCAATTTTTCAAAAATTGAACGAAACCATTCCTTAGAAGAAAATCATTGGGGTGACAGTGGACTAGAGAGGGATGATCTAGTATGAATTCTTCAATCTTTCAAGTGATATTGATACCGGTCAACCCAGAGTAATTCTTCGCAATTTCAAAGTACACAGCCGAGGAAGGGCTGTTAAAGCTGGTATTAAGTTGGTAGAAAAGGATATCACTCAAGAGTTAAGAGTGCCAGTGACGGTGACGCTTGTCAGTTTCGTGCTCCTTCTTCCTATCAAAATTAACAGTGTTTAAAGTCAGTGAACCATTGTGTTACTTCTCCACTAAAATTTGTGAATGTGCCAAGATTAGCAGTTACAATCTCATCAAATAAACTGCAATATTTAACTAATAATATTACATAAAATATATCCTAAAAATTTTCTAGCGACATCCGGCACTACCTTCATAGTCCTACAAGGTGGCAAGCAGTGGCCTTGAAGTAACGTGCAAACAAACGACCGAACGAGCGAAACCTTTAAACTTACGAACGAACGAACGAACGAATGAATTTTAACCTCATAAATTGCTCAAAATGGCTTCCAAAGGTCAGGTAAACGTCCTGAAATCTGAAATGAAGGACCTAGCAAATAAGTATAATTCCCATTTGACTTAGTACACAAAAGTAATAGTGTGATGAAAGAACGTGAGGTAATAATAAAAGTTGTGCAACATAATAACGAATTGTTAAAGAGGGACAATACAACACTGAAATATAGAAATATAGAGCTCGAAAAGAGCATTCAGTATGCACACGATGAGATAAACGATATTAACTCTAGCCTAAACTCGCTTACTAAAAACAATCGTAATATGGAGATGATAAAAACCGAGCACGATTCAATTAGGAACAAATTAAACAACAACTTAATCATAATGGGTGTAGCTGAAATGAATAGAGAAACGAGCGGTGAAGCTAAGAAAAAGGTAGAGGACATAATAAAACAGACTGAATTTGGGGAATATTAAGATAAAAAATGCATTTAGATTAAAAAAAACAAATTCCACCACAAAAGGCAAATTCTAGAGTTAAAGACACGACTGAATCTAAGACGCCTACTTCAGCTATAAAAGTAATATGTGAGGATGAAACTCACAGAGATTTAATACTGAAAAACAGAAGAAAGCTGAAAGGATCAAAAATCTTCGTCAATGACGACAGATGTGAAGAAACGCGTAAAATTCGTAAAGAAAAGCTCCCTAAACTCATAGAAGCGAGGCGACTCGGGGAAAGTTGTCTACTTCCTTGGAGCGAAGATAATTATTAAAGAAAGAGAGACTCCTCCAACGCGGAGTAATTCGGTCAAAGGCGTTCACCTTGTTAGTGAAAAAACATTCGAAGCTAGAGGACTACGAAAAAGCCAACCGATAGTCGGCACACAGGAGGCCTGCGAATAACTCAACATACAATCTCACCAGTCGACTTTCCCATTCTCAGCTCAACTGGGAGGCAACTCCTTATTTCCGTATTCTGTATTTAGTGAAATTGTTTGAGAACTACTGTTAAAATGGCTTTCATCGATAAAGACTTTTATGATATATGTGCCGATATTAATCACTTCAATTCATTACCAAAAAATTCTATATCCAGTTTAGAGAATCTAGAACAGGAATTTAGTGTAGGTAATTGCATGATCTTATCGATGGATGAGTTTAATGCTTTTGTATTACAAAAAAGATATTTATAAAAATCTTTCCGTGCTAAATCTAAACATTTGAAGTTCACCTAGGAACTATAACTACTTATTGGCCCTTTTGAAAACTTCTACGGTCAAATTTAGTGTTATAATTCTCACGGAAACCTGGTTAAATAGTAGTATTAAAAACCTGTGTAATATAGATAATTACGTTGCTTGTCATACTGTAATTGATGGTCAGGTTGGTGGAGGTATCTCTGTGAATGTGCATAAAACTTACGACTCTAACGAAGTATTTTCTGTATGTAATAGTGATACTGAAAACCTGATTGTTAATATAAAAGACAAAAGTAATGTATATTCTGTCCATGCAATATATAGACCAGTTAATACTAATATCAATAGCTTTTTAATTTACTTAGGTAAATTAAAAAGCCATAGTTGCAGGTGACTTCAACATCAATTTGCAATCTGAAACAACCTCTCATAAATTTTTAAACTAAATGAATTCTCTCCATCTTAGTCATACTATTACCAAACCCACTCGAGTCCGCAATTATGGTAATCGAATAACAGAATCTACGATTGATAATATATTTGTAAATAGCAATGCCCTCGTAAATTCTGGAATTATAACCAGAAACATCAGTGATCATTTTCTTACGCTATATTCAATAATATTGTTCAGGTTGCGGATAAAACAACTATTGATTACAGAATATTTTCAGAGGTTAACGAAATAAAATTTATTGGGGCTGTAGAAAATACTCGATTTCACTGTGACAAACTTATGAATGACCCAGATCATATGTTACAGTTCTTCTATGACACCTTATTCTATATTTTTAATATTTGGTTTCCTTTGAGGAGGAAAACAGTTACGCCCAAAAGTGTCGCAAATCCATGGCTCACTTCAGGAATTATTATTTCAATAAAGAACAGAGATAACTTATTCAAATTGCAATTACAAAACAAAATTCCTAAAGTACAATATACTCAATACAGAAACAAATTAACTAAAATAATAAAAATTGCAAAATATAACTACTATAACAATCAATTTTCCAAACATAAAGGAGACATGAAAAACACTTGGACAACATAAATAATCTTCTCGGAAACCAAATTAAGAAAAATTCAATAGAAAAATTAAATGTTCGTAATAAAGAAATTACTAATGATACTTCTATTGCAGACTCTTTAAATATACATTTTACCTCAATAGCAGATAAGCTTCGCTCAGAATTACTAAATAATGATCACTCACCTCTAGAATATATGCCACCCAGCCCACTAAATTAATTTTCTTTTGTTCCTGCTACTTCTATTGAGGTCCGGAATATTATTGGTAAATTAAAAAATACAAAAAATAACATTCATAACATTCCTGTACCTACAATGAAACTTGTTAAAGATAAGATATCTGTAACTTTGGCTAAAAGTATCAATCAAAGTATTTCCAAAGGAATATTCCCATCAATGCTAAAAACTGATTGTATAGCACCTCTTTTTAAAGTGGGTGATCCCACACTAGCAACAAATTATAAGCCAGTGTGTTCATTAACTGTAATCAGCAAAGTTTTTGAAAAAATTGTAAAAAGTAGAATGCAGCGATATTTAGAATCCTACAATTTATTATCTCCAAATCAGTATGGCTTCCGTAATAATAAAACAACGGAAATGGCTATTTTAAATCTTATGGAAAATGGGAATATAGGTTATATAGCTAAAGAAAATAAAGAAATAACGATATCAATATTTATGGATTTGATTAAGGTGTTTCATGTAATAGACCATAATATTCTACGTAATAAATTATATTGTTACGGCTTTAGAGGAGCACTCAGTGATTGGTTTAAAAGTTATTTGTCCAATAGATATCATTTTGCATCAGTAAATAATGTTTGCTCAACTGAAGCGCTTATCAAACATGGTGTGCCACAGGGCTCAGTTCTGGGTCCACTGTTATTTTTATTATATATAAATGACCTTCCACGTTCATCTGATGTACTAAACTTCATAATGTTTGCAGATGATACAACTGTCTTTTTCTTGCAAAGATGTTAAATTCAGCTAAGAATATAATTAATTCAGAATTAATGTAATGAAATGTAATGAGTGTAATGAAATACCAGTAAAACAATAACAGTAAAACAAATTTCATGATTTTTAGTAATAAAAGATATGTATATCTTGATAGAATTAATGGTAATGAAATCGCTATAAAGTACTGTAACAAAATTTCTTGTTGTAATGCTAGATAAGAATTTGCAGTCGAGTGATCATGTAAATTATATCGCGAAAAAGATTTCAAGGAGCGTTGGTATAATGTTTAAACTAAGAAATGTTTTATTGACTCTTTATCATACTCTTGTTCTTCCTTATATAACGTACTGCACCCTTGTTTGGGGAAACCCAAAAAAGAGCAATAAGGTTATTATCTGATGCTGATTTCCTTGATCACTCTAGTGCATTATTTAAAGAGCTAAACCTACTAAAGCTCAATGATGTAATCCAACTGGCACATTTTATTTTTATTTGCAAGTGTTAGAACAAAATCATTAATTTACAATGGGTAAATAGATATTTTATTTTGTAATTCATCAAGAAATCCACTCGTATCAGACCAGAAATAGATCAAAGCATGTTATACCTCAAATTAGATTGTCTTCATCTCAAAAACTACCCATTTTCATTGAATTGAAAACTATGGAATGACTTAAATGCTGATATAAAAAATTTTGTGAATGTAAGTTTCTTTAAAACCAAGTTGAAATCCCGATTAATAATGTCATACTAATAAAAATCTAGGATTAATATCTATTACTATTGTTTATTAATTTCTCGTGTGTAATCTAGTACTAAAAACACATTTCTTGTGATTGTTTAGTTCTTATCTCTCGTGTATAATATTGGCTCCTTTGTATGGTATTGGTATTATACCTTCAATAATGAACTTGCATTTGTCATATCACTTATGATAATTTAAGATTAATACATACTTTAACTATTAATTATACTTATTTGCTATTTATTTATTTATTTATTATTAATTAATAATAACTAACTGTTTATTTTTAATAAGATCCCAGTAAAGGCTAAAGCTTTAGGGCCAAATTAAATAAAATAAATAGTGCAGCTTCACAATTATTTTTGTCATTGTAAATTGTAAAACCAATGTATTTATTTTATTATTAATAAAGGTTATTCATTTCAATTCAATTCAATTCAATATACTGTATAAGACTATTTTAAAGTACTAATCGATTAAAACCACTAAAGGATCGTATGTAGCTTTGTGTCTCAGTTAGCAGTAAATGTATTTTATGGAGATTCAACAATTTCATGTAACGAAATTTTGTGATATTTTGAAGATTTTAGTAGTGTGGGCGCAAAATGGGAGAGTGCAAGGATGTTGCAATGTTGCAAGAGATAATGATCAATGTTGCAAAAGGGGGGTAGGGTTTGCAATGAAGGGGGAGGGGTACACCTGAAGGGGGTGGTGGTGTTGCAGGTGCAACAAGGGGTCATGAAACTTGGAGGTGGCGTTATCCCCCAAGAGAAAGACAGGAGGAGAGAAAGCAAGAGAGTTGTTCACCTGGTTCTTGCCAAGTGCATAATAACGCTTCAGCCGACCCGCCGTCCTCTTATAGACTTCTAATCAGCCAGTTGGCTTAGAAGGCGTAAATGGCTTGTTCAGGTTGAGTTGTCATATACCACTTTTTATTTTAATTGTTCAGGTATACATTATTATGGAGAGTTGCCAGATACCACTTTTTATTTTAATTGTTCAGGTATACATTATTATGGAGAGTTGCCAGATACCACTTTTTATTTTAATTGTTCAGGTATACATTATTATGGAGAGTTGCCAGATACCACGTTTTATTTTAATTGTTCAGGTATACATTATTATGGAGAGTTGCCAGATTGTACCATTTATTTAATTAATTCTTAAAAGTTGGCTTAGAATTCCGCTAGTAGGTTTAGAAGGCGTAACTATCCATTGGTATAATTGTTTACAACCAAAAGAATTAAATAAAATAACATTACATCATTCTGTTTATTATAAATATATACAAAATAAATATACATTTGAATGATCAATTAAAAATAATAATAGTTTAAGAAATATGAACGAGGAATATGCATATAATAAAAAAAATATATCCGTCAATATAATAGTACAGGAGAAATTATATATATATATATATATATATATATACACCATTATATTATGGAGATATATAGAAAATAAATATACATTGGAATGATCAAAAAACAAAAATAAGAAATAAGAAATAATATAACCATCAACATAACAGAAATATACAAACACAACTAAATAAATAAATACATACACTTCATCTTCTACCGCGCAACATAAAAAATAAGGAATAATATAACCATCAATATAGCAGAAATATATACACACAATTATGTTAAATAAATAAATACATACACTTTATCTTCTACCGCACAAAATAAGAAATCGTATAGCCATCAATATAGCAGAAATATATATACACACACACAAATATGCTAAATATATAAATACATTTCACTTTTTTTCAAAATACTAAACTCGCACTTAACCGAGTCTACAATTACATCATTATTGCTCTGCATTACGCAGTATACGCGGTTTAATAATATTTCACCGCTTAAAGTATAGGGAAACCTGTACTCGATATGAAGGGCCTTCATATCGTTCAGTACTATTTTTGTTCCCACTTTACAACCGGTTGGTAAGTTATCTTTAATTACTTCTGGAATACAATCAAAAGCACGCACAAAGCGTTCATCGTTAGCCACATTATTAAACACAAGTTTATAAACACGCCTTTCCAATCGAGGGTTTATTTCTACTAATGCGAGCTTTTCAATCGTTTACTCTTCTTCACACTGCATAGCTACAGTTGAAATGATCTTCTAAGTCGTTACGACAGCTGCTCGTTATATAAAGAAATAATTCTTCAGGGCGAACGGTGTAGGTGAGCTCAGCCATGTACCGATCAATTGCTTTGTACCAAAGTTCATGATATTTCAAAGAGTCTAAACTTTTTAAATAAACGTCCAGCTCTAGACCATTCCCACCTTGTTCAGCCCTACAAACCCATCGAGCAGAGCGATGTATGCGTATTCAAGTACTGTATCAAAATAAAGCATATCCGTAACACGCGCGTCTAATATAGGCTTCAGCTTGCGGAATCCGACGATTTCAAACATTCTGTCGAGGATGAAACGGTTTCGCGTAGGGACAAGAGCGTTATTATCAGAAGCATTCTTCCACATCAACCGTATATCAATGCATGGCCGATCGTTATTTATACACAACGTACACACAATGGCGTATGAGGGAGTGTCACTAATCTGCTCTCTTCTTGTACCTATGAGCAGGTATTTTATAACGATCTTCACTCCACTTCTCAACTATCACGAAGATTCTATTCATCTCCTCGACACTTCAATAAACAACATTCCGTTTGTTTGTTTGTCTACATTCCGTTTTCAGTACATAGTTAACGATACCGGATTTACGCCTGAACACGCGCAACGATTTCGTCACGGACACATCGTACGAGGCGTTGAGAATGCTGCTCAAAGGAAGTTCCATCGTATTCGAGGAGCGCACGTCCATTCGGTTCAAACTCTGAGATAACTATGAGCCGCGTGAGGCACGAAGGTAGGCAGGAACGGTTCGATGGGCGGTTGACTCACCCTGATGATACGTGAATGGGTTTGTTCGAACTCCTATGATCCATGAGGTGCAAGTCGCACCATAATCTAATGAAACCTGTGCGGCGCTGATCGAATTGTTGTACCCCATTATATTGGGTAGGTGTTTTGAGAAATTTTCCGGTACAAGAATTAATTTCGGTTTTAACGTTTTATCACTTCCACTTCCCTGAATACACACCAGACAGTTTCCCTCAGGGTAAATTTCATGAAATAGGCACATTTTATAACGGTTTTATTGTTTTACCACTCACCACTTCCACAAACTAAACGTCTTCACACTCCGGCGCACTATTTGAGAGAAACATGTTCCCATATTTTTACTTTTTGTTTAACAGACGATACTCGTCTCTAAAGTCTGCTAAAAACTCACGCAGGGGACTAGCCACAACCTCACTACGAACCTCATCATGATATACATTAATATAGTGATAAAAATACTTAAGATTGTCCATGATGACGAGATTTACATTTTCAACCGAAGTGTACGAGTACTCGGTATGGTGTAACATGATATAATACCGCTTGTCACACCACTCATCCACAAGACTCACTATCCATATCTGCTGCCTCTCTTCTGCACGCGTTGTTTCTTTTACTTCACGGTATATGTGAGACTTTATAAAGCTTAGGTCTACAGCATACTTCAATACATCGTCTGTGCTACGAAAGCCTACAACGCTCTCACCGGAATAACCATAGAGTATTTGTACATCTTGCTCCTTCGCACGATCCAATGTGGTTTTAAAAAAGGCAAAGGAGGGGGGAATAGGAAGTTTTTCGGTATCCACCACATCTTGAAGCTTTGCAGAATATCATTTCATAAACGTTGAACAAGCATTATTAAAGGTAGCCATATTCTGTCTACGCGGGAGAATACACGTCTGAGCTCAAGGGCTTACTGCAATCAACTGACCGCACAGGAAAGCCCAGGTAGTAGCATGACTCACGTTGCTGGTCTTACAGTGGGCATAGCTTAGAACTTTCTCCTGCGCAAACACACACACACACACAAAGGAGAAAGTGAAACGCTAATTGAAACATGATTTAATATACGAAATGTTCAAGATGTATATATATTTACAAATACGGGTAATAAATAAGTTAGCAATAGACACATCAAAGATTATATTCAAGACATATATATTTACAAATACGTGTGATAAATAAGTTAACAACTGAAATTATGTTAACACAAGAAATAGCAGAAAACACAAGAAAAAACAAATGCATAGATTTGGTGATCACAAACAACAGTAACCTAATACTTTAAAAGGTGCATTCTATAAAATACTTTTAGCCTATGTTCACGATTTAGTGCAGGTTTTAAAATAGATTCAGTTTCCTCAATTCGTCTCTGAAATCTTAATCTGTCCCGAGCGCACTCTTCCCATTGTCCCTTTCTACAGCAATCAGCAACGAGGTAAGTTAGAACGTTGTCACAGAATTTTAATTTTGGGGGCTTTGGTGCAACTCAAACGTTTCCAATTTCATCATTCCATCTTTGGTTCACGATTTTTAACTCTTCTGCAATTTTGTCAACGCTGCATCTATCATCACTTCCAAAGTCACTTTCATATGTCATAGGTCTTGTTTAACAAATTTGTTAGAATTTTATAACGAAATAGTGCGCGAATACGATAGGCATAGGGCAGCTGACGTTATTTATTTAGATTTTAAAAAGGCGTTCGATACAGTTCCGCATAGGAGACTAATTGCGAAGGTTAAAGCGCACGGTATCCGCGGTCAGGTAGCTAACTGGTTAGAAGAATGGCTTCGTGCTAGGAGGCAGAGGGTCGTAGTTAATGGTAGTGAATCGGGGTGGTTAGAGGTAGGTAGTGGTGTCCCACAGGGTTCAGTGTTAGGCCCATTGTTATTCGTAATTTACATTAACGACATAGATGTAGGATTGATTAGTAACGTGTCAAAATTCGCGGACGATACTAAAATAGGCGGTAAGGTTGTTAACGAGGACGATAGAAATAGGATCCAAGACGATGTAGATAGGATTATGGAGTGGACGGATAAGTGGCAGATGCAATTTAACGTAGATAAATGTAAAGTTTTGCATATAGGTTCTCGCAACAATAATTACGTGTACACGATGGATGATAGGGATTTAGCGAGCGTTGACGAGGAAGTAGATTTAGGCGTACGCGTAACTAAAGATTTAAAGGTTAGGAACCAGTGCCTGGAGTCTTGCGCAAAAGCTAATAGGATGTTAGGCTTCATAGCGCGTAATTTCGAATTTAAATCGAAGGATATTATATTGCCCCTTTACAAGTCCCTAGTCAGGCCTCATTTGGAATATGCCGTTCAGTTTTGGTGCCCGTACTTGCGTGAGGATATTGATAGGTTAGAAAGGGTTCAGCGTCGTGCCACGAAACTTATTCCGGCATTGCGCAATAAGCCTTATGAAGATAGGATTAAAGTGTTAGACTTGTATTCACTCGAAACTAGGAGATTAAGGGGGGAGCTTATTGAAGTTTTCAAAATCGTTAATAACATCGATAACGTAAATTTTGACAAATTGTTCACTTTCGATAATAGTAATACTCGCAATAACGGATTCAAGTTGCGTGGCAGACGTTTCATTACTAATATCGCTAAAAACTTCTTTACGTTTAAAGTAATTGATAAATGGAATAATCTTCCCGCGTCAGTCGTTCATTCTACCAGCGTTAATGTGTTTAAGAACCGTCTTGACAGATATTTTAAAAATATTAACGTTGTTTAAAATTAAAAAAGAAAGTTAACAACAGGAGCTCTGGTGGTGGTGCTCGAGGATGAGTCTGTTGACGATGAATGCCAGCTTGTGACATGCCAGCGTGATGCCAGCAATAAAAAAAAAAAAAAAAAAAAAATTAGACAACACGAATGTAGATGTAGCTCATAGCGTAAACTAACCCACTTTTTGCTTAACTTTACCTACTTTTTTTTTTTTCTTCTTATCCTCCTTACTTTGCATGTCTCTAACTCTTTTCTTGCATGTTTGTAGTTTGCATGGTATGACAGTGAGTTAAGACTGTGTTTGCATGGTTTGTAAGCGTTCTTATTTTACTTCTTTTCATCTTTCACCCCTCTCCTATATTCTCCGACTATTTTTCTGACTTGTCGGCAGTGGCCGGCGGATGATGATGGTGAGACTTTTTCCCTCTTTTTCTGAATGAATGTTAACCCACGAATGATAGGTGTTGCTCCTTACTTAACCCCTTATTCTCCTCTCTTCTCTTAACCCCCTACTCTCTCCTTTCTCTCGGGCTAGCCTTAGAGTGGATCTTAGGGTCTTTGTTAGCCTTAGCTTCTGTAGATCTGTAGATTAGTCTCAGGATTTTTTAGGCAACTTTTTCTTTGTGCTGACAATGAACTGGATTTAAATGATGATGGTACGCGGATCTGTTCCGATAATTCTGAATTATTCATATTTGATGGTTATATGCGAGAGAATATGCGACTATCAAGTAAAACGGTAAATGATGCAGTTGACGTTAAATCTATTTATTTGCTAAAGGAAGGCCATACTATCATATATATCATCCGTAATGTCGATGATAGGATGCTGTACCTTATCGTCATTCACGGTTCTGTGGGAGAGGAGAAAAGCAAGACTAGAATATAAGGAACAGCACTCAAAATTTGTAATATTTTGTAAATGACACACTTAGGAGTGTGACGTGTTAGAAATGGATGCTGTAGAAAAATTCAGATTCACGAGCCCATCCACATGTATTATATCTGAACCTACAGGATGTAGTAAAACTGTGTTTATGCTTAAAATCATTAAAGAAAAGGGAGAGATGTTCTCAAAATTTGTGTATAAAGTTATATGGTGCTATTCGACGTATCAATCAGTGTTCAACGAGTACCAAGATGATATTTTGTTCCACAAAGGTGTATATGACGTTAATTCGTTAAAGGGAAATGAACATACAGTCATTGTAATTGACGATCTCATGTTGGAGATGGATAAAACGTTTGCCGAGACATTTACAGTATTCTCCCACCATCTTAATATAAGCGTGTTCTTCATCAATCAGAATCTATTTTTCAAAAATAGATACATGCGCGACGTGTCGTTAAATACACAATATCTAGTCTTATTCGCACAACGTAGAGATGTATCACAAATTGGGGTATTAGCCAATCAAATGTTCCCGAATCAGCGAAGGAGTTTTTGGAAGTTTATAAAGAAGCTACAAGCACGCGTTACGGATATTTGCTTTGCGACCTTCATCCGCGAAACACGTTTAGGGTGCTTCTAAGAACGAATATATTTCCAAACGAGCCTGAAACGGTGTATATTCCAGAATGACAAAGAGACTAAAGAAATACCGTGAATTAATAAAATCTATCATCGACTGCCCCGGGCAATGCAGCAGATGTTTATTAAAAATATCGACTCCGACTTTTTAAAATGCATCTGTGAAATCTGTCTTAACGTTATAAATTGCAATGTATCAATGAAACCACCTCAGAAGGCTCGCCTACGCCGTTACAAGAACATAATACGCACTCGCTCGTAAAAGTCAAACTGTAGGAAGAAAAAACGAATTATTGTACAAACAGGAGGGTCATTTCTCCCCATCTTATTTTCAGTTTTGGGTCCTTTACTGACTAGATTAATATAATGAAGAAAGTGGTAGTGATTCCACACGAGGTACGCTTCACTGCAAAGGAATCCAGACACGGATCTAGATCCCCGTAAAAGCAGACTTAAAAGAATGGAAAGCGAATTGCTAGCCCTATTAAACAGTGAAAAAACACCTGATGAGAAAAGAATCTTATACCAAGAAGCTCTGCAGAAATTTCTTCACGAGTACGAAAATTATAAGAACCCGACAGAGATTCCTGTGGTTATTAGGCACAGCACGGGCGATGGACATGGCGACATAGGACCTGTACCCGACGATACAGCTGACCAACCAAAGATTAAGGGATCAGCCACACAACATCGAGCATGTATTAAAAAGCACCCTCCCACATACATTGAGGAATAAAGGTTTAAGTCTTTATAATCTATTGAATGAGGACCCAGCCATACAATGGACCGATACAGGCGAGATCATTGTGGAAGGATCAAAGGTACAGGGATCGAATATCGTAGACATTGTCCATGATCTGGTGAGAAAGTGGGATAGGCCATCACCATCAGGATGGAAGCATATTAAAGCAAGACTACAACAAATAAATGTCCCTAAAACGTTGATAGGAAATCTGAACAGGTTAAAAGACTTGGAACATGCGACGCATGTGGCACAATTGAAGACGCCATCACCCCCGACGGTAACACCTTTGAAGAGGAGAAAGAAGAGGATAAACAACGGTCAACCCTACCCACGTGCCTCTAAAATACGCAAATGGCTAACGTATTAAGTAAACGCTATTATGACATTTCTAACCCAGCCTCCTACGGCGGCGTAGATAGACTGTACAGAAGTGTTTACGGAGTAGGAAAAAAAGATGTTGAGAGATTTTTGCGGGAGCAGGACGCTTATACGCTTCATAAGCCGGTGAGAAAAAAGTTTAAAACAGCCAAGACAACGGCTGCCTCGATTGATTCTATTTGGCAAGCAGATTTAACAGACATGCAAAGATATTCTGTGTATAACGATGGTTACCACATTCTATTCATAATAGATGTATTCTCTAGATATCTGTGGTTAATTCCTCTGAAAAATGAATCACCTGAAACAGTTGCTGAAGCCGCCAAAACGCTAATGTTAAAATAAAACAGGGTTCCTGGCTATTTTTGTACCAATTCTATACATAAGGCTTCTTTAGCTGAATGAGTTCAACGTACCATAAAGGAACGCATGCACCGCTATTTTACACATAAAAACACATACAGATTTCTAGACATTCTGGAATCATTGGCATCATCCTACAACCGCTCACACCATCGCACGATTGGGACAACACCTAACGAAGTTTTAGAAAGAGGTACGCTCCCGAGAAGAGATGGATCACCAACACCACCACACTCTGCGCGTTTCAAAATCAATGATTATGTAAGGCTGTCGCGTTCGGGAAATAAATTCGCAAAGGGATTTGAGCAAGGATGGACACGTGAGATTTTTAAAGTTAGGGGTATGAGACCTAAAGGTGAGATAATGATGTATTACGTTGAAGATTTGAATGGTGAAGAAATCTCAGGAGGCTTTTACCGCGAGGAGTTGCAGAAAGTGGCATTTAATTTATGAAAATATGTTTTTAAAATTGAGAAAATTTTAGGAAGCAAAGGTACAGGAAAGAGAAAAATGTACCTGGTGAAATGGCTAGGATACCCAGAAAGCTTCAACAACTATATAAAAGCTGATGCAATAATGAAGCTTAAATAGTATGCAACATGGCTCCTAACCATTTCTACGTCACACTCCCGTCCTCCTCGTCCCTGTCTGTACACCCTAACAACACACTAGCCAACTTTGTAGCAGAACTCCACGGGCCTATTGAATTGGGTCGTGATTCGTATGAGGTGGGGATATGCGAAATTCAGCTGGACATCCTCTTTTTAAATAGTGAATATAAAGAAGCCGTTTTTATAATTCTTAGAGACATTGACGAGTGTGAAAAAGCTGGGGTAGCTATGGATGAAACTATACGTATCGCCCGAACTAAGGTTGCACGGTATTACAGTACAGAAGTAAGACTAGGACCGGGTCGTTATGGTTCGGTCGAGGATGTTGTGAGAGACTTAAACGTAAGTTTAAGAAACTCAAACCTTACGAACGATTTAGTACACGAAATCGTAAACAAAGGAAACCCTGCACATACACTAATCCTAAAATCAAAGACTAACAGACGTATTAAAGACCGAAGAGTGTTCAAAATTATAACCAATGTACGATATAGCGCAGCCTTCCAAAGAGACACATTTCATGAGGCACAGCATGACTTGTCCAGATTAATGTATCAATTGAAGATGGAGAAATTGGCTGAAAGCTCTCAGTCCCCAGACATGTGCTATATTTACAGCAATATAGTGGAGCACCAGTTTGTTGGGGATACCCAGGCACCCCTGCTGCACATTGTCCACATCCCCAACCATAGAGGAAGGAGTTTGAGTATTACATATGACAGACCCCATTATGTGAACGTCGCAACTAATCTAATAACCAATATCTCAATATATATATAAGAACGATTGAAGGTAAAAATTTCCCATTCGGTGACGGGAGCTTAACAGTGAAGCTGCACTTTCGACGCACTGAGTTATAATGGACAGAAAGCCTTTCACCGTCTATCGAGGGGTGAGATACCAGCGCGGTAGTGGACTTGGGTCCATTTTTTCATCCATACTACGTACGGCTGTTCCTTTGTTGAAGAGGGGTGCCAGATACCTCGGAAGGAAAGCGCTACAATCAGGTCTTAACACTGCAGAAGACATATTGGCTGGGGCTAAACCTAAAGAAGCTCTAAAAAAACATTTAAAGCGTACACGGGACGAAATCATCAAAGATGCAAAGAGAAAAATGCGTGGTGGCGGGAAGAAGAAGAGGGCTGTCCGGAAGAAGGGATCACGTGACATAGTAAACGTAAAAGGATATCAAAAAAGAAGTGCTGTAAGCGAATGAAACCTATGGTTGACCACTTTTTTGACTGATGTAAGCTAAGGACATTGATCTCATGAATCATAGTTTGTTTACTACTTGTCGAGAGAGGAGGCACTATTTCTAACTCGTCATGGCACGCTTCATCCACCCATGTAGTTCACAATGCTGTAAATCGGAGCTATCCCTTTTTGAGATGCCTCCAACTCAAGTTTCTATTGAGCACAGTGACTTTATTACAATTAACCCTTTAAACACAATTAGTTCCCCGAGTGCTCCTATAGAATTCGTGATACCCAGCTCAGGCCCTTACTTTTTTGATCCAAGCTGTGTGCACATGTACGCTAAGCTACGTATAGCCCATTCTGATGGAACGGACTGCGATGACAAATATGCTGTATACCCTGAAACAAACTTTCTGCACTCCATATTCAACCAGTGTGACGTATATTTAAATCAGGCCAACATATCGTCAGGCACGGGATACTATCATCTACGAGCCTATCTGGAAAATGTCCTCAACTTTTCCAAAGAAGCGAAGGCTACCTTTTTAAGTGCCGAGGGATATTATCAAACTAAAGACGAAAGTAGTATAAAGGACAAATTTAAAAATTCTAAAAAGAAGATATACGAGTGTTTTGGACGTCTGCACACAGATTTCACTTTCCAGGAGAAGTTGCTTGTAACGGGGTGGATATGAAAATAAAGCTCACCCACGAGTCCTGAGATCTGCTTAAATCTGGATGCTGATCAAGAAGAGGGAGCAAAACCCGTTGTGGTTCACATTATGGAGACATACCTCCGCGTACGGCGAGTGAAATTAAGTTCACCAAAACAACTAGAAATTGAGAAAAATTTACTAAACGCTACAGTGAAATACCCTATTAACAGAGTACAAATCAAACTATATACGGTGCCTGCAGGGTTGGCGTCGAAGCAGATAGAAAACATCGCCCTGGGAAATCTTCCTAAAAGGATATTAATCGGAATGCAGGACCATGCTTCGGTGAATGGAAAATATAAAAAGAGTGCCTTTAAATTCGAGAATTTCGGACTTAAAAATATAACTCTATACGTTAATGGCATTGCTTTGGGGGAACATTGGATACGGACTATTCATCAGACGCTGTGTTACCTCTTTGCGCGAGAGCCTATAGTAATCTGACCCATATTGCAGGTGATTGTGATGAGCTCGGTAATGGGGTAACGCAGAAAGAATTCATTGATCAATTTAACCTTTATCCGTTTGACATTACACCTGACTTATCTGCTAGCGTAAATACACATTTAAGCCCACAACAGAGCGGAAACATCTCAGTGAGGTTGGAATTCACCAAGCCTATAGACGCATCCATTAGTGTACTAGTATATCTCGAGTCGCAAGCTCTAATAGAAGTACATAGGTTTAGGAGCGTTATCACCGACTTTTAAAATGGATGCTAATACACTTCAGAGAATAATGAATAGTGAACGAGTCACACGTTCCAAATTTATCGGCGTGTTTGCGAAGAATGAAACATTGAGTTTGCCAACTACACGAGAATGCGGTAGTCTTATTGTGAACACAGATGTCATCGGTAATGAAGGGATTCACTGGTTTGCAATCTATTTTAAAACAGGGACTGCCTGTACTATTTTGATTCACTCGGTACTCAACCCTGGAGTGACCCTGTTATTGTAAAATTTCTCGCTCAGTTACATATCCCCGAAGTTGTATGGAACCCGTTTCGATTACAAGAATATTTTAGTAATACTTGTGGAATGTACTGCATTTCATTTCTCATGCATATGTCACGTGGTAAAGAATTTATAATTTTTAAAATTTATTCGACCCGTGCCACACAACGAAACGATGAAATGGTTTGCAGACAGATAAAAAGCCGTTTTCGAATTGTGCGTACTCGTTGTATAGTATCATGTTTTTGTTCGTGTGCATATTTGTAACGTTAGTTTGTATATTCTGTTGTTTAAGATGGTTATTGTACTGCTTTTTTTCATTTAATAAATTGATGAAAATATATTGTGACTTCTTACCCCCAAAAAAGAATGAAAAACACTTACATTATTTCGATGTGACATTCATTGTGCTGACTGTTCGGTATATCCTCCGTATTCAGGTCCATGACACGAGGTTCTTCAAAAGATTGTATAACACGTGTCAATTTCTCATCGGACCTTAAAGGAGAAAGAATAATGTTCATATTGAATCTTTTTTAATAAAAACATATACAGAGTATACAATAACTATACATATTGTAAGACAGACCCCATTATGTGAAGATATCTTTGGTTCGCTCAGAGAAGCTCATTTAAGAGGTAATTCCGAATAACATTTATAAAAAACATGCAAAAGATTGCCATAAAAATTGAGATTATAGCATAATGGCGAGTATCTAAATGAAGTATTTGACGAGATACTACATCCCTCCATATAATGAAATCTTCTTTCTGACAGTTTGTGAATAAAAAATAAAAATAAAATTATAGACACTTACATTTCTATGGCAGTCTCTTGCGTCGGATGGTAAGGAGCGTCATTGCAAATATCATCAACGGTTTGCGTTGGAAATAATCCATCACGGTCAATCGCGTTAAAAAGATTAATTGCAGTCAATGCAGCAGTGTCACCTTCTTGATACAAATCCGTAAAAGTGTAAAGTTCGTGATCCATGGCGGAGGGAATGTTTATTCACTGGCGAAAATAGCTACTGTTACTCCCAACTGAAAAATATTTCCTTTTATATGCACAGTCACCAAGCTCCGCCCCAAAAGACCAAGAGCAGATGTTCGTAATGATGGGTTGTCAGTGTAACTGGGTGGAGCTATGCTAAGTTTGTGTACCAATCGTAACACCGATATAACGGGTCCATGCTTTGGACGACTAATGGCATCTTTATATTCTCTCCGTAGATTTAATATTCAAACGATTGAGAGGATGTTCGTAATGCTTAGTGGCCAGTGTAACTGGGCAGGGTTTAATTTGTGTGCCAATCGTAACACCGATATAAATAACGGGTCCATGCTTTGGACGACTAACGGTGTCTTTATATTCTCTCCATAGATTTAATGCTTGTATTACCCCTTGCATTCTCCGTCACGACAATATTTGTATCTATACTTGGTTTTCTCCAATCCACCCCTTTATGCAATATCCATCGCAACAACCATCTCTATAAAAGATTTCCAGAATGTGCATTATTATATTTTGCGACCCTACTAGTTGAGGGAGTACATTCGTTATAGGAATATATTCAACAGAGTGGCTCAGCTCAGTATCGCAGGAAGCAAAATTAGCGCCGCTACTCTTCATTACTCTGACATTGACAGCACAGTAATATCCTATGACATAAATATTAAATCTAGATTGCCTTTGTGCACTACCATGTTTTGCGCCCATATTATTCTCGGATATTTCCCAAATCTAGATTGTCTTTGTGCATTACCATGTTTTGCCCCCATATTATTCTTGGATTTTCCCAAGATTGCTATATTATCTCCGCATATTTATTGCTCGTATTACCCCTTGCTGTCTCTACCACGTCAATATTTGCGACAATACTTGGTTTTCCCCACCCACCCGTTTATGCAATATTGTTCACAACAATATTTTATTATTTTGCACCCATACTAAATTGAGTTTCAATTTTAGGTTGCAAGTTATTTTGCGCCCATACTAAATTCAGTTTCAATTTTCGGTTCGAACCCACGATCTCATCTCTTTCTGCAGACGTTTATACAGAAAATGAGTAATTACATTATTCTAAGAGAGTAAGTTTTATTGCTAAATTAAATATACAGTTTAGTAGATGTATTTTTGGATCACACAGGAATAAGATATTAGCCTGCGTAATCGGGAGTCGAACCCATGATCTCATCTCTTTCTGCAGACTTTTATACAGAAACCAAGTAATTACATTATTGAAAACATTAACTAAGATTCGTGAGAGATACGCGCCTGGTAATCGGGAGTCGAACCCACGATCTCTTGGAAAGAGAATTTTAAATTCAGTTTTACGTTCAGTAGCAAAAGTAATTTTATTCAATTGTTAGTACTTTCAGAGTACGTGTGTTAATTTTGAAAAATGTATAATAATAATAATATATCCTTCCAATTCAATAACAGAGATGTTAACTATGAATATGACACCATACAAATTAGGTATAAATAAAAATAACTAAGTTGATAAAATATAAAACATTTTTTTATATCAAAGGAAGGACAATCGTATGAAGCGAAAGGAGACGGATGTCTTTCAGAGATAAAGTTTTTGACCCAAAATTCCTTCCACGTTTGTTTGCGGTTTTAAAAGGCCTCGTGCTGGACCTTCTGCTGGATATTCTTATTACCTGCCACCTCTTGCTGTCGTCTGAACACAATGTTAAAACAAAACATTATTCTAAGAGTTAATATTGGGATTCGTTTTAATAACTGAAAGAAAGTAAATAGAACGGCGTTTAAATAATTAGTTTCTTATATTGTTAATATTGGTTTTAATAATTGTTTCTCTTAAAAGGAGAAAATCCGTTTATACATATATAAGGAATGACAAAATTAAATAGACACAGTTAATGTGCTTCGTCCTATATATATATATATATATATATATATATATATATATATAGAGAGAGAGAGAGAGAGAGAGAGAGAGAGAGAGAGAGAGAGAGAGGAATGACAAAAGAAAATAGACACAGTTAATGTGATTATTTCTTTTAATGAATAATTATGAGGAGAAAGTTGTACAAATACAATTGTGTGTGTGTGTGTGTGTGTGTGTGTGTGTGTGTGTCTGTGTGTGTGTGTGTATTTCGTCTGAACTATTATTTTGACGATTGTACGTTCCGTATTATATTATTTTTAGTGCAGTAGAAGGCAAATTCTATTTATTTACAATAATTAATAAACATATTGAATTTTTTATTGTCAATTTCGGTTTTCGTTTAAAAGAGAAAGTCTGTATGCTTTGGTAACGAATTAAAATAAATGGTGGTATCTAGCTACTCGCCCTAATAATGTATACCTGTGCAATCAAAATAAAAAATGGTATCTGGCAACTCAACCTTCCTCTATATAAGACCCGCTTGGCTTCGGAGCTGGAAGTTTGATGATGGCAGCTGTTGAATAAAGATCTTTCCCCCCTTTGGGGGGTTAGGACGCACCACCTTGTCCCCCAAAGCCCTACTCCCTCTATCCTTTCTCTTTCTCTCTTAGGTTAAGGGAACCCCTTTTGGGGGAGGTCATCCTTCCTTCTCCCCCCGAAGACCCCTTCCCCTCAACCTTCCCTCTCCCCCTTGGCTCCTTCTAAGCCAACTGGCTGATTAGGGACCTATAAGACAACGGCCACTCGGCTGAAGTCTTAGTGTGCACTTGGCTCCTGCTAGGTGAACACCTCTCTTGCTTTCTCTCCTTCTCCTGTCTTTCTCTTGGGGAATAACGCCGCCTCCAAGTTTCATGACCTCTTGTTGCGCCTGCAACCTCCCCACCCCCCTTTGCAGCATTGAGTTGTTGCATACCCCACCCCTTCATTGCAAACCCTTACCCCCTTTGCAACATACCCCTACACCTCATTTGCAACCCCACCCCCCTTTGCAACATTGAACATTATATCTTGCAACATTCCTGCACTCTCCCATTTTGTGCCCATACTACTGATTTTCATTACTCAAATTCCTCAACATCTGAACTGGACTTATATATAAGCTAGTAGAAGGAGGGTTATAGTCAACATAGTTCTGAATTATATGGACCATTTCGTTAGTTGAAACTACTTAACTATTACTTTTCAAATATATTGGAAGTGATCAATGAGCATCTTCCATTTACTGTATTACAAACATGGCCAATAACGAAAAAATAATGAAAGAGATAATGGAAGAGACAAAACAACAGTTCAGAGGGAAGATCATTAATACTAAACATGATGGAGGTCTGTAATGAGAAAGAAAAAGAAAGAATTATAATCATCAACCAAAATTAATAATAAAGGAAACTAACATAAACAGTTAGGCAAGTCAAAATAAAACAAACTAAAATTAATATTATTTACAAATGCTTAGACTTAACTAATTAAAAATTTCATCATCAATTAAACGTTAAATACAAAAACTAAGAAACTAAAACATCGAAGAATATGAATATTTAATGAAAATAAAGCGCATCATCGGATGATTTTTTAAACATCTGACACTTTATAAAGTTTGTATTTTTTTGTTAACTGACAGAAAAGCATGAAGCTTTTACTGTACCTTCTCTATACATGAGGAATTGGTTCCCTAATGCAAAACATGCTGTGTGTGATGTCTTCTCTGCTCACGATACTTTCTACGGAAGAGTCTAGTCCAACAGATTTCCTGCGGTTTATGATAAAGGAATATCATGGCCACCAACATTACCAGACGTAAACATCTGACTTTTATCTATGGGGATATTTAAATTATAATGTTTAAAGAGAATCCACACACAAAAGAATTGAAAACATCAACTGAACAAAAAGTTTCTCAAATTTCAACACTGTCCAGAGTACTGTAAAATTTTATTCGTGTGCAGAGTTAATGAGCTGAGAAGACATCACAAGCCTTTTAAAGTGTCAGATGTTTAAAAAATCACCCGATATATATATATATATATATATATATATATATATATATATACACAGGGGTTAGACAAAATAATATGAACACCCGCCGATTTCACCGGTTATCTTTACGGACTGCTCAGACACAAAGTAAACGGTCAAATGACTGGCAAACCTATTTAAATGCGTAACAGAGAGTGTATACGTCATGTTATAACCCTCACGTTGTTTTTACAGATCTGAGTGAATTATGAATTAGCAGTTATGAAAGACCTGTCAGACTTCCAAAGAGGGCAAATTGTTGGAGCGCGGATGGCTGGTGCATCGGTGACGAAAACCGCTGAAATGTTCAATGTATCCAGAGGAACTGTCTCTACGGTCATGTCTGCATACCAAAACCATGGAAAGACAAGCACCGACAAATGCAATAGTGGACGCAAGAAGAAGCTGTGTGATCGAGACCGCCGGGTGCTAAAGCGCATTGTGACAAAGAACCATAAGACCACAGCTCCAAAAGTGACTGCAGAGCTTAACCAGCATCTTGCAAGCCCGGTATCGACCAGAACTGTACGTCGCGAGCTCCATGGAGCTGGATACCATGGGAGGGCTGCAATTGCCAAACCCTTCCTTTCGCACATCAACATTGAGCGTTGCAGAAAATGGTGTAATGACCATACGAATTGGTCAATGGACCGGTGGAAGAATGTAGTCTACTCCGACGAATCCTCCTTTACGCTATTTCCATGTTCCGGTCGAGTTTACGTCTGGAGACAGCCTAAAGATGCTTATGACCCCGACTGCCTGACCCCAACCGTTAAGCATGGAGGCGGATCTGTGATGGTTTGGGCAGCAATATCGTGGAATACTCTTGGCCCAGCTGTAGTACTGCATGGTAGGGTTAACGCCCAGGTCTATCTGTCGATATTGGCTGACCAGGTCCATCCCATGGTCCAAACGCTGTTTCCCAATGGCGGCGCCGTCTTCCAGCATGATAATGCACCAACCCACACCGCTGGGGTCGTTAAAAACTGGTTTGAAGAGCATGTTAGTGAAGTAGAACGCTTGGATTCGCCTCCACAATCCCCGGATCTTAACATTATCGAGCATCTGTGGTGTCAGTTGGAGCAGCAGGTCAGAAGCCGATTCCCACCGCCGGCGTCTTTGGAGGAACTGGAGCAGGGTTTGCTCGAAGAATGGCTCAGGATTCCTCTAGCCACTGTCCAAAAGCTGTATGAATCAATTCCCCGACGCATTGCAGCTGTTATTGCCGCTAAAGGAGGACCAACTCCATATTAAGAATACAAACCGCCATTTATCAAGGTGTTCATATTATTTTGTCCAACCCCTGTATATACAGGGTGTTTGAAAACTTTCTGTACAAATTGTAATGGGGGATAGGCAACACCAAGACAAACCCTTTTCGTCTATAAGTGTATGTCCGCTGACGTCACCATTCGGCGCGAGAGGGCGCCGCTGCAATTGGCTAAAAGGTGAAGTGGGCTAGACTCGCGCTTGCCGCGGGCATTCTTAAATCGGACGTAGTACGCGTAACATGGAGCGCTTTACGACTGCTGAGATGGCTGACATGCATATGGTGTATGGGGCTGCCAATGGAAACGGAAGAGCTGCTGTGAGTTGTACCGACAGCGCTTCCCAAACAGACGTGTGCCAAACCACCAAACGTTTGCGCATTTGCATCGGCGACTGCGAGAAACTGGAACTTCATGCAAACATGCATGACACTGGTCGGGAGAGAAACGTGCGCATTCCTGACATGGAAGAAGAAATCCTACGGCGATTTGAGGACAATCCAAGCGCAAGCACGCGAGGTGTTGCACGTATCCTCGGTGTGAACCACGACCTGGTCTGGAGAGTATTGCACGAGCAGCAGTTACATCCGTTTCATCGTCAGAGAGTCCAGGCATTACAATTCGGGATTACCCTCTTCGTGTGGAATTCGCACGCTGGTTTCTGCAGCAGACAGCGGTGCAGCCTAATTTTCCGCTTATGTGCTGTTCTCAGATGAGGCCTGTTTCACACGTGAGAGTGTGTTTAACATGCACAATTCTCACGTGTGGGCGCACGCAAATCCACATGCTACACGGGTGCATGCTCATCAAGAACGGTTCGCCGTCAATGTTTGGGCGGGTATCGTCCATGGCAAGTTGATTGGGCCGTACCTGCTGCCTCCCCGACTCGACGGGCGGGTTTATCGGATATTTCTTGAAGAAACGTTGCCGGAACTGCTGGAAGATGTTCCCGTGGCTATTCGTAGACGAATGTGGTTTCAACACGACGGGGCCCCAGCACACTCCAGCAACGATGTGCGGGATTATCTGAACGCCACTTTTGGGGACCGATGGATAGGCCGGGGTGAGCCCGTAGCCTGGCCACCGAGATCGCCCGATTTAACATGCCTCGATTTCTTCCTGTGGGGACACATGAAGAACCTCGTGTACGAGACTCCCATTTACTCAGAAGAAGACCTCGTAGCAAGAATCGCTGTCGCCGCTGGAACTGTTCCCGAAATGCCAGGAATCTTTCGACGTGTACGTCGGTCAATGCTTCGACGCTGTCGGGCATGCAGTGATGCTACCGGTCGCAACTTTCAGCACCTTCTTTAAATAAACATGCCTTCTTTAAATAAACATGTTACGCGTACTACGACCGATTTAAGAATGCCCGCGGCAAGCGCGAGTCTAGCCCACTTCACCTTTTAGCCAATTGCAGCGGCGCCCTCTCGCGCCGAATGGTGACGTCAGCGGACATACACTTATAGACGAAAAGGGTTTGTCTTGGTGTTGCCTATCCCCCATTACAATTTGTACAGAAAGTTTTTAAACACCCTGTATATAGAGTATATATCGGGTGATTTTTTTAAACATCTGACACTTTAAAAGGCTTGTATTTATTTATTGACTGAAACAAAAGCATAGTGTGTGTATATATATATATATATATTATACAGGAAGGAGGGGACAAAGGCGAATGCCATCAAAAACACCTCTCCTATAGAAGAAGAAGAGAGCCAAATTCAAGGCCCAGGGTTTTTGAGATGCCTGGACACTCTGCGTTTGAAAGACTGAAGGTCATAGACAGGGGGAAAGATGGATTCATTAAGATTGTTCCAGAGTTCATCCACTGAGTGGATGAAAGACTAAGAATACTGATTAACTCTTACGTTAGAGAGATGGACAGAAAAGGAATGAGAACGTGTCGAAAGTCTAGTACTACGTTCTCTCCTTAAAGGAGGAGACATGCAGTTAAAGAGTTCAGAAGAGCAATGTCTGTCATAATAGTAGGGGGGTTGTTAATCCTAAATTTTGCTCGGGACAAGCGTAAAATTTGGACACCATTTCTAAGCACGATTTTATATTTAAATTTCTTTTCCGAAACCTCTTACCTCCCTGTACATCCCCCCCCCCCCTGAAGGCATACATATGTGTATTTTCTGTTCTTCCGCTATATAATCGATATTTATTGCCAGATGTGCTTTGTAATATGTCCTTTATAGGGTTTTCAGGGTCGCAGAACACGAATACGCATTCGTAATGAAACTTTGAAAAATCATTATGGCGGAAATCCAAGGTGGCGGTCAAAATCACAAATTTTTGGGCATTTGAAAGTGAAATGTGGATTGAGTAGTGTGGGTGCAAAAGGGTAGAGTGCAATGCATTTGCAAAAGTTGATCAATGTTCCATAAGTTATGGAAAGAGTCTATGCAACAAGGTGAGGGGAATGTTGCAACATGTTATGCAACAAAGGGGAGGGGATGTTGCAAGCTGTTATGTAACAAAGGGGAGGGGATGTTGCAAGATGTTATGCAACAAAGGGGAATGTTGCACAAGCAACAAGGGGTTATGCAACTTGGAGGCGGAGTTATCCCCCAAGAGAAAGAGAGAGGAGAAGGAGAGAGAGAGAGAGAAGGAGAGGTGTTCCCCTGGCAGGAGCCAAGCGCATATTAAGACTTCAGCCGAGCGGCCATTGTCTTATAGGGCCCCTAATCAGCCAGCTGGTTTAAACGTCCAGTTGGCTTCGAAGGCTGAGTTGCCAGTTTGCGCTATTTATCTAATTAAAGCATATATTCTGGCTTAATCCGCCAGTTGGCTTAGAAGGCTGAGTTGCCAGTTTGCGTTATTTACTTGATTAAAGCGTATATTCTGGCTTAATCCGCCAGTTGGCTTATCTGGCTGAGTTGCCAGAATATAATATAAACTGATTGATGCATGCAAAGCCCCAATAACAAAATATATACGAGCACAACCACCACACAAAAAAGCATCACATCACCAACAATCGTCTAAGTACAGACTTAAAATCAAAGAATGAATGTAAGGAAAAGCAGAGCGAGGCATCGTGGGTATTTCCCCCGTGAAGGTCTACAGCCCAAAACTGGGGTATTAAAACTTCATCTGTATATCTTCGAATACCAGAAAATGAAGGGTTTTAGTGACATTGAAAGATATATTCGGAATTCAGGTACATTCACACATGTTTGAGAGAAACGATAAACTGAAAGTCAATTGCCCATGAAGCTTGGTCGCTTCATAAATTTGAGAGGCTAATCTTTATGATATCTATGCCCGAAACATTAAAACTCCTGCGGAAAGAAGTTTATTATCGCTATTATAATGTCTTTCCACAACAATATTTGTATTTCTTACATTATCGAACGTATATTTCATTAAACTAATTCCAATAAATCATCTAAATAATCAGAATGATGTAACGAGGTTTTTATATCTTTCGGTTTAAACGACATTATTAATTAATTATATCATCCGGCCGTCTTTTAAACAGACTGACGGCTGTACGTACGTGTGGGTACAATAATAGGAGTTTCGCTGAAATATGTAAATATAATGCAGTAAATCATATTAAATCT
The DNA here is from genome assembly GCA_023014485.1 of Bathynomus jamesi. NCBI lineage: Eukaryota > Metazoa > Arthropoda > Malacostraca > Isopoda > Cirolanidae > Bathynomus > Bathynomus jamesi. Next base: position 489,683 of record JAJOZX010002292.1, read on the forward strand.
AATTATTGAATTGTAGAAGGTGCAATTATATGAGTTATGCCATAAATTTCATTTTTATATAAATACTTTTAGAGAACGATATTTAAGGCTGCAAGTAAATGAGGAAAAATGAATAAGTTACTCCGAGACAGAATCTATTTTGTTTTTAAAATCATATTAATATTTTCTGTAATAAGGCTTAAAGATATATTGGTGTCTTAAAGAAAATTTATACTGAAACAAAAAATTGTCCAAAAGAGGAAAAATGAATAGGTTACCCCGAAATAGAATCTATTTTCTTTTAAAAATCATAATATTTTTGTAATAAGGTTTAAAGATATATTGGTGTCTGAAAGATAAATTTATATTGAAACACAATAATTGGATAAAAGACGTAAAAATAATAAGTTACCCCTAATTTTATTTCTATTTTGTTTTAAAAGCTTATTAATACTTTTTGTTATAGTTTAAGGATAAAATTGTGTCTTGAAGATAAATTTATATTGAAACACAATAATTGGCTAAAAGAGGAAACATTAATAAGTTACCCCTAATTTAATTTCTATTTTGTTTTAAAAATCATATTATGCTTTTCATGTTATAGTTTAAGGATAAAATTGCGTATTATGATGAAAATTTGTATTTGTATTAAACTTAGTTTATCTTATTCGATTTTTTGTTTAAAAGATCGTCCCACCAAATGTCAAATAGGCCTCGTTTCACCACGAGAAGCTCAATAGAAAAACTATTGGCGTTGCGTTTTTTTGACTTGGCTCCATAACCGTATTTGTTTACGTTTAATAGATTTGTTTTTGTTTAATAGTTCTGTCTATTGGGTCGTATTGAAAGACTTTGTCGGTTTACCAGGAGTTGGTAAGTAAGGCGGTGGTGGAGGTGGTTGGTGGGTTGTTGTGTAATAGTTTCACCACCAATCGTCTACGTTTGGACGCTTGGTTGTAGCCCTCATATCGGTTACGTGGTGTTGATGAGATGAGCTCCTAAAAGTCGTAGCCCTCATCTCACCATGTGCCGTTGATGGGATGAGCTTCTAAAAGTCTATACTTAGACGATTGTTGGTGATGTGATGCTTTTATTTGTGTGGTGGTTGTGCTCGTATATATTTTGCTATTGGGGCTTTGCATGCATCAGTTTGTGTGTGTGTGTGATAATAGGGGTTTATGGGCGTATAGTCGGGGTGTGAATTTGTGTGCGCTTTGGGTCGTATTTAGAGACCTTGTCCGTCTACCAGGAGCTGGTAAGTAAAGAGGTGGTTGCGGTGCTTCACCACAATCGTCTAAGTCTCGACGCTTGGTTATAGCCCTCATATCGGTTACGTGGTGTTGATAGGATGAGCTCCTAAAAGTCGTAGCCCTCATCTCACCATGTACTGTTGATGGGATGAGCTCCTAAAAGTCTATACTTAGACGATTGTTGGCGATGTGATGCTTTTGTTGTGTGGTGGTTGTGCTCGTATATATTTTGCTATTGGGGCTTTGCATGCATCAATCAGTTTATATATATATATATATATAATTTAGTGGTGGACCGGATACCCGCATCCGCATCATTCATTTTTAGCAGCCGCATCCGCACTTTTGACTGCGGATGTTATGCGGATATTACCTCTTATAAATTATGCAATTTACAATTAAATTAGCTTATAAAGTAACTTATAAGGCCCAGTCATGCACATTTCGTGTAAAGTATTAATTTAATGAACAAACAAATATATAAACCTCAAAATATAAATACCTGGTAACAGAGAAAATTGAATGAAACTTGTTTCATTGAATTTTCTGTGCCTGAAACTCTTGAGAAAGTTATTATTTTTATCATAATGAAAACATTAATATTAATTTTACTTCTTATGCACTGCCTGCCATAATAGTAATATCACGAAATTTGAAAAATTATCTCATATATTCATAATTCTATATTATATTGATAGATTAACTAAATATCCGCATCCGCGGATATTGAAATTAAAGATCCGCATCCGCAGATGTTGAAAAACTGACATCCGGTCCACCACTAAATTATACATATATATATATATGTGTGTGTGTGTGTGTGTGTGTGATAATAGGGGCTTTATGGGCGTACAGTCGGTGAGTGTATGTGCGTTTGTGTGCGCTTTTAATTCGTTCGAATGTTATTAATATATACAGGCCATTTATGCGTTATAAGAAACCTTCTAAGCCAACTGGCGGCTTAAGCCAGAATATATTCTTTAATTAATTAAATAAACGCAATCTGGCAACTCAGCCAGATAAGCCAACTGGTGGATTAAGCCAGAATATATGCTTTAATTAAATAAATAGCGCAAACTGGCAACTCAGCCTTCGAAGCCAACTGGATGATTAAGCCAGCTGGCTGATTAAGGGCCTTATAAGCCAATGGCCGCTCGGCTGAAGTCTTAATATGCGCTTGGCTCCTGCTAGGCAAACACCTCTCCTCCTCTCTCTCTCCTTCTCCTCTCTCTTTCTCTTGGGGGATAACTCCGCCTCCAAGTTGCATAACCCCTTGTTGTTCTTGCAACATCCCCCTCCCCCATTTGTTGCATAACTTATGAAATATCATCTCCCCTTGTTGCATAACTTATGCAACATTTGCAATTGCATTGCACTCTCCCCTTTTGCGCCCATAATACTGATGGAAATACTACAAACATCCATTATACTATATTTAATTGGGGGTTTGCGACAACACTGAACAGAATTATACAGTTAACAAGGTATTTGTGAGAACTAATACAGTTAAATCATGAACTTTCAACCCATCTGAGACCACCAAGGACAATAAGGAGAGTGCTAAGTGCACAAAGACCGATTTCAAGATGATTTTCACACATTCTATATATTTGTATAAAGATCATAGTATATTATTATACACGCATATTGTTCATTTCAGTAATGTGTCTACTGCATGGTTAAACTCACTGATTGTGACCTGAGCTTTACAGCTGACATTACTGAGATAAAGCTTCAAATTAGTGGCATACGTTGAGAGAGGCAATTTTCTGTAGTCCTTCACTAGACGAAATATATCACTAGTCTTTGGCACAGAAAGAGCGATATCTCGTGCATATCTGACTTCGAGATAAAGACGGTTCGGCTTCTGCGAATCGTTCACATTTGATTCTTCGAGATAATTATCCACTTGCTCACTAGCCGTGAATGGCCCCCCCTAGTCTTTTTAATTCTTCCAGGTCTCTATTTCTCTGCGGTCTACAGCGACATTCGCAATCTCTTTAGTCTGTAATCCTTGCTTCTGTAATTGTTCTTGTTGTACGCTCCACTCTCTCATTATTTCTGGAATTTTTGCAGTTCCAATTTTCCTATAGTCTTTGAAAGACCCTGTTGGTTGTTTTTGAATCAACGCAAGAGATTTAGCTTTGACCTACGCTGCCGACGCGCACTCGAGTTGCTTGGCGCCTCTTCTGCCGAGTTCATAATTGATGAACCCTACACTGCGCTCAGAGTCCAAGTTGTGAATTGGTGCCTTGTCCAGTTTTTCGCAGTCCATTTTTGAGAGAGCATGTTCCGCTGATTCGTCAAATTTTCCGAATCCAAAGATATCTCCCTGTTGTTCCTGAAATCCTTCAGCAAGCTTTGGCAATATCATACCCAAAACCTTTGTGACTTCAGTACTCATTTGGAGAGCTGTAGCTTTGATAGCATTGCAAATATCATCGTCATATCGTGTTTGTTGGAATCTTTCAACAGACACAAACCCTAATGCCGGCGTATCCACTTCCAACAGTTTAGCCGGATCAGTAGAAACGAGGTCTTGGTATAACTGTTGGAATGCTGGAATTAGCTTTGAATAATTTGTACTGGTCGATATCGTCAGTGAAAGGAACGGCTCCACTAAATGAAGTCCAATGAGAGCTCCAGCCGTGTACACAACTCTCAAGAAGTCCAGATTCAGGAAGCATCGTACGATGCAGGCCAATTGATTGGTTCGTCACATACTCATATTTTTCGAGAAATGTTCCCACATTGTCAATTTGATATGAGGTTATGGCACATATCAACGTCAATCTGTTGAAACGTTCATCTTTTAGACTGACAGATTTGTTTCGCTTCGGCTCGATATGAGCGTCGAAATCGTTGGCTTTGTTCCACGGTTTGTGGGCAAAGTCATGATTTATCAATCTGGTTATACAGTCCAGCGCTTGTTCGGTCACACTCGAGGATGAAGTTGTGGCATTGACGAGAAAGCTGGAATATATTTTATCTCGTCCAATGGCATTTTCTATTTCGGTCCATTGTTTAGTGATCATTCGATTGAACATGAGAGTTGGGTGGACATTGCAAAAAAAATCATCCGGGGCATGTTCTGATTCTAGCTTCTCGGCCACCATTTGTTCCACAGAGAGATTATGGGATGTCTGATCAGTGATCACAAAGTCTATCTTTTCAAACAGTTCCTTCGAACTAACTCCTTTCGCTGCTTCCAGTATGTTCAACATGGTAACTTTCAAATCCGCCAAGTTCTCTCTACTTTCCATAGCAATCGGAAATATCGGGAGAGGTCTGTATTTTCCATTTACCGTCATTCCCTGCACCGAGAAAGAACCAGCTCCCTGTTTTTTCGAACCATCAACAGAATAGGTAACTACCGACTTTTGATCTGATTGCATGATCTCTTTCGCAATTTCATGCAATGCTAGCGCTTCAATGCTCTTTCCGGCTTGTCGAATATTGCTAGACTGTGGTAAAGTGTCTGGGTCTACTACGTCTGGCGATTCGTCATGAAATTTCCATTTCCGACCAAATAGTTTATTGCCAACAATCACTACGGCTCCCGCAGCTTGATTATCTGACATCTGACATGTGATGATAACTTTTGAGCTGGTCCATTGCTTCGTAAACCTCGGGCCTTACTTTTCTGACACTTTCTCTTATGTGCTGGTACTTTGGCGGCAACTCATCCTTTTCAATTTTTTTTGGTCTAGAGGACAGTTTACGACGCTCCCGACCCGTAGACGTGGAAGGCTCATCTGATTCTGATGTGCTAATTTGGAAGTCACTATGATTCGGATCATCCTCAGATAGTTCACTGAAGCCTTCAGCTGAAGCAATTTCGTTATTCCTCGCTCTTTCCATCTCTGCTTCCTCTCTCATTCGCTCCAAACTCTGCAGATCTCTCTTCCTGCGTTCCACGGTCTTATTCCATTTTCTGTCGACAAAACTCTCGCAAAACATTTTTCTATCAAGTCTTTGATCTTCCAGAAAGTCCCATTCTTCTCGAGTCATTTTCACACCATAAAAATTTTCTAAGCGTTTCCTTACTTCATCGTCAGCGCAGAAGCAAGCCATTTGAAAAGTCAGCAGTTTCTATGTAGGTTGTTGAACCAAAGGTCTTCTGGGCTGAAAAGCGTGTACTTCGCGTCCGAGCGTAGCTCATTGTTCACTCAGGTGTGAAGTCTGAAAATAGAAAAAAAAACAAGTTGCATCAGACTGGAAAACCTTGCGGCATGAAATGGGAGTCCTAGGGAATAAATAAAGGCATATACAACAATGTAATGAAAGCACAGTGAAGCATAATAATATTTTCGGTCCCTGAAACCAGCATTAGATGTAGTGTTTGGATGTTGGTCCACTCGGTGTCACTTATGTGCTGATGCTAATCAGGCTGACAACTGGACAGTGGTATGAAAGGTGATCGTGTATGTGCTGTATGTGTGAGTTAATACATTCTTTAGTATATATCATAACATTAGGGATGCTGTCATCCATGACAATTTAATGAAAAATGGAGATTTTTGGCTGCCATATTAGATTTTCAAAATTCTGAGTACAGATTCGTGTTCTCTGACCCCGTAAACTCTATAAAGGACATATTACAAAGCAAATCTGGCAATAAATATGGATTATACAGCAGAAAAATACAATAATACACATATGTATACTTTCAGGTGGTATGTACATGGGGGGGGGGGGGGTCAGAGGGGTCAAAAATCAAAAATCGCTTTTGACCCGAGTTGAGTTTCACTATTGGTGGTCCATATTTTGAGGGAGTCCTCACTTAGGAATTCCAAAAAATTCAAAATACCCCCCACCCTAATAATAGCGATAGTAATATACAGTGTATATAATTTTAGTTTTAATATAATATTACTAAATTGCTTTTTATACTGTATAGTTTGAAAAAAAAAATTTTTAAATACATGTTTTCCCTCTTACAAAATATATATAAATATAAAATATATAAATTCCCTTATGTCATTTGATATTTCCTTTCTACTGTAAGTTGAATAATTCAAGAAATATAAGTACTCCTCTTTTATCTTTAAAAAGAAAAATCCTTCTTCATCTTTATAACATTTTTACTTCACAAATACTTGACTCAGTATTAAAAACGTATATAAATAAAAGTCATTTTAGACACGGCTTGTCTTATTTTCAGATAAATAATAAAAATGAAATAGTTGTACCTGAAAAGCTTCTCAGTTTTATGAAAATGGGAAAAATTACATCAGTCTGGAGAAAGAAAACGGAAATTTCTTGAAATAGATTGTTGTTCGCTTATTCCGAGACAAAAGGGGGGACTTTTATATCGTTATTTGCGTTCTGTTTATATTTATTTTTTATTTTACCTACAATTCTTCTCCTTTAGTTTCTTCTCTTTTATGCAAATGGTGAAACTTGTAGACGAATCTCTTCTTTTTCATTTTGAGGACAAAACTATATAAACAAAATTTTTAAGAACGAAACAATGTGAAGATTTTTTATTTAAATTTTTTCTTTCGTAAATGAGTTCCAAAACTTTTGGTGAAAAAATTTTTTGAAACTTACGATTTAGACGTTTAAAAACTTTAGTCTCTAAAATGAAAATAAATATATAGTTAAATATTATATAAATATGAAATGTCGGTTCAATGTTCCGTTAAAATATGCACACGTAATTATTTAAATGATGTTACACGAATAAGTTATATTGTTATTTAAATATTTTAACTCCTTTCAATTTTATTTTTAAAATCATAAATGAACAGTTAAAAGAAAAGGAAGCTTTTAAACCTAGTAATAGTATATAAGAAGGTCGATGCAAGAAAATCTTATCGAAAATAATATTAAAGTTTATGAACTATATATATATATATATATACATACACATATATATATATACAGGGTGCGGCATAAGTAGCTTTACCGAGAATAATGAAATCACCTTGCGAAGAATAATATTTATTATTTATTGCAGAAATTGGTAAAAGTGTCCTCCATCATGTTCAATACACATGTTACATCTTTGAACCACTGAACAGCAAATAGCACGACATAATTCTTTGTTATTATTCAACATCTCGAGTTCTTGGCGTATCAGTCTTCATGTGATCGAAGTTCTGAGGTTTCTGGCCGTAGACTCTATCTTTGATTATACCCCACATTGAATAACACTAGGCAACAAATTTCAACTTTTTTTTTGTTACAGACACGTGAACTACTGATTCCTACTAAAGCGCTGATGCTGATTTCAGATCTGATATCAAAATTTCTCTATCACGTCCAGATTTTGTGTAACCGAAAACCCCTATTTTTCGTTTTTTTTCTCACCCGCTTCTATTACGAAAGCCGTCTAAGCTACTTTTCCGTGCCACGTTTTATGTTAAGTATACTTAAATAATTAGTGAACAGGGATGTCTTTCCTCCTTTATTCTGGCTTAAGACAGACAGCGCAATTCCGCTGGCGGAGTTACCACCCCTGCGCCCAACCATCCACCCAAAGCGCGTTAGTATTTTGTTGTTACTACTGAAAGGCAAATTCCTGTTCTTAAGTGAAACTTTGGTGTGTCCTCTTCCTTTGTCGCTTGTAGGATGACGAGCTCTCCTTCTGCAAGAACCAACAATAATCTCCCTTCATATTTGGGTTGAAATTACCTTGGTATCTGTTTTCCATAACTGAGATCTGTTGGTGGAAGCGCTCACCATGCTCGTCACTTACAGCCCCAAGGTTGGCGGGAAGAAGTCAAGATGAGAATGTAAAAAATGAATTTTCAAAGACATTCTGCATCCCATTATTTCATAAGATTTAAGCATGTTTTCTACGAGTTTACGGTGGTTTTCAGCTTTGTGGTTTCCAAGAAAATTTTTGACAACTTCAACGAAAGATGTCCATGCTCCTAGTTCATTCTCATTTAGGTTAGATGGAAACGATGAGTCGTGGATGACACTGCGGATCTGTGGTCCAGTGAAAACTCCAGCTTCTAGCTTAGCATCTGTCAATATTCCTTTGAATTTATCCTTTAAATATTGGAAACCACTACCTTGATGATCCATACCCTTCACGAAATTTTTCATAAGGCCAAGTTTAATGTGAAGTATTGGAAGATGTACTTTCTGAGGGTCAATAAGTGCTGGGTGTTTCACATTGTATTTACCAACAACATGTTCAGTTCTAGATGGCCAATCATGTTTTTTGTAGTGGTTCTTGTCATCTCTGCTGTTCCATAGACACAAAAAGCACATATGCTTTGTGTAGCCCAACTGTAACCCAAGAAGTAATGATACAACTTTAAGGTCGCCACAAATATTCCATGTGTGGTCTTTATATTTGATGAGTCTTAGCAGCAGTTTCATCGATTCATAAGTCTCATTAAGGCCAGTGGCATGTGCTACAGGTATTGAAAGTTTTTCATTGCCGTTGTGCAGTAATACAGCTTTAAGGCTAGCTTTACTAGAGTCAATGAACAGTCTCCATTCTTTTGGATCATAGTGACAGCCAATCTCTTGCATCAGACCACTGATATCGTGGCAGAAACAAACGTTTTCTTCCTGTAAGTAAAATGATGAAAACTGCAAATGGCGATGGCGGAAATGGGAAACTTTGGTGTTTGGTTGGAGAAGATTAAATTCTTGAAGTCTTGAACCAAGCAACTCTGCCTTTTCTTTTGGTAATTCCAAATCGCGCACTAAGTCATTTAACTCCGCTTGACTTAACAAATGTGGGGAAATATTTGCATCTGGAACATATATGCCATCTTTCCCTGTTTCTACTGTATATCACTAGCAGAATCTTCAGATGAACTGCTGTCTGTTATCGTTGCTGGTGGAACTGGTGGTGGATTTGTTTCATCATGTGGTACTGGTTTCATTGCTGATTCGCAGTTTGGGTACGTGATCTTTGATTTGTTTTTCTTTGTGAAACCAGCAATCTTTGTCAAACAAAAATAACAATCATTGAAGTGATTTTTCGGCTCACGCCAAACCATGGGGACTGAGAACGGCATAGCTTCTGTGCACAGCAAATATGTGGTGCCCAGTCCCTCTGTTGGTCTCCTAACTTACAGTCAAAATAACACTTGTAGGCAAGTTTAATCTTTGTTGTTATGTTTCTACGTTGTGGCTTAGGTGTATATTGTCCACAGACAAAGCAGAAGTTATCTGGGTGATTTACACAAGCACGTCTATTTGATGCCATTTTTAATTACCATACAATATCTGAAAAAACGTAGAAAGTAATTATTACGATGTGCAAAATAAAAAGAAATACACACCGTAGTACAAAACAAATGCTATAAAAACACACAAGTCACCACAACCTGTCACTTGCTCATCAGCAGAGAGCTTCAACAACCGTTCTGCTTGACTGTCACGTAGCGACTGGCCGTTGGGCCGTTGCCCGTTACTATGCTCTTGACTCAGTGTTGCCAACTCGGGATAAATTTTATTTATCAAAATTGTTCGAATTTGTATATAGTTGGCAAAAAAAATTGCTTTAACCTTGAAAAGCAAGTTTCATATTACTGGCATTAAGCCGATTAAAACCAAAATCTGGACGTGGTAGAAAATTTTACTAAAAGTGATTTGCATTTTACACAAAATCTAGACGTGATAGAAAAAATCTAATTATAGATTTGAAATCAGCATACCGAAATTAGCTAGGAGCACCTATTTGGTCTTCTGTAACAAAATCTTTGTTGCCTAGTGTAATCAATGTGATGTGATTATTCAATGTCGAGTATAATCAAAGATAGAGTCTACGACCAGAAACCGTGGGACTTCGATCACATGAAGACTTTAATATGCCTAGAGTTTGAGACTTCGAATAATAACAAAGAACTGTGTCGTGCTATTTGTTGTTCAGTGGTTCAAAGATGTAACGTGTGTATTGAACATGATGGGGACACTCTGAACAATTTCTATAATAAATAATAAATATTATTCTTCGCAAGGTGATTTCATTGTAAAGCGACTTATGCCGAACCCTCTATATATGCAAATATATACAGTATATATACATATATATATATATATATATATGTTAACCCCTCCGTCTATGGCCTTGGTCGGTTCGAAGTTGACGAGGGTTCTGGTTAGGGGGCAGCAACGGATTTGTTACTCTGGAGTAGCTGGTACCGTATAGGGAATCGCAGTAGTTTTCTTCTATACTACTCTCCGATTTCTTCTTGTAGTGGATAGGAGGATTCTGTGAAGCTGATTAAATTCTCTAAAGGTTCGCCGATTCTTCTTGTAACGGATCAGGAAATTATTTTTCTTTATTTAGGACCAAGTTCTCTGAAGAGAGCAAGGCTCGAAGGAGAAGATAAAGACTTTTTCTTACGGTAATTTACTGCTAAAATGTTACAGGTAATGCTCAGCCTCTAAGTTAGATCAGTCTAGTCAGAATACAATTTGAAAATTTACATGGGTTTATATACCCAAATTTTGTGGGCATCATTATTATTTAATGTTGACTTGTTTAGTTTCCATTCTCTATAGGCTGCATTATTTTTGCACAATATTTGAAGACAAGGTAAATTTTTTGGCTGTGGCAACGTCTAAACAGATAAACAAGATATTTTGAGATGAAGCCATATTTTTATCTTAACCGCATATTGATAGATCTGATGTTATCATGATCTGCCGAGTTAACTAAAAATGGAAATTGAAATATGCATTTTTACACTTAAACATGCATATGAGCAAAAATTAAAGGCTTAAGAGTTAAAATTAAAGGTTAGGCAAGACATGACTTCATCTTTTATAACGAAGAGAGAATGTATACAGTAAATGGACATTAGAAAATTTGATCAGGTTTCATTATTAAGCTAAATCTAAAAAAATTATTAAGTAAATTTTAAAGAAACAATTCATGAATTATTTGGCAAAAACAGAAACCAAATCAAATTTTATCCAAACTCGCGTTATGTGATTTTGGTCCTTATGTAAAAATGAATATCCGAATATAAAACTTATATAAATATATACTCCTTATATTTATATAAGTTTTATACAAATATACATCAAATATATGGATTTATGGATTTATACAAATATACGAATTATATAAGAATATGGGAATTGTTCATTGTTCATTTTTACAGCGCTCGCCCCTCTAGAATGACAACAATACAGTAATATAACATCCTAACTAATTCTAACTGGATGATAACTAATGGGTTTTTATAATACAGATTTATATACGCAACATAAGTCAGAGTGGTTAAATCTAGTTTACGTGGTCTGTGTCCGCACTCTTGGTCGTGCCTAAATAGTTTCACATCGTTCGGTGTCTATGGTTTTCCTTTGCTCCAAGAATGATCTTTTTACTACAAATATACCGAGGATAATAGCACACACAATAATGATAATAACGATAGATGTTGAAAAAATTGTTACAGGTTGTAGTATTTGTGAAAGGTTATTGTGGTTATCATCTGAAATTTTAAAACGACTCAATTGATCATTCCACTTAGGGGCACGGAGTTCGAGTAGGATGATTACAGGCGTCATGAAGAGATTTAAGATTTCTATAACGGGTTTAAATTTAATTTGCGACGGGAAGGTGTATGAGTCATTAGTGGTAACCTCATAAGGATTGTATATTTGGAAGGTTTTTGAACGCAAGGAACAACCAACTGGTAGCCGAATAACCGTAGATATTGTGATGAGGGAATAATTTGACGGGCACTCGAAAGTAGCCATAGTCCTTTTCGCGAAAGAAACCCAGATGTCTGGTCCAATTCGAAGTTGGACGGTTTTAGAGGAATGAAATTTTGTAAACGAACATCCGGGGCATGACGGCCACACATCAAGTCGATAAAGCAGGACCTAGTGGTTCGAAGAATTACTGGTTTGAGTGGAAGGCAAACGAGTTGTTTGTTCGTTTGCGGGAATCTGCAATGCCGGACGTCACTATCTGACATCATAGAATATGCTGACAGGTCTTTGGTGAGGAAAAGGTAATGTGGTACTGTGGGTAGATACAATCGAGAGACATTAGAATTGTTTTGGTAGGGGTTTGGGAAAGGGTGAAATTTATATACGTCATAAGTGAGGACATCGAAAAATGATACAATTATGAGGTACGTATAGGCTGTAGGGGCGTGGTCCATGTACAGTCCAGGTGTATTCTAGAAATTGCGGGTAATTAGTATGGCTGAGTGGGAATATGGGTGATAATTTTAATTGTGTCTGGGCGGTATGAATCAAGGATTGAAGTGTATCCCATGGTATTAGTGTGGAAAGAGTGATTTTTCTCTGGGCTAGCTGGGTTGCACGCAAAACCTTGGAATGAATCGTAATTATTTGCTGTAAATATCTATCGATTAGGGTTACTTGTAGTTTAATTATTTCTACTAATTCTAGATATCTTTCTTGTTCTTTGTACTTAGCTAACAGGAATTCAAGGTATGTAAATCTGTCGAAAAGGGCGTGGAGAGAGCAATTTTTTCGTGTAGTGACTTAATGGTTTGTTCTAACATGTGTCCATTATATTGCCGATTTTGCGCGAAGAGATTCAACTTCAGTTCAATTCTTTTAATATCTTCTTCGGTCGCTAATCCGAATAAACCTTTGAATATTTTTCCTCCTATATCTATCAGTCCCCTTTTATTTCTTTGAGTAAATTTTGCTGAGGTTTGAGTTCCAGTTTGCATCCATGGTAAGGCTAAGATATCTGATAGGGTGTGTGCTGTAGTTTGAATATTTTCGAATGTATTTTCTAACAGAACGCGACTAATCTGATCTGTTCCCGGGATATATTTAACAGAACCGTGAATTTTACTTTCAAATGCTTTTAATTGGGTTTTTATCTGAAGGAGATTGGTTTTCATTCAAGCAGGGGGTTGCAAATTGAGAAAAAGGTCCGCATGTCCTTTCAAAAATTTACCCTCTGCAAGCTTTTCTATAATAACTCCGGTATAAATTTTAATGCTAGGGCTACAAGAGTAAATAATTTGGAAAATTATAAGGGGGACAATTTTATTCATTTCTCCATCTTAGATTATACGGAGTTGGGTGTTGCCGTGTGGATACTTGTGTTTGTGTGCGGAGTGGTCGGCCTCGCTTTGGTGGTAGTGGGGGTCGACCGTTAAGCTCGGATTCTGAGTGGGTTCGTTTTTTATGTAAAGGTTCTAGTCACATGGTTGATGCATTTGCGGCTGGTATGTAGGGTCCGTGCGTCGATCATCAATCGGTGAGGGTGGTGACGGAGGAGATGGTGGAGTTCCACTGAGTAATCCTCTAGAAGGGGTTTCTCCAGGGTCTGATTCCTATGGGACTCTCGGTTCTGGAACCTCTTCTTGTTCAGAGATTGGCTCGAGTACTGGTGGTATTACGAGGTACCAATCTTCGTCACGGGTAGTGGTTTCCGCGGTGACCATTTCAGTTTTTTTATCTCTCCTGAATTTGTTAATACCTTAATCTTTCGAAGGATAGGCGGCTCAGACACCTGACAGATGTTTTTTGGGAAGGTGTTGTCCGGTAGCATCTTTAAATTACCAGCGTGAATGATCTTTAGTTTGGAATGATCTCGGAGGTCGAGGATTTCGTAACGGTTCTTTCTCATAATCCTATATGAGCCATCCCATTTTGGATATAATTTGCGGTGAGCATTTGGCGGTTTCACGCACTTTGTGTAACATCTCATTCTAACGATTATAGTCCGTTGACGGAATGACGCCTATGTTGCTCTTGCTCCATCTGTTGGTTTCGTTGGACTAGGGCATAGCGGATTATGTCAAAAAATTTTGAAAGATCGTTCAACTAGTTGCTGATTTGTTTCAGTCATCTCAGAAGGTGTTAGAACTGCCGGGTCGGTTTGGTCGGGCAAGTCAAAAGGTAGTCGCTTGTCGTAGTGATATAGGACGAAATGAGGGGTGTCCCCGATAGAGACGTTTAGCCGTTGTTGATGGCTGTTTGCACCATGGGGAGGGAATGATCCCATGTACAACGTAGCGAAGGGCTTCTAAGATCTTCCGATTGTGCCTTTCCACTAAGCCGTTTGCCTGTGGATGGTATGCCACAATGTGTGTTTTTAATTTTACACAAGTTACAGAGTGACTCGAACAGCTTGGAAGTGAAACTAAGGGCATTATTCGAAATTAGGATGGAAGGCGTAGTATGGTTTTGGATGACGCGTTCCACTAGGGCTCTTGCCACAGTTTCCGAGGTCTGGTTTGGAATGGCAACTACTTCGCTGGAACGCTAGAAGTGATCCGTAAACACAATGATGTACTGGTTTCCCTTTGATGTTTTTGGGAATGGTCCTCGTATGTCCATTCCAGTTCTTTGCCAGGGCCGTTGGCATACTGGATATTTATGCATGGGAGCTGTGGACGGTACGTTTCCTTTATGTTTTAAACAAGACGGGCACTGAGCGATATATTCATGTACCTTTTTGTTCATTTCGGGAAAATGGTATCGCTCCAAAAGAATCTTGATGGTGCGATCCGGCCCCATGGGGCCATACAAAGGTAAGTCGTGACAAAGTCCGATTGCTATATCTACAAGATCCTTTGGTATTTCCACGAGGTCGTTTCCATCTTCGTTCCTAAAATGTACTAGCCCATCTTTTAGGTTGTACTGTTCTTTTACCTTCTATGGTTCCTTTTGTTCCGGGCGAGCCCGAAGGTTTTGTGTGTGTTGGTCCTGTTGTTGGGAGTATTGCAGACATTCGTAGTCGAACATAGGAAGGGTTTCTATCTTATTCACTTGGGTGTCTGGCTTGAGTCTCGACAATCTGTCTGGAATAACTTGAAGTTTTCCTGGTTTGTATACGATTTTTGCCGCAAAGTCTTGCATCAACAGAGCCCATCTACTTAACCGTCCTTCAAGTAGCTTGTCCTTGAAGAGATACGTGAGTTGGTTATGGTCAGTTTTGATGGTTACATCGTAGCCATAGACGATATTTCAGAATGTTTTCAAAGCTAGGACCTCTCGATCAGTAATGGAATAAGTCCGTTGAGGTGCAGAGAGAAGCTGACTGGCATAAGCAACGGGTAATTCCACGGCTCCTAGTCCATAGGAGGAAGCATCTGTGGCTCTGACAAAGGGTTTGGTGTAATCGGGATATTGGAGGATGGGATAACAGGTTAGTTTACCGATTAAAGTTTCAAAGGCATATTGGTGATCAGATTCCCAATTAAATTTAGCGTTTTTCTGGAACAAATTGGTAATGGATTTAGCAATGTTTGAAAATCGGGGAATAAAATTTCGATAGAATCCGACAAATCCAATATAAATGCACGAGCGGCGTCGATAGTTTTGGGTACAGGGTACCTTTCCAGTGCTTCAAGTTTGGCCGGATCAGGTTTAATTCCAGTGGATGATAGTAGAAATCCTAGATATACCATGGATTCCTGTAAGACGCTGCACTTTGCAAGTTTCCGTTGAAGTGTGCTTTTCTAAAGCGTGATAGCACATTCTGAAGACGTTGAAAGTGTGTTTTTATATCCGAACTACAAACGATAATATCGTCAAGATAGACGAGAGCTTCGACACCTAATACGTCGGAAAGGACTATATTCATCAACCTAGAGAATTAGCAGGCCCATTTCGGACTCCGAAAGGTAAAACCTGAAATTCGTAATGGCTTCGGTTAGTGGAGAAAGCAGTCAAAATTCAATGATAACCAACACGGGTTTCGGTCAGGCAGATCATGCCTATCACAACTAATGGAACACTACAACAACATTATTGATTCACTTGAAAGTAATGAAAACTATGATGTACTATACACAGACTTTGCTAAAGCGTTCGACAAGTGTGACCACGGAATCATAATACATAAACTGAAATATATGAGAATAACAGGAAAAGTTGGGAAATGGATATATAATTTCCTTAGTGAGCGGAGGCAAGTCGTTACAGTACAAGGAGTATCTTCATCAGAATCAGAGGTCCTCAGCTCAGTACCACAAGGAAGAGTATTAGCTCCACTACTCTTCATAATCATGCTAATTGACATAGATGCGGACGTTACCAGAGAGAGCACAGTAACATCCTTTGCGGATGACACAAAGATCAGTAGAAAAATAAGAAACCCAGAAGACATAGGATCTCCACAAACCGACATAAACAAAATCTACAAGTGGACGGAACACAACAATATGAAGTTTAACACCGAGAAATTTCAGCTATTACGGTACGGAAAAAGAGAAGACCTAATGTTCATGGAATATTATACCCCAAATGGACAGGAAATTCAGAGAAATTCCAGAGCAAAAGATTTAGGGGTTGTAATGACAGATGATGCGAAATTTGAAACACAAAATAAGATAGCAGTAAACAGAGCAAAGAGAATAACGGGTCAGATATTGAGAACCTTTAAACGAAGGGATAGGAATGTAATGATTCCTCTACTGAAAACCCTGATAATACCCAAATTGGAATACTGCTCGTTCCTAACATCCCCATATAAAAAAGAAGACATTAGACAGCTGGAGGGGATCCAAAGAAGCTTCACAGCCAAGATCAATGGGTGCAAAGAACTAAATTACTGGGAAAGGTTACGAGAACTAGACCTATATCACTGGAAAGGAGAAGAGAGAGATACACCATTATTTACACTTGGAAAATAATGGAGAAACTAGTCCCTAATCTTACTCTGAATCCCATAACTCCCCAAACAACGGTGGAAAGTAGAAGCGGTAGACTGTGTCGTATTCCCAAATTGAAGGCGAGATAGGGAACATCCTTAACCCTGAAAGAAAATAGTTTTGTAGTGAGAGGACCAAAACTGTTTAATCAGTTGCCCAAAGACCTAAGAAACACGAAGGGAGTTGCAGTGGAAATCTTCAAGAGAAGACTAGACGCCTGGTTCAGAACAATCCCCGATGAGCCGGGCGTAGCTGGCTATGTGAGGTGGAGAGCGCAAGAATCCAACTCTCTACTTCACCAGGCCAACTCGAGAGGAGGGGCGACAAGCTTGACCTTCGCGAAGTAGTGAGAAATCATCGGGCGGAACCTTTGTAAGGTTGTAAGGTAAGGTATATATATATATATATATATAATATTATATATATATATATATATATATATACACACATATATGTATATATATATATATAATATATATATATATATTATATATATATATATATATATATACATATATACATGTATATAAAAGTAAAAGTACCATATGAGAGAAGAGTTTATGAATATTCACAGTAGAAGTTTCGATATTTTACGTATCATCTTTCAGCTGTACAATGAAAAAGCTAAATAGAAGTAAATAATAGTGAGTTTCGGCTCAGGTGATTGGGGCATGGGTTGTTATCACCTTCCCAACCTCCAGATTGAATCTATAGTTTCCTTTTGATAAGTGGAAGTTGGAAGAGTTTCACTTAAAGCAGACTTAACTATTAATCTTTTTGCAATTATTTGAATTAAAAACTTTTTTACTTCATTCCAGTTACCTGAGTGATTATGTTGGACCTGTTTATAAACTGCAATGAATTCGTTAGCAAACCTGACGTCTTTTCCTCCTTCAATCGCTTTTCCAAATTTCTACATGTTTATCCAATATAAATTTTATCACACTTATTACGAAGGATTATGTATACTCCTACAGAGTTATTATTCACATCAGTTTTGTATTTTAATATTTGATTGATAATTCTCTATGGGAAACCATAGGATATTTTACAATCTGAAAAATTTCTTGACATTCTTGAAGCGTTTATTATTATATGATATATCAAAAATGCTCAGAAACTTTTCTGTGTATTCATTGGTGGCTCAGAAGCATTTTGTGGTGAAAACCAGTCGATGTTGGTTCGTCGGTTGAGTGGCAAGGGTGGAAAAGCATTCTCGAGAAAGCCATTTGCTCAGAGTCTTTTTACAGTAAGAGTGCCGCTACATGTTACACTACTAGTTTATTTTACCTTTGGCTTACCCTTGTTATAGTAAATTAGGCTAACTTTAATTTCTAGTAGGGGGATAGGGAGGTTAAAACCACATTGTAAAATGAAACAGACGTGAGAATTATGGAGTCCTTATATATATATATATATACACAAGGGGCACTCAATATATTTTGCTCCACCCTTTTTTCTTAGCTAAATAATAGGCCATGGGGTTGAAATGTCTTTTGGGCCGTAAGTTTGAACTTTCTGCGCTTCACATAACCGGATTTTTCCAGTTTGAATCTCCCCTCCTTGTATAAAATTGCTCTTAAACGCCCTTGTATAAAACCGATGGTTAACGCAGTTTCGAAAATGGCGTCTGACAGTGATGTGCGTCGTAAACAGAGAGATGTTATCGAGTTCTTAACGCAGAGAAGGAAACAGTTGGAAATATTTACAAACATCTACAATACGTTTACGGAGATGCTGTTGTTGGTCGAAGCACAGTTGGACGCTGCTCTAAACGTGTGAGATCATCGGAAAGAGGAATATACTCGTATATTAAGAATAATGAAAAGGAAAATCAACGCCCACGTCATCATTATAAAAATTTAATATCAGGCTTTTCGGAAGTCAAACTCTATCATCATTGATACGTTTATTTAATTTGTAAGCAGAATTGTAGTCATTCAACTTCGGCTCTTGTGTATATATATATATATATATATATATATATATATATATATATATATATATTAGTGGTGGACCGGATGTAAGTTTTCCAACATCTCCGGATGCGGATTTTTAATTTCAATATCCGCGGATGCCGATGCGGATGCGGATATTTAGTTAATCTAGCAATATAATATAGAATTATGAATATATGACAATTTTTCAAATTTCGTGATATTACTATTATAGCAGGCAATGCATAAGAATTAAAATTAATATTAATGTTTTCATAATGATAAAAATAATAACTTTCTCAAGAGTTTCAGCCACAGAAAATTCAATGAAACAAATTTCATTCAATTTTCTGTTACCAGGTATTTATATTTTGAGGTTTATATATTTGTTTGTTCATTAATAACTAATACTTTACATGAAATGTGCATGACTGGGCCTTATAAGCTACTTAATAAGCTAATTTAATTGTAAAATGCATAATTTATTAGAGGTAATATCCGCATAACATCCGCAGTCAGAAGTGCGGATGCGGATGTTAAAAATGACGCGGATGCGGATATCCGGTCCACCACTAATATATATATATATGAAAATAAAATAAAAAATGAAAAGGTTTATTGGCAGACTATAGTCCATATGACAAATATTATTAAGACAATGACAGTTCACATACTAAGGATAAAAATATATACAACTGATTAGAAATAATACAGTAATGTCAGGGTTAAGTGGAGCTACAGACAGACGTTTTCGTACCAAGAAGTCCATAGCTTAGAAGATAAACGGCAGGACTCATGGATAGCTTGGATAATCGGGTTGGTTGATTTTTTAATTCTTTGCATTAGACTCAATTGAGCACGTCTTGTTACCTCCGGGAAACTCGGGACATTGCGGGTAGCAAACATTTGCGAAGCTGAGTATCTCAGGAGTAATTTATGTAAGAGTCTAAAAAACCTGTTGTACAGCAAATTTAGAGTTCTGCCAGAACCTTTTTTATGATTCTCCCAGAGTTGCTGTCCGTATATATTACTGCAGAAAGTAGGAAAGAGAGTGTCTTTACCTTCACTTGTACAGAACCGAAAGTGCCTTATAGTCATATTCGTTTTAACCTTCGAGATATTTTCTTATATCCGAGTCATCACTCAATAAGCTGGTAATAGTTTGACCCAAATACTTAAACCTCGTACTTCCTCAATTACTTCACCATTCATTTTAGATCTAATGTCAGCTGGCTGATTATAGCTTTTAGGATGAAATTGCATAACCTTAGTTTTTGTAACATTAAAGTATCCACACCCACACCCACACCCACAAACACAAGTATCCACACGGCCACCCCAGCTCTTTATAATCTAAGGCGGAGAAATGAATAAAATTGTCCCCATTATAATTTTCCAAATTAGTTACTCTTGTAGCCCTAACATTAAAATTTTTACCGTTGTTGTTATAGAAAAGCTCGCAGAAGGTAAATTTTTGAAAGGACACGCGGACCTTTTTATTGATTTGCAACCCCCTTCTACAATCAAGATCAATCTCCTGCAGATACAAACCCAATTAAAAACGTTTGAAAGTAAAGTCCAGGGTTCTTTCCAGGGAAAAGATCAGATTAGTCGCGTTCTGTTAGAAAATACCTTCGAAAATATTCGAACTACAGCACGCGCCCTTTCAGAAATATTAGCTTTACCATGGATACAAACTGGAACTCAAAACTCTGAAAACTTTAATCAAAGAAATAAAAAGGGACTGATAGATATAGAAGGAAAACTGTTCAAAGGTTTATTCGGATTAGCAACCGAAGAAGATATTAAAAGAATTGAACTCAAATTGAATCTCTTCGCGCGAAATCGACAATATAATGGACACATGTTAGAACAAACTATTAGGTCACTACACGAAAACAATCGCTTCCTCCACGCCCTTTCGGACAGATTCACATACTTTGAATCCATGTTAGCTCAATACAAAGAACACAAAAGATATCTAGAATTAATAGAGATAATTAACCTACAAGTAACCCTAATCGATAAGTATTTACAACAAATAATTACGATTCATTCCAAGGTTTTGCGTGCAACCCAGCTAGCCCATGGAAAAATCACTCTTTCCACCCTAATACCATGGGAAACACTTCAGTCCTTGATTCACACCGCCCAGACACAATTAAAATTATCAACCATATTCCCACTCAGCCATAATAATTACCCCCAATTTCTAGAATACACCTGGACTGTACAGTGTACATGGACCACGCCCCTACACATACCTCATAATTATACCATTTTTCGATGTACTCACTTATGACGTATATAAATTTCACCCTTTCCCAACACCCTACCAAAACAACTCTAATGTCTATCGGTTGTGTTTGCCCACCGTTCCACCTTACCTTTTCCTCACCAAAGATCTGTCAGCCTATTCTATGATGTCAGATAGCGACGTCCGGCATTGCCAATTCCCTCAACCAAATAAACAACTCGTTTGCCATCCACTCAACCCAGTCATTCTTCCAACTTCCCTAAAACCGTCCAACTACGAATTGGACCAGACATCTGGGTTTCTTTCGCGAACAGGATTGCCGCTACTCTCGAGTGTCCGTCGAATTATTCCCTCATCACAATCCATATGGTTATTCGGCTACCAATTGGTTGCTCCTTGCGTTCAAAAACCCTCCAAATATAAAACCCGTAGAAAGTTACCTTTAATAACTCATACCCCTTCCCGTGGCAAATTAAATTTAAACCCGTCATAGAGATCTTAAATCTCTCCATAAAACCTGTAACCATCCTATCCGAGCTACATGCCCCTGAATTGAATGATCAATTCAGCCGGTTTAAAATTTCGGATGATAACAAAAATAACCTCTTACAAATACTACAACCTGTAACAATTTTCTCAACATCTGCCGTTAGTATCATTATTGTATGTGCTATTATCTTCGGTATATTTGTGGTGAAAAGATCATTCTGGGAACAAAGAAAAACAAGAGACACCGAACAACATGAAACTATTTATGGACGACCAAGAGTGCGTACCCAGACCACGTGAACTAGACTTAACCACTAGGGCGGAGCGTTTTTACACATTTTTCGATTTGTAATAGCGCGGAAAAGTGGCTTTTCCACGTCAAAAGTGAATGTGTAAAATCACAGAGATCTGCAATAATATCTTCTGCCTCCGCACGCGCGTTGAAAATCCAAAAAATGCGCCAAAATACGCATTTTTTCAATATTTTCTAATAGTTTTAATTTTCATCCTACCTTCTTGTAATAGCGAGGAAAAGCATCCTAAAGGTTTATTTTAGACTAATTTTAAATATTTCTGTCCTTCGATAATTTCTTCTGCCTCCCCAAACGTTCCAAAGTACGGGAAAATTTACATAAATAGCGTATTTCATAATGACGCTATTATGGTCAACTTCGGCCCTACACCACAGTTTATTCGTTAATTATGTATTAAGTAATACAATTAACAATTCACTATATCATATTTTAGTAATTTAAGAAGTTTGTATATTTGAGCAATTAAATAATTTAGCTCCACCAATGAAGTTTACTTTGCATATGCTTGGTTTATTTTTGATGACTTATTATGTAATATGCATGCAGCTCCTTGCTTATTTCGTCAATATTGAATGTACTATATTGACAATAAACCCAGAACTCACCACGTGGAGGTGGCTGCATTTCGAGTTCCTCCCTGCTCGACCCAGGGCATCATAGATTTCGGACTTAGGCTAGTTACACACTGTACTCACTTTTTGTTTCCATTCTTGGCATTTTCTTTCTGGATTCTAATCTTGCTCTGATAAATCTATCCCTTGCCTCTGAACCGCATACTGCAGCTGAAGCCTCTGTTACCAGCTTTATATGCCGTTCAACCGCTTGGGTGTGGCAAGGAAAGCGTGGGATGAAATCAGGTACATCTCCTGATGAGATATAGTTCAGGATGTCGGAGCGTGATAGAATTTTTGTCAGAGGAGGCTCTCACAGGTCACAAGTTTGCCAGTTAATCATGTTGTAGTACTCACTGCCCTGAAAGTTAAACGTGGGCAATTTAAACACTCTCACTGCGGCTGACTCAGAATCTTTTGCTTTAAGGATTCTCCTCCATCCTAATTCTCTGATATGTTTTGCTTCATCGTGAATCATACTAAGGAGAACATTCTCAGGATGAGAAAAATAGGAATTTCTCTGAATAACACGATCAACTATTTCTATACAGCGGGCACTCAACGACCTCGAGCGTTGTATCATTTGATAAAGATGTTTGGCTCCCTGTGTTGCTGAAGAACTTCTCTTGATTTGAAACCACATTGGAATATAAACTTTTATAATATAATCCACGATACACTTAAGGTTGTCTGAAGGTTCTTCAATTGAAACGGAGAGACGAAGTATGCGGTTAGCAGTTGTCACCCATCTGGAGTGCGCCATTTTGCCTGGTTTCCTTTGAGCTAGAGAGGGAGTACAGTCACCTTTTGACACAGCATCATAGATTTCTGCCAAATATTTCTGATCTGTGCTCAGATCATCTCTGTCAACAACAATTTCTTCCGCTTCAACTGCTTCAAACTCAACAACAGGTCTCTTTTCACAATCAATTAACTCTTTTCCTATAGACCCCGTAAAACTCTGAGGACCTGTTGTTTTACCATCAATGTCAGTCACTCTGTGCCGCAAGGGAAGTTCACTAGTATGAAGCAAGCAAATCAGCCACTGGAGTGCTCTCTGAAAGTGCTCTTCAATACTTTTTATCACTCCTCCTTTTGGTCCTGTATTAACTGCTGTCCTGTCACATCCAATGGCTTTAACTTCTGAAGTATCAATCTCATTTGAGCGAAAAAAATCCAAAATTGCAGAAGATATACTCTGTGCTGAACCGGAAGCGGGAGTTACATGCCCAATATAATGCGAGTTTGGTTCTTGAAGCAAAGTGACATGTTCTTCTGTTATATTTTTTTGATAACCTTTACTGCCAACTTTTTCTTGCACTGCAGTTCTGTCCTTTCTTCCATCGAAATAGATACTCTCCATAGTTTCTTCTTCGTAATCTCTCTTTTGAATGATAGATCTCACTCTTTTTCTAGCTCTCCTTACTTTGCATCTGTCTATTATTGAACTTAAATCTTTTTCGTTTATAATTCCCACGTCTTCAAGAACAACCGAAGCAATTATAGCAGCAGTCCTATCTGACGCACCAGTTCTGTCACAAGCTATAGCCAATGATGAGATTGTTCCATGATGAGATTATTCCATCGATTTGATTCTCTGTGTCGGTTAATAACCAGAATCCGCTCCTTCTGTTTCACTTGATGTTGATGACAGTGTTTCAGTTGCTTGTCCTTTACTGGTAAATGGTTTTGGTTCATACTGTTTCATTCTCTGTTTTCTTCTAGCAATAGTTGCTAGATCTTTACGAGTTTGTGAAACATCAAGAGAGCCTATTGCCAATTTTCTTGTTGTTCTGTGATATTTAAGGAAGTCTTGTCCAATTGCTGGAACCTTGAGATGGTTTTCACATGAACACTTATCAAAATTTTCACATTTGCAAGCAGTGATGTCAAATAATTTGTTTTCTGCCTCATTTTGAAATGTTTGTAATTTAATTTTGAATGAGTCACTATCTTGTTTCCTTTTTATTGACTTTAGAATGTTTTAACATTTTTCATGGTAATTTTTAATCATTTGAACGACACGGTTATGAGAAACAGTAGGAATAGAGGCTGTTTAACACAAATCTTCGAGAGTTTTTCTGCAACTGTAGGCTCTTTCTTCGATGTCTTCAGATTCAACCTTATTTGATGAAAATATTTCATGACGTCCTTATAGGTTGGAAGGCACCTCTTGTCTAGATCAGCTGGAGCCCCAAATATAGGGCAACTTGAAGAAGTTCTTGTTGCTTGAGCTGGTACTGACATTGTGATAAACACAGTAATTAATATAAAAATTAAGAAATTACTCCTAAAACGTAAAATATTCTTGCTTTCTGCAGAAGTTTTGTATATTGCATCAACGTATTATTATGCACTAAAATAGGCAGTATACTGTATGTCCACATACGCGTGTTGTCGTGTTCCAAAGATGTATTAACAGCAAGAGCAACACAATCCACATCTTACCCGAAACGTAGCTAGCACAACACTGCGGGTAAGTGAGAGCAAGAAGGCCTGGTAGAGTGTTGTGAGTCATGACTCATCAGTCATCACTCACTGACTCATTGCCGTATATGGAAATGACGAGCAACACACCATACCAGGCTGTGGGGAAGCTTCTAGAACGATGTGGGAGTACTACATGACGTACAAAGTGAATTTATTAGTGTATAGGCTGAATATGCAAAATACGTGATTTATGTGGATTTTCTGTATTTTGGAACGTTTGCGGTGGCAGAAGATATTATCGCAGGACAAAAATATTTAAAACTAGTCTAAAATAAACCTTTAGGATTAAAATTAAAACTATAAGAAAATATTGAAAAAATGCGTATTTTGGCGCAGTTTTTGGATTTTCAACGCGCGTGCGGAGGCAGAAGATATTATTGAAGATCTCTGTGATTTTACACACTCACTTTTGACGTGGAAGAGCCACTTTTCCGCGCTATTACAAAACAAAAATCGAAAAAAGTGTAAAAACGCTCCGCCCTATTAACCACCCGACTTATGTTGTGTATATAAATGTGTGTTATAAAACCCATAGTTATCATCTAGTTAGCATTAGTTAAGATGTTACATTATTATATTAATATCATTCTAGAGGGAGAGCCCTGTAAAAATGAACCATAAATAATTCCCATATTCCTATACTATCTTATTCTTCATGTAATTCTTGTTTTCACTTATATAGTTCTTGTATCCATTTGGAAATTCATGGGTTATATGGTTCATGTATTTATATAATCCTGTATATTCGTGTATATTTAACTTTATATAATGCCTATAATCAAATGTATATACGTGTGTGTGTATTCATTTTTACATAAGGACCAAAATCACCCAACGCGAGTTTGGATAAAAAAATTTATTTGCTTTCTACTTTGCCAAATAATTGGTGACTTGTCTTTTTAGAATCTCTTAATAATTTTTTTTAGATTTCGCTTAATAATGAATCCTGCTTAAGCTTTGCAATGTTCATATTTTGTATACATTCTCTCTTCGTATAAAAGATGGTCATGTCTTGCCTAAGCATTTAATTGTAAATCTTAAACCTTTAATTTTTACTCGTATGCATATTTTAGTGTAAAGATGTATAGTTCAATTTCCACTTTTAGTTAACTTGGCAGATCATGATAGCATCATATCTGAAAATACGCGGTTTAAGATAAAAATATGGCTTCATCTTCAAATATCTTGTTTATTCCTTTAAACCTTACCACAGCTAAAAGATTTACTTTATTTTCAAATATTGTGTAAAATAATGCAGCCTTTTCAACATTTAATAATAATGATGTTAGCAGTTTTGGGTATATAAACCCAAATAAAATCTTCCATATATTATTCAGAAGCTAATTCAGAGGCTGAGCACTACCTGTACATTTTAGCAGTAAATTACAGTAAAAGATAGTCTTTATCTTATCCTTCGAGCCTTGCTCTCTTCAGAAGAACTTAGCCATTAAACTTTCCGGATACGCTATAAGAAGAGTCCGGAATCTTCAGAAAATTTAGTAAGCCTCCCTGAATCCTCCGAGTCACTATAGAAAAACTCGGAGAGTAATATAAAAGAAAACTACTGCAAGTAATACATCTGTTGCTGCCACCTAACTAGAACCCCCTTCGACTTCGAACCAACCCAGGCCATAGACGGAGGGGTTAACATATATATATTATGTCCCGGCTAGGTTATATTATTATAAACGAGAAAGGGTCCTGGCCGATATATATATATATATATATATATATATATATATATATCTATATATTATGTCCCGGTTAGGTTATATTATTATAAACGAGAAAGAGTCCTGGGATTAATTTTTCGTCGTAGGAAAACTCAGAATAAAGCTGGGTTAGGCACTTATAAGTTAACAGTGAATGAACCGCAGAATATAATCACTTACATTTCAAATGAATTGTCTGTAGGATCTTCCGATGCATCGCAATTTTCTGTAACAATCTGCGTGGTTAAAGTTCATCCCGATCTGCAGCGCTGTAAATTAGAAGCGTTGCCTGAGCATAAAAATCTTGATCTTCAAACAGATCGGGGGAGTCGTACAGCTGGCTCATGGTTGGTATTTCAAAAACACTAAGCAAGAAAAACGATTGAACTGAGGCTCTGAGATGAAAGCGACCCCTTTTATAACGGGGGCTTGTGACCTCCACACAACATACAAACGCTAGCTTCCTATTGGCTAGCGGTGAATTTTGGGCGGGTTTGACGCGTAGGCCTGCATAGCGACCAAATAGAGGTCTTGGGCTTCGTCCACAGGGCTGTGATTGGTTGCCCCGTGAAATCTGGGGCGTGTCAGATATCCCCATTCGTGGAGAGACGAGAAACGCTTTGTTTTTTATCTTGGATTCAGCCGAGAGAGAGAGAGACTGAGCGAGTTGAGGTTGGCTTGTGAAACGGCTTATGATGCCAACATAAAAGTGGAAGATAGTTAATTACTCATGAAAAAAAACTGCTGTAAAATTTATTGTATCGTATAAGAATTCCACGATACAATAAGTAAATTTAAAAATAACAGATGCGTGCTGGTTGCGGGTGATTAGCCCAAAATTTACGATCTCGAGCATTTTGCTGATTAAATATATATATATATATATAATTATATATTATAATATATAT
This sequence comes from Bathynomus jamesi, assembly GCA_023014485.1. Lineage (NCBI taxonomy): Eukaryota > Metazoa > Arthropoda > Malacostraca > Isopoda > Cirolanidae > Bathynomus > Bathynomus jamesi. The sequence continues at coordinate 517,211 of JAJOZX010002292.1, forward strand.
ATAATATACATACAGGGTGAGTCAAAAGTCTCCATACGTAGGCAAAATGGTTATGATAAATAAATGATTATTTATTTTTTATTTTTTTGCAGGTGATGTGCTGAGATGTCTTTGTTCCAAGAAGAGCGTATAGAGATCATTCTTCTGGCAGGATCAGGATGCGGTGTCAGGCAAAGGAGTATCGTCCGCATTATGAAAGAGCACAGATGGCATCCATACAAAATGCAAATGTTGCAGTATCTTGGCGCAGACGACCCGGACAGGCGGCTGGAACTCTGTGAATTAACAAGAACAAAAGTGGACGAAGACACGGAGTTCTCGGCTGGCATCCTGTTTTCAGATGAAGCCAACTTTTATGTTCATGGAGAGGTTAATCGTCAAAACGTACGTTATTGGAGTGATGACAACCCGCACTGGATGAGTCCCTGAAAGACGCAAGGCGCTGGAAAAGTGATGGCGTGGTGCGGGATATGGGGCAACACAATTGTTGGCCCTTTTTTATTTGACAACAGTCTGAATGCCGAAATGTATCTAAACATGCTGCAAGAGGACGGGGGATTTCCAGCGTACTTTCAGCAAGACGGGGCGCCACTCCATTACGGTATCTGCGTGCGCCAGTGGCTGGATCAGCAGTTTCCGAGTCACTGGATTGGCTGCTGTGGTCCTGTGGAGTGGCCTCCGAGGTCCCCAGACCTCACCCCACCTTGATTTTTACTTGTGGGAAACTTGAAGGCCATGATGTACCAGGTGAAAATACAAAACACGGACCACCTAAAGGAACGCATTCGTGATGCGTGCGCACGCATAACACCAGACGTGTTAACGCGCGTTTGCCATGACTGGGAGGAACGCATCCGTATGTGCACTCAGTGTAATGGTGCCCACATAGAGCATATTTTGTGACTTACAAGTGATTGCATAATAAAGTGACCATTTTGCCTATGTATGGAGACTTTTGACTTACCCTGTATATATATATATAATATATATTATATATATATATATATATATATATATATATATATGTAGCGAGAGATAGACAGAGAGCGAGAGAATTGTACATATGTACCTTTGCTTTCGGTACAATAAATAAATTTAAAAAATAACAAAGATGTGTGATGTGACTTTTCACAGGAAATTGAAGACACGTGGTGTAGGTGAAAATAAAGCGAAAGGAACTGGACATGGCTTTTAAAAAAATATCAACAACTTTTCACAAAGACACGTTTAATTATAGCTATTTAAAACTCGACCTTCTCATGGTTCGTATACTGAGCTAGGCTGTATAATTTAATGATGCACGCCTTATCTCGAATCTTGGAAACCAGAGAAACGGCAATAAAGAATTAGATAAACAACATATATATATATATATATATATAATATATATATATATATATATTGGTGAAGGCCGCTTCTGGCAAGCTTTAATTTCAATTTAAGCAGAAAGCCACAGACAAGAAGGAAAGAAAATCCATCATGTTGGAAAGGGACTATATTTTGTACATTGCAACGTTTCAAGCACAAACTATGCTCATCTTCAGGCAAAAATTCTAAAAAGTTAAAAACAGAATATTAAAAACCATAATGACAAAATAAAGTACCGGTAGGGAAAAAATTCACAAGCTTTTAAAAACAATGAAAGTCACACTAAAAAATTCTAAAAAGTTAAACAATTAAAAACCATAATGACAATTATAAAACAATAGGGAAAAATTCACAAGCTTTAAAACAATGAAAGTGACACTAAAAACGAACAATGAATAACAGTTATAAAATACAAAATGTAAAACACCCCCAAAAAAACTAAAAATTCACAAGCTATTTTTTAAAACACTAAAAGAATGAAAACCCACACTAAAAGGAACACACCTTAAGTCTAAGCAGCACAGATTCCGAGGCAAAACTAAAAAAACAGAAGCATCTAAAAACAAGTAAAGGTTGGTTGTTCAAGATGTTCAGTTTAGACGGAGGGGAACGGATGAAATATCAGAGTTAAGCGAAGGGGAGAGAGTTTTAATATACAGGGATTCTAAAAGTCTTAAAGTTTGCTCACACGGAGCGGAATCTAAAATGTTAAAATTAGCTAAAGTTATATCGACTTTGCATAGAATAACATGGCTGCGTATAGCTGAAACTTCTTTAGTTCTCAATGGTTTGTCAGTTCTATGGCTTATGCCCATATGGGTACAGAAACGCGACTCGAGGCTCCGCACAGTGCTACCAATATAGCTCCGATCACATCGGGGACACTTAAAATCATAAACAACAGACCGTGTATCGGATGCTCTGCGCAGTGCTGTTGTTTATGAATTTAAGTTTCCCCGATGTGATCGGAGCTATATTGGTAGCACTGTGCGGAGCCTCGAGTCGCGTTTCTGTGCCCATATGGGCATAAGCCATAGAACTGAGAAACCATTGAGAACTAAAGAAGCTTCAGCTATACGCAGCCATGTTATTCTATGCAAAGTCGATATAACTTTAGCTAATTTTAACATTTTAGATTCCGCTCCGTGTGAGCAAACTTTAAGACTTTTAGAATCCCTGTATATTAAAACTCTCTCCCCTTCGCTTAACTCTGATATTTCATCCGTTCCCCTCCGTCTAAACTGAACATCTTGAACAACCAACCTTTACTTGGTTTTAGATGCTTCTGTTTTTTTAGTTTTGCCTCGGAATCTTTGCTGCTTAGACTTAAGGTGTGTTCCTTTTAGTGTGAGTTTTCATTCTTTTAGTGTTTTAAAAAATAGCTTGTGAATTTTTAGTTTTTTTGGGGGTGTTTTACATTTT